>VWZX01000708.1:5076654-5528402 GCA_013399015.1 Galbula dea
TGATTCTATGATTCTACGATTCTGTGATTCTATGAGGTGGGAAGGGGTTGGTATGTGAGATGTGTTTCTCAGGTGTTGGCATTATCTACATCAGAACAGAACACATTAAGGACACAACGGGTAGGAAGTAAGTTGGTTTAGGAGGGAGGAAGTTTAAGGAGAGCTGAAGAGAAGGATAAAAGCTACTGAAGAAGGGAGGGGTATAGAGGGTAATAGTGTGAAATAAGTTTTTGTAAACGTGATTTAAATTTGTGTAACACTTTACTAAATCTCTCAAAGCCCTACTAAACTTCAGATCTTTAAAGAGGTTTCCCACTGACAAAATTAGCTTACCCTCAACTGACTGTAATATATTGAGTCCAAGCTAAAGTTAATTTGATGTTTTCCATGTGATAAATTTGAAACTTTTCCAGGTATAAGAGAAAAAGAATCTCCTCTTTAACCAAGAGATTGTTAATTGATCACCAATCTGTTGTTAGTTGGCAGGTTATCTTCTGATACTTCATAATTCATTTATGAAGCTATTTCCTGAATTAGTGTGGGAATTTAGAATGAGGCCAGAAGTAGGAATGTCTCCATTACATTGCTTGTTTGCTGTATTAGCTGCGTTAGTCAGGGTTTAGTCAGCTGGAAATTGGTTAGTTTCTTAGGACTGGAAGACAGCTCAGTATTTACTCTGAGATGTACTTGTAGCTGCTATTCTAAAACTGCTTCAAATTTTTATGTTTTTGGACAACAGAGGTTAATAAGTGTAATCAGACATTTCTTGAATAAAAAGGTGTCATTTTGGTGGGTGATTAGCTACTACACAATGACTGTTTATTAAATTTGAAAATTTGTTACAAGTTACAGAGCCAGGAACAGACATGATGGCTTGCCTTAAAGTTATCTATTGTGTAATATAGCAAACCAAATTTTAAACTGAAGCATTTTGATTATTAGGTGGAAATGAACAGTTGCAGCCAGAAGGTCAGGAAGATCTACGAGAATTACTGAAAAAAACACTGGAATTCTGTTTATCTAGGTATGTATATACTTAAATGTAGCAAACTGGAGGGAATTAACAAGATCCAATACCTAACTTGAGATTGTTAGTGTATTTTTCAACTGTTAATTTAAAAAGAAGTGGGAAGGATGAGAGTTTGGGGAAGGTAACACACAAATTCCTGAGTACCATACTGATGTACCTCTAAAGCTTACATGAAACTTCTGGGCCTAAAACATAACTGGCAAATATATTGCTTTGAAATGAGAGTAGTGACAAGCAATAACAGACCAGGTGAATTTTTTTGACTGGTACTGTTTGGTTGGTTTTCGTTGGTTTTGGGGTTGGTTTTCTTCCAGATTAAAACTGAGTAACTTTAGCCATTTGAAAGTTTTGTTTAAGCAAATAATTTTTTAAATTTGCATTTTAAAAAAAGATTCAGAGTTCTGCCTTTTCCAGTGTAGATGGATGCCAGTGTAGACTGATGCAAGATCATCAAAGCAGTTTACTTAAATTATTATCAGCACTTGTATCTAGATAAAAAATATCCTAAAAACATCTTTTAGTAAAGTAGAACAATTCCTAATTTATCTTCTCCTGCATTGCCAGTTACAGTGGTCATTTGCAGTAATGAACTTGTAACAATATTACGTGTTTGTGGGGGTTATGAGCTGCCTGAACAGAAAGATTCTGATATTGTTGCATGAAGGAAAAAAAGACACTTTCAGGTATTCCAGGAAGTGAAGTCCAGTAGGTGAATGGACTGGAGAGATGGTGAAAATGCTGAAATATTTAGTGTGGAAATCTGCCACCTACTGTATGACAAGTTTGTGTCTTGGACTTGTTGGCAAAAGTTACCTCTGTGACATTACCCTTTTTTTTTTTGCCCCTCTCCCAACAGAGAAAATCTTGCCAGTGACATGTACCTTATATCACAAATGGACAGTGATCAGTATGTGCCAATAATGACAGTAGCAAACCTTGATCATGTCAAGAAACTCAGTACTGATATGGATTTGATTGTTGAAGTGCTGAGATGTAAGTAAAAATCCCTTGATGATAGAAAGCATTTTTGTTATTGATGTAGGACTATTAATCCAGATTTTCTGTCTCTCTTCCTTTTTTGTTGTTTATCACAATAAAATGCTATCTTTTTTTTCTGTAAAGCCTTCAATGGAGCAAGCAGATTCCAGTTTAGACCATCACAATTATAGGACTGAATTTATCAAAGCTACTTAACATTTGAGATACCGAGTAATGATCTGTGTAAATGAGAATAACGTGAATTTAAATTGTGGGACAACTCACATGACTGAAGGATGTGATGGATGGCTATAGGTTGCTTCATAAAGGCAGGCAGGGAAGAAGAGGAGTAGTTGTGCTCTACGTTAAGGAGAACCTTGAGTGTCTAGAAGTTAGCTACGGTGACTGGAAGCTCTACCATGTGCCTCTGGGTAAAGGTCAAAGGGGTTGTCTCCAAGGAGCATCTTACAGTAGGCATCTGCTACCCACCTCTAAACAAAGATAAGGCAAATGAAGCAACATTTGGGTCACTTAAGCAAGCTTTGGGTCAACAAAACATGGTTCTTATGGGTGGCTTCAACTACTGAGACAGCTGTTGGAAGAACAACGCCTGTGGGACCTGGTGACAGCACAGTATGACTGAATGGTGTGCTGCTGTGGCAAAGAAAGCCAACAGGTTGCTGGGTTTTATCAACAAGGACACTACCAGCAGATAAAAAGTCATTCTACTCAGTGCTTGTCAGGCTGCACTTGTAATACTGGGTTTAGGTGTGGTCACTACTGTACAGAAAAGATGTGGACAGGCTGGAGAGAGTCCAGAGAAGGGCCACAAAGATGATCGAAGGACTGGAAAGCCTGTCATCATGAGGAAATGCTGAGACACCTGGGTTTTTTCAGCCTTGAGAAAAAGAAGGCTTAGGGAACACCTTATCATTATGTTCCAATATTTAAAGGGTGACTACAAAGAAGATGGAAACTCATTTTTTTACCTGGAATCACACAGAAAAAATGAGGAATAATGAGTACAAGTTAATTCTGGGGAGATTCTGGTTGGACGTGAGGATAATTTTTCACAATGAGAACAATTAGCCATTGGAATAATCTTCCTGGGGAAGTGGTGGTGTCCTCAACATTGGACACCTAAGATGAGGAAAGGCTACTGGACACTACCATTATTTTTTTTCAAAAATGAACATGGCTCACTGTGTGTCTTAGAAGAAGAAAAGTAGTAAATTGGGATTTTCTAGGCTGGAAGAGTAGGAAGAGTGGAGATTTTAAGGAACTCAGTTTCATGTGTCTGAAAGTGTCCTTAGTCATCATCTGCTTGTTTCTTAATGGTCAAAAAGATATTTGAAGCTTAGCACAAAAAGCTTTGCATTGTAAAAACATGTCTGTAGCATCTTACAGTCTATTATGATTGCTGACAGCTAAAATACATTTTTCTTTTCTCTCTTAGCGTTGCCTTTAGTCCAAGTGGATGAGAAAGGAGAAAAAGTTAGGCCAAATCAGAATCGCTGCATTGTGATTTTACGTGAAGTACCGGAGTCTACCCCCATTGAAGTAAGTGTTTAATTGTTCAGGAAAAAATACTTTTCCCTTAGGATTTGGAAGTTTGATTTCTTCAATATTTCAAAAAGCATGTCACATTTCTTACTATGTTGTTAGTTTCTAACAGCATTTCAAAACTTCAGTTTATTGTGTGTGTTTTGATAATAAATATATTTGATAGAAACATATTGCTCACAGGAAGACTCTGTGGTAAAGCTTAGAGCTCTGCAGGGGGCTGAAAAACTGACAGTGCAGTGTTTGGGAGAGATACCAGGATTTTCATGGACTCTGGCTTATCCATGTGTACTTAACATTCACCTCCTTGAATAAATAGCAGAGGAAGATGAGGGAAAATAAGTCTTAGAATGGAAAATGCCACTGCTGCACCTTGAAGCTTGTTACAGTACTTAAAGCTTTGCAGACATTTCCATATGTGAAGGTAGAGATGTCAAGTCAATAAGGATCTTGACTGGCTTGAGCGTGAGAGCGGAGAACTCGATTCTTTGGAAGGTATTCAGTGTAACTCAGGTGTAGCTGGGGCTATGACTAAGGGAAAGTCTCAAAAATTGATTGGGCCAGAGGTTAAATCATCCTGAATTTTCAAAAAGAAGGCACAGATTCTTGATGATGAGTAGATATCTTCATTTTCTCTCTGTTTAATTGTACAAAGAAGAATAAAGGTACTGAAAGAGTTGGTCTTCCTAGTAATCTTCATACAAAAGTAAAGTACTGCTGTTTAAAAGCTTGGGATGAAGTGGTAAGTAGCCTTAAACAGAAGCATGAAACAGAATGCTAAAAGGAATTGGAAGAGGAAGAAGTTAGATATGCTACAGACATAGCTTTAAAATGTCAGCTGCTGTTAGCTTTCTCACTGAAATGTAACCTTTCAAAGACTGCCTAGATTTTAAGGTTAGTATTTTAATATTTAGGGTGGGGTGTTTTGTTTAGAGGCATTTTTTCTGTCACCTGTTTGGATATATTAGCACTGAGTGTTCACTCAAATGCTTAGCAACCAGAAAGATCTGAGAGGTATTTATTTTCAAAAGAGGTGGTCTGAAGTGAAGTGTTCTGTACCTTGTGTTTAAATTTTCCAGACCTAATCTAGAAAAATCTAGATTTAACCAACCAGGTTTAATAGTACGCATTTTCTGGCGTAGGATGGTCAGACTTTATTTAAGCAGCAAAGTTCCAAAATGTTGGAAGGCCTCCCATGTTGCTTTGCTGTTTGATGCTGCTTGCCTCAGCTCTGTGGCAAAAATAAATAATATGAAAAAGGATTAAAACAGATATGAAATCTAAGGATTGCTTTTTTATGTGAACATTAGCTGATTGTTTTTGAGACAACATAGCCCTGTTTCAAATATGTTCATCTGTAGACACTTGAGCTCAGCTGTATCTCCAGGTTTCTGCTGAAAGGCAGAATCCTCCTATCTCGTGCAGTATGCATAGGGGTTTGTGTGTCTTTGGTTTGGGGGACGTGTTTCTGCACTTAATGCCAAATTTAGGTGTCTTTCTATGGCCTAAACAGCTTAATCTCCACTGATTTAAAGGGAGCAGGCAACTTCTGCTTGCAGTATGGCCTTAGATGATGCTTGTTTGAGTTCCTTCTAGTTAACAGGAAGAATGGAGAGAGCTAACACTACTGTAGGTGTTTGGAAGTTCTTGGTTCTGTTTTGTAAGCCCAAAAGTGCTTTTTATCTTACTTACCTGGAGTTCCACAGTTCTACACTTCAATACTTTGTTCTGACCATCCTTTTTTCTTTTTTTCTCTACCCTTTTCTCTCCCTTCTTATCAAAATCACTTTCCTTAGGAGGTTGAAGCGCTTTTCAAAGGAGATAATTTGCCTAAGTTTATCAACTGTGAGTTTGCCTATAATGACAATTGGTTTATCACCTTTGAGTCAGAAGCTGATGCACAGCAGGTAACACTTTATTATTATTTTCTGAAACATTTTAGACTAAACAGTAAACAAGGGTGGGATGAGGGTGGACTAGTGAGTCAAACTGTATTACAAATATGTAACAATTTAAAAAGAAAAATACCCAAACCTCTAAAATCAATACTGCTTCCTTTTTAGCTAATATCCAGTTATCAGAACTAGTAAACAGAACCCTGTAAGAGTTTTATCTTGTTTACGTATCCTGGTGTCCTGGCCAAAACTACGTTTTGGGGTTTTTTATACTAAGAACATTGATATTTTGGATGACACATTGAAATGCTTCAATCATAAGAAATAAAACCTTGTTGTAATGCTACTGAAGCAGTTCTGCAATGATAAGTCTTGCTGAGTGCAGATTATGTATGAGGGTTTTCTATAGTCTAACATTAGCAGGGACTTCAAGAATTTGTTTGAATTATATTTGATAGATTTTCTAATTATTTTTTAAGGCTTACAGATACCTTAGAGAAGAAGTGAAAACTTTCCAAGGAAAACCAATCAAGGTAAATTTATGGGGCTTTGGGGGACACGTGTCTGTATATGTTCTGGTTTCTGTGGGGCTCACTGTGTTTCCTAATACAAACTTAAGTGATCCAATCTCAGCAATCATTTGGCCTGGAGGTGGGTTTTGAAAAGTAACACATGCTATTTGATTTCTTTTCCTCTTTTCTGGCAGCGGTATATTCATCTGAGCATCAGGCCAGCAGGGAAGCATTCAGCTGTTCCTGCCTCTCTTGAAGGAGAAAGTAGTGACTGACAGGTGTCCAGTAGAAGTTTGAGAGCTGTTAGTTTGAACCGTCCTGATATAACTTGAAAGACTGGTGTAATAATCTAATCTCCTTTGCAGGCAAGGATAAAAGCAAAAGCAATAGCTATAAACACGTTTTTGCCAAAGAATGGATATAGGCCTCTGGATATGAACCTGTACACACAGCAACGTTACACAACATCCTTTTACTTACCTCCAGTATACAGTCCCCATCAGCAGTTTCCATTGTACAGCTTAATTGGCCCACAGACCTGGTCAGCCACACACAGCTACCTTGACCCTTCATTGGTAAGTCTCTTTTCAAAGTTGGTATTATTTTCTTAGGAGGTCTAAAGGAGTAGGAAGCATATGTATCCAGAAGGGAGGAGTTAAAGATACTGATTCTTCTTGATAAACAGTTCTTCAAAACTCTTCCCATGGTGCATGAGATTAATTATTTGAAAATCACATCTGGTCTCAGGCTGCAGTGTGATTCTCTTCTTAACCTTTTAGTTTTTGAGGCAGTTGTCTTACCAAAGGTTATTAGCCATTTCCAAAATAAATATTTGCTGCAGATTAAAAGCCTCTTTAGAAATTAGATCTTCAGAATATGTGCATGAATAACAGAAAAAACAATTCTGATGTGTACTGAATAAACTTAATGGAATCAAGTAAATAAGAATAACTTAGTATCCTGATCTACCAGAAGAGAAATAAGGTCTAGGTTAGCATACTGGATTGTCTTATTGGCATGTTCTTAAAGCAGAATATTTTCTGTGCAAAAGTAACTATTTTTGGCAGTGAAAAAATAAAATTGCTTTTGCTAATTAAAAAAGTAATTTTAAATTGCGTAATATAAAAAAAAATTCTTAAAGGAGCTGTTGGTAAGAGCTGGAGTGGTGGCAATAAGTCCTGTGGGACATAAGCTGCATCGTGCAATGCTGCTTCCATCTTCTCCATTGTGACAGTCCAAACAGAATGGCCTTGGCTGTTTTTAGTCTGCCTTTGTTATCCTACAAAAACTAATATGAATACAGTTTTCTGTAATGACTGGGGGATTAAGGTTGTCCTGTGTGGAACCTCTTTATCCCCTCTGTAAATACCTCTACTTGTGGCTTAAAGAAACTAGGGTACAAAAGCTCAAAGTTAGAAGCTTTTTAGAGGTTTCTTGGCAGAGGATTAAAATGTCCTTGAACAAACTTGAGCAAACTTCCTGTGTACCAAACAGCAAGCTAATTAAAAAGTCGGTGTGCTAAACACTTCATACACAGGGAAGGTAGCCAGAGCCCTTGCAGGGGAAGGCTTGATTGGAGGGGGGTGGTGAGGGGGGGTTGGTGGTGGTGTGTGAAGAATGTGGAGGAGACAAGGTAGCATACTGAAGGATGTTATTCCAGAAGAAAGCCACTTTTATTAAGCAGCAGTGAATGTGATTCTTTCTGTAGATAAACTATGGCACAGCCTTATGAAGTAGTGAAGTAGCTGGATGACACCGGTGCAGAAGACATAGATTCAACAAGCCATGGGTTCTGAAGCACAGCATAATGTTTACTTAATGTAGTGTGATGTTTCTTGAGCCTTTTATAGAAAAAGCTATATTCAAATAGAAATTACTTCAGAGGAGAACAGGGGCTACAGGGAACAATGACACAGGAATAAACTTCAGGAGCCAGGATTATAGTTTGCATGTAGAGGCTTGCATGCAAATATAGCAGAAGTTTCTCTTCTCTACTGCTGTAGCATAAATATTAATAGTGCTTTGTCTAATACAAGGTTAAATATGCCCAATAGTGTTGGCATACAGTTTTAGTTCTGAAACAAGAACATTGCAACACGTCTTCAAAATTCTAAAACAACCTTCTTCTTCATCAGATAGTTAATAGTGTTTGAGGAAAGACCTAGTTTGTCCTACTTTGGGCAGGGGAAAAAGTGTACTTTTGAAAAGTACATTTTTTTCTACAAAAAAGAATCCTTTATCCTTATAAAGAAAGAAAGGTTGAATATTGCAAGTGTCTTGTTAAGCAATGATTTAAACTTGTTTTCCACCAAAGCAAATTACCAAAACTAGAATTTGTGTAGTGGCTCTCTTTCAAAAACCAGCATTTTTGAAGTTGGTTAGAAGGTACTGGACAAATAATCTATTGCAGTTTAAGCCAATATTTTAAGTACTGCCCTGCATAGAATGACACAAAATTCAGGGTTAAGAAAAAAATAGTGCTCATTTTGTTTCTAGTTACAAGGATGCAATATATTCTTTAGGTAACACCATTTCCAAATACTGGATTTATCAATGGGTTCACATCTCCAACCTTCAAGCCTGCTGCTTCTCCATTGACTACTCTCAGACAATATCCTCCCAGGAACAGGCAAGTTCAACCATCTTTTAACACTATACATAACGATTTTATCTGGCGTGTGGGGTTTTAATCTGTTTATTTTAATAACACTAGCTAACTTGTAAATAGTTCTGAAATTGAAACCAATGTTAGGTTAAGTGAGGCCAAAGGGCAGATGATGTTGCTGTGGCTAGTGGATGCCCTGTTTCTAATTGTAAATGGACTGTCTGAAGACTGAAAACTTCTCTGTTCTGTGATGTAGGGTATTCAGATGAAATACTCTGAATGATGACGTGATCAGTAGGATCATTCATATCGTAGTTTTAGTGTCAAGGATCTTTCAGTAAAGCTATAGTTGAAAAGACAATGAAAAGGTTAGTTTTGATAACTCACATGACCTGTTGAAATGAGTAATTATCATTCCTATAAATGAAATAGGCAGTGAGGACTAAAGATCTGCTTCTTCTCAATTTGTATGGACTTAGGCATCAGAAGCTCTCTCATAGTACATATGTTGAAATGACTTTTGAATTTATAGGAATCCTAGCAAGTCTCATATACGCCATACAATACCCAGTGCAGAAAGGGGACCTGGGCTTCTAGACAGTCCTACAATATTCAACTTCTCTGCTGATCGTTTAATCAATGGCGTCAGGAGTCCACAGACGCGGCAGCCAGGACAAAACAGGACACGGATGCAGAGCTCAACTGCGAGTTACACCAAGAGGGATGTAGGAACTGGACGGATGGAGCAGAGCAGCGTTGACTCCTCTCCTGGATTAGGTAGAGGAAGGTGAGTACACTCTGTAGTTGTCCTCTGAACAACCCATATTGCTGCTTCTAAATAGGTATAGAGGTATGCTACTAGTACCGGTCTCATTACTGTTCTAAACTGAGACTCTTTCCTCAAAGCTAAAATCTTGGAAAGTATTTAGAGTGCTAAATACAGAACAATGTATGCTTTCCTATCAAATGAAAATCATGAATGGCAACTAATGAACAGTTTAGAGCCATAAGATCCAATCCTTTATCCTTTCTTCATCTGTTGTAGGAAAGTTTTTTGCATATTATGTTTAACTTTAATGGGACAGTTCTGTCCGTTCCGTTGTTTAGTAGTGTAGACTGCGCAGCTGAACCTGTACTAACAGTGCTCATTCTTAATTCCAAGACACTACAGTTCTGTAAGTGCTTTATAAAAGTAACTATGCAGCTTTGTTTAATGATAGCTGTGTTAGTATCTCCATATAAATCACATTTTGAATAAATCTTTTTGATAAGTCTTTTGCAGATGATCCTCTATTAGACCTGTATCACTGGAAAATTAAGTGGGGATTTTGTGCAAGGATTGTAATACTCTAAATCTGATTTGCCAAATTGTGTTATAACTACTGGATGGAAGTATGATTAAGGACATAGGAAACAAGACTGCTCAAGCTATAGACTACAAAACATACAGGGGTAGTCAATACTTAAATTTATGTTATGATGTTTCCTTATTGATTACATTTAGAGTATGAAGAGCCAAGCAGAAAACTTAGAAAATACATTGAAAGCGAGTTAGCATACATTGCAAATTTTAAACTGCTGCTTGGAGGGGCTTTACCTGAAGCAGGACTGGGTTAGAAGCACTGAAAATGTTTTGGAAGGGCTTTGCCTGAACTGAAAATAGTTAGCCATATTTCAAAAGTTACAGAGGTATTTAAAAATAAATAAATAAAATACTAAACCCTTTACTTTGGATATGGAAAGGTTTTGTCTAAGCCTTTTAGGTAGTCGACACTGAGATGCTTTTAATGCAGGAATTATAACCGGTGTATTATGCTGACTTGAATAAGTTCTGTACCTTTATTTCAATGAGAGTTTTTTTAATAACATGTCCAGAGTGAAGATGTATGAAACAGCAGTTTAAATTCATAGCTCTTGTTTTCACCAAATGCCTTCCATTCATTTATAGGCAAGGTTCTGATAACTGCTTTCTTTCCCTTAGGAAAAACTCATATGGCTACCGAAAGAAAAGGGAGGACAAGTTTACAGTGAGTGTTCATGATCATATCTATAATAAAAGTAGGGTAACAAGGCAATTGTATGGATGTTTTGTAGAGTAGCAGGTGAGATAAGTTACTGAACAAGCAATTGTATGTCACAGTTGACTGAAGACAGCAGCTTATTAGACTCACGTGAGTTGACTGGATTTGGGAATCAGAGATTGTCCATTAATGCAGAAGTCAGGAAAAAGTAAAAATTACTCTTCTGTAGCAGCAAAAAATTTCTGTGCTAATGTCATTGTCACTTTGTCAGCATGCCATTGTTCACATGCAGGGGGAACTAAATAGCTAAGTTGAAGTGTCAAAACACTTGGTACTTGATTATTGTTCCTGTTGACTTTGAAGAACATTTTATATAGATCCAGGTGTCATAATGTATAGGTAGAATGTTAGCTATTCAGTGGTCAGTTCTCCTTAAATGCCTCTCCAAGTGCTACTTATGATTTGATTTGATAAAACCAGACACTTCTTTGCAATTGTTTTTTTTGCCATACATGGCATGTTCATGAAGTTGAACCAAGTTTCCTTATTCATACTACAGTTGCAAAGTAACTGCTGCATGAGCCATAACACTTTCTTAAATAGCTGTAATTTTTGTATTTGTCTCCTGCTGTCAGAGGACTTGGATAAAGGAGCATAAGGTTTGGAAAGCAAAATGACAAGTGTTCTTTCCTTTTAGTTCCTTTTAGTTTTTGTCAAACTTCTCAAATGTCAGTGACATCAAATTATATGTACAATATTTCCTTCTTTTGCCCTTTCAAAGCTGCGTGTATTTTTAGATTGGTGTTTTCCTGTCAACATTTTTTTGTCTTTGTAAAACATGGTAATGATACAGATTAGTCTTAAGGGAGTAGCCGGAGTGAAGGGGTTACCTTGGACACCCTTAATGAGCAGAAAAGCTCTTCTGACTCAGCTAGCTTTAAATGTTGTTTCAACTTCGATATGTAAAGCTGGTAGGTGTGACTTCTTTGAAGATCCATGGTTCCCTTCTCTCAGCATATTGCTACCTATCCAGCCATGTACCTTCTAGTCTTTTTTCTGGCCCATGAACATTTAGTCTATACTGTCCAGTGATACAGCTGGAACAAAGGTGAGAGCTGCTGCACACCCACAACTGTGTAATGCTGGGAAGGAGTGTACTGTGTAGTGAAAGATCAGAAATTGACTCCTTTAGACTGTGGAAATAGACTCTAGAATCCTATTTCCTGTGTGATGCTGTAGTGATTAGACATCAATGCAGCCACTTACTTGAATGGAGAGTTGACTCCTTTCAGCTTTTTTTTTTAAAGGAAAAATTGAGGAGAATGCATGATAGCATGGACCTTTTTGATCAGCTTATATCTGAGGCTGTAGACATAAGTCATTTACTCAGCTTGTCATAGCAAGTTGACTTGAAAAACTTTATGCATTTGGTAGCTTAAAGTCCATTTAAGTCCTCCCTGGTTTCACTAGTTCAAGATGTTAAGGCTTGTTGTCTCTTAATGTGTTGGATTTTTTAGAACTCGTCTACATAACTTGTTTGTAACAAATACAAAAGCATTTTATATTGCAAGACTTCAGTCCCCTTTAACAAAACTAAGTGCTGTGATTTGAAGAACTCTTCTTAAAAAAAAAAAAAGGGAGGTGTTATTCCTCTTGTAGTTTGAGCTGGATAAGTGTAGTCTCCCTCCATGACAAATCATCTAACTTCTGTTTTTAGAGGTTTGCTGCCTCTGTTGTTGTAGCACTATTAAACTGTGTTCTGGGAGTAATGCTGGGTCAGTAGCAGTCCTAGAAGCTGTAGTTGTGATTGCCTCTGTTTATTCTTTCCCTACTTTTACCTCTCAACATACACTTCCTTTAACATAGTGAAGTTTGTGAAAAGACCCTGAGGGTATCTTTGTATCTGTTGCCCTTCATAGGATGGAGAGGGGGGAAAAAACAATAAGTAATAGAACACCTTCTGCCCAGAAGTATTGTTCTCACATTCAGACCATCTTGGCTATACCCATAAATATTTTCTTTTTCAAAATAGGAATCATCTCAGACTGCTTTGCATTTAGTATTCTGTAGCAGAGATCATTTTGGCACAGGCCTGAGAACAGTCATGAAGTAGTTAGTTCTTTGTTTACATGATGCAGATGAAATTAATGAGTAACTTCAGTTACAGCATATTACAAAAGGAATTTTTTCAGTGTAAATAGAATTCAGCTTTACAAATCCTTACAAGAGATCCTCACAAGTGATCTTTAGCTGTGGTACTCTTTAACTCCTGAACTGCTGTCTGTAGTGCAAAATCCTTGCATTTAGCCCACTGTTTATTTTTTTTTCCCCTGCTTGGGACATTGCTTTTCTTCCTAGATTTGGTTAGAAAAATTCTTCTTGTTTCAAAAACAGTTTTGACATTTATCTTTGCATTCTTAGAAAGTGACCATATAAATTGATATGAATTGGGTGAAAATTGCTGTTGTGTAGACTACATGCAAGCTATGCTGCCTTCCCATTTCTTAGTATATTATCTAAATGTGATACAAGATTCCTGTTGACTCCTGTCTTTCATTTAGAGTGTTAGCAACTGCACATAAATGGATTTCTATTTCACTGTATCATGGTGTCTAAACCAGTCTGTCTTCCTTTCTTACGTCAGTGTTAAGATCATCCTGAAGGAAGCGTCAGCACAGAAGGCTTTTCTTACTATAGCAGTATCACTGAAGTTTAGGTATATGAAATTAAGGATGCTATACCATCCCATTTTAGTAATAGTTAAGTATTTTAAGGGCAACCATGGAAAATTATCTATTCCTCTGTACTGTATGATTGTCTTGGGAGGTGGGATGGGGGAAGCCTCCCTAGGACTTCATAGATGTAAATCAAATGCAAAATACAATTTAGAGTCCCATGTCTGTCTTTTCTGTCATCCAGTGCAGTAACATCAACATGTTATTTCTATTCCAGAGAGGCCAAACACAGTCTCCACCACCCCCAAAACCTCCATCTCCTAGCTTTGAATTGGGTTTATCTAGCTTTCCTCCATTACCTGGGGCTGCTGGCAATTTAAAGACCGAAGACCTTTTTGAACACAGACTGTCCAGTGTGGTAATAGGAACACCAAAAGAAAGAGTGAGTAGCCAGTGTTCATTTTTGTTGGGAAAACAAAGAATTGCATACCTCTTGTTTTCAGATTTGGTGGCCTATACATAGGAAAATCTTGTGGTTTTACATGGGTCATAAGAAATGCTTTTAGAAAAAAGCTGTCAATGATGTGCCCTTGCCTTTTTCACTTCTATCTCAGAATGTGTTGGATATCCTCTTTAAAAAGGTGTGGAATATGAGCACCAGTATAAGTAGATGTTAATAGCAGAGATTAGAAACTGTGCTCTTTGCTGTTTATGATTGCCTCGGGCTTAATAGACTCAGGTGAAAAATATGTAATAGATTTCCCTCCTGTTGGAGAGTCAGACTTCCAAGTTGTATATATAACACTCTAAAGTGACAGAGACAAACTTTTAGGCACTGAAATATAGAGAAGCTGCCTACATAGTCTCAGGACACTAGGGTTCAGAGCTGGAACAAGAACTGTTAGCAAAACCAGCTGGATCCCAGCATTGTCTTGTCATATTGCTTAGAAAGATAAAAATATACCAGAATGACTTGGCAGCTACTGCTTTCTCGAGGTACTAGAAATGCAGTTCAAATTAAGGTTTGGTAGCTGTTCATAGATTCATTCTTAGAACTGTCTCTACCATGCCATCTGTGAATGACAGTATGTTCTTCTCCATCAAGACTTATAACACTGTGCACTGTGAGCAGTCTAGGCTATGGAAGTCTAGCTCTGATTTAACTTGTGTTTTTCTAGCTGCACCACAACTGAGGAAGTTAACCCCTGGAGATAGCAGTGCAAAGCAACCTGATGAAACACCAAATCTCTCTCTTGTCTCTAAATTCAGTCTATTGCAGAAGTGTTTTCTTTGGTGCCCACATATCAGGGGTGGGTAGGGAGTGTGTATTTGTTGGTAAAGCAAAGAGGAGGTGGCAAGGCAGTCTGCGCCTGAAGGACTGATTGCACTGACAAGCCATTCTGTCTCCTGCAAGTGTAACAGGGGCAACTGCTTTCCAGGGTTGCATTCTCGGGGAATGTACAAGACAGTACCATGACAAGAGCAGTGTTTAACTTGCTGTTAGCCAGTACTCTGGTTTGTAGTCTGTTCTTGGCCAAGATCTTTCTCTTTAAGGTATTTTACCTCTGTTTCTGAAGTGGTTTTTAACTATTTTAGGTCTTCAGTATAAATCCAGCACTTGATAATGCAGCTGAAAACCCATTGCTTCTTCCATAACAAATCTAGTACTTGCTTTACACTGTACTTATTGTAAAGAACTTACCCTTCTTCCCTGTAGAGGCAGTTGTAATAATCAAGCACTAAGGTTTTATGAATGCACTGTCATATTAAAAAGCTTCCTTTGACTTCCCAGGTTTTTTTCTGACTTGCACAAGTTAGTCTGTACCAGTGTGTGGAAGAGAGGGACTGCACTCTTTCCTTGTTGACATTAAAAAGGAATAAGATAACTGCAGCTGGCTCCAAAGGGTGATTGTGTTCTCCTACAAAGATGTTTGAGTTAATGTTAGAATCTTGCCAATGTATACAGGCTGCTTTTCCCCTTGATCTCAATACTTTTTCATGTCACCTGATGTAGAGTTAAAGTGCTGAAGTAAGAGTTACACAGTGCTACCCTTGTTTCATAGGTGGGCAGGTCTGGTGTACAGAAGCTTAGTGAACTTAGGTTGTCTAGTTTCCAACAGTTGTTACCCAAGCTTCATAGCTTTATGCTCTTTGCTTTGTGGTGCTCTTCTAGATGTATCTCTGGAGAGTTGTAAGTGTTAATCATCCCACATTTTCTAATTAGGAAACTACAATGCTGTCAGATCAGGGCTGAGTGCTTTGGACTGGGAACACCACTTGTACATCTGACTTGAAGCTATTCACACTTAAGCATGTACCTAGAAGTTTTGATGAAGTTTTGATGAACCTGGGCCAGAATGCTCAGCAACTTGTAATTTCAAGCCTTTGCACACACTATTAGGAGTAAAACTATAGGAGATGTTCTTTTATTTCTAAACGTCCACCTTTTACGGTGTTACTTTTGTGTTAAGTAAAACTAGGCTTGGATTTACTGCAGTAATCTATGTTGCCTGATTTAAAGCAAAGTCATGAAATACCATTTTCCTCCCTAACAGTGATCACAGGAGTCTCAAGTCTCATAGTGGCTGTGCTGGGGAAAAGGGTAGCTATCTTGTTTCTTCTGTGGTTGAGTTCTCCCATTGGTCTTCATTCTGGTTTTAAAGTCAGATCAAAAGCAGTATAAAAAACATAGCACTTTTTAAAACAAAGAAGATGGTTATAAATATCAGAAATATGCTTTTCAAGATACAAAGTCTTCTTACTCTTATTTTGTAAACATTTACATTCATGTGTGCATCTTGAACCTGTTTGGCCTTTATCTGGAAGCACGTATCATTTGACACTAGCAGAATTGAGGACTGTGGAAAAAGCCTCTTTTGCTTGGTAGCAATCGCAATATAGCAAAAGAAAGGGACTTTTAAATGCTAGTCTTATCTTGGTTTGCAAAAATTTCAGGATTGGGTGGGGTTTTTTAATGTTAGGATTTTTTTAGCACCAGCTCTTGATGTGATCCTGAGCTAGAGCTGTGATAGTTATTGGTGCATGACTCTAGGAGACTTTCGTCTTAATAGACTACTTATGGTTATGTGCACAGGAACAAACCTGCTTTGTCACTCAAAGATGCAAAATTCCCAGGTTGAAAGAACTGATTTTTTTTATCATCCAGATAGTTCCTCTTGGGAACTAAGCTTCCAACTTTCGTGAAAGAGCCACAGTGTGTGAGTCTGTTTCTAAATAATTATAAAGGAAAAAACTGACTTGTTACAATATATACATTGGATCCTTCTGTATCTTCCTGTAGTTAATTTACCCTTATAAATCAACTTGTAAACTGTTTCTTGATTGTGTTAATTTTTCAGGCAAACTCTGTTTATGGTTGCCCTTCTGTGCCTTTTTTCCTCTTTCAGAACGTTAATGTGGATGCAAGTACAAACACTATTCCATCGGGAATTCCTCGAGAGCCATTGTTGCCAGCTTCTTCTACATTGCCCAGGACATTTGAAAGGTCTCCTTCGCCACCCCAGTCTTCTGAGTAAGAACTTGATTACATAGCTATAATTATTCTCTTCTGAATCATGTTTGCATTTTCTGTCATCAGAAGGCTGGATGGAAGACTATAAAGAGCTATTAAAATTTTAGGCAGTGAAATATTGTTGTAAGTTGTACTTGTAAAGGCAACAAAGCTTAATTTCTGAACACTATCATAATAGTGATTCAGTCATAATAGTCATTCAGCAGATGAAAGTTCAGTGCTGTGGTTTAGTCTTTGCAAGTATTGGAAAGCTTAATGAATACCCTACTTACATTTAGGTAGCTCTGCAGCATAGAGAGTAAAGCCGTGATCCTGAGTGCAGTACTGTTAGTCGCACAATAAAGTTTTCAACAACACTTTATTTGGAACCTGCAAATCAAATCGAGATGCTTGAGTAACAGGAGTAAGAGAAACTGAATACCCAAATGCTATCAGAATGTCCCAAATGACAGGTAGTGTCAAGTTCCACAGGAATATATGTTTTTTAATACTTGATAGCATCTTTAAATGCGATGTTACGAAATTATAGCTATAACTTCTTACAGTCACAGTCAAAGTTTTAGACCTATTATTAGATGATTTATGTGGCCTGAAGTTTGACTTCTCACAAGCCTTGCTTCCTGCTGGATGCTTACAGGGACTCCAAGGTTGTGGAGAAACAGCAGAGAGAGACACAGAGCACAGAAAGGCTTTCTTCTTCCACACTCAGTACTGCGTGTAAATCGGTACAAGTCAATGGGGCTGCCATAGTAAGTGACTTTATTGCTTTACTTTCTCTTAATGATCCAGTTTGATGCATTTGACAGAATATTGCTTCAGTTGCTACTCAGTGTTGTTTAACCATGTGAGCCCAGCATCCTTACATTTCCATGTTGGTAGCCTCGTGATTACTTCCATGATACAGTTAGGCAATTAACAGTGCGAAAGTGTTAAAAGTAACTTGGTGAATGATAGCTCTTTCTATGAAATCTCTTCTTGGTAGTATCCTTGAGGTAGAAGCATTAATACATGTGTTACTGTTTGAAACAGAGTATTTGTCGTCTTTCAGCTGATTTAGAGTTTGCTTGAATCAAGTTATTTTGCCCTATCACAGCATCCCGTTTTTCTGGCATGCTGCTTTGCATTTTACCTTGTCTTGAACCTTATTGTCTGCACAGCTTTGTGAGCTTCATACTCAACCCCTCATCTGCACATTTTAGTGCAGCAGTCTTTTGGGACAAAGATTTTACCTTTTTTTTTTTTTTTCTTCATATGAGTAACTTACTTTCCCTCAGGTTGCTTTGTTTAACTCTGCTGTCCTGTTTGCCTTGAATTCACAGGAACTGCGAAAACCTAGTTATGCAGAAATTTGCCAGAGAACAACTAAGGATCCTCCTACGTTGCAACCCCAGAAAGAACAGAAGCCAAACACTGTAGCATGTGGGAAGGAAGAAAGAAAGCCCACAGAAACAATAGAGAAAAACAGAGAACCTCCTCCTGCAAAGTCACATTCTGGGCAACCCAAAGACCAGAGGAGACAGTCAGGACGCAGATCGTCCCCTCCAGCCGTTGGCAAACGCTTAAGTAAAGAACAGAATACTCCTCCAAAATCTCCTCAGTGAAACTAACGCCTGGGAAGGATTTGAAAAGAGGTCTGCTTCCCACAAATTAAACCCATGTTCCCACTAAGATTCCTGAGAATGAGTTGCTGGTTAGGAGCTTGCAGTGATACTAGGCATATAATAATGCCTGCAAGTTAATTTTCTGTGAAATACTTTTTCCCTTCTTGAACAAACATTCTGTTTTTTTCTGGATATTTCTGGATAGTTGTTCTAAACCTTACATTTAGGTTGGTGCTTAATTGGAGGTGAAGCTTAGTGTGATTATTTTTTCAAGATGTAAAATATTTGTCTTTAAAAAAAAAATCAACTTTTTATTAAGACTCTGTGGCTGTGTGAGTGCAGGCTCTGTACAGTGAGTTTTTTCTAATCCGTTAAAACAGACATTTGCTGCTGCAACACTTCTAATAAACTGGTCTGCAAGTACATATCTGAAGTGTCCAAAAGACTGGTAACGGCAGCTAGTGTGTAGGGTGCAAGTAGACACACTTTACAAATTAGTATGTGACCTTGAAGATTTTTTTTATATTGGGCTGCTCTACTAAGTGTCAGCAAATTAACTTGCACTTTTAGGTTCAATGAGTAGCTGTTTCTAGCGTTTTTAAACATTTAATCTTTCTTTGATGTTTTACACACACAAAACTGAATTCTACAGAGCACCATAGCGGTCTTTCTAAAATCTTTCCTTTTCTGACTTACTGCAAGCAAGTAACCATCTTCTCACTCCAGAGTAAAACTGATGTTATCATTTGCAAATACAAAGCACATTGTGAATAGAAAGAATTAAGTCTGTGAGCTTCTATGGTGGTGAAGCCTGTTAGTGGATGTTATCAGGAGAAAGCACTGTAGCCTTCTTGTGATAACCTTAGCTTCCCTGTGCTTGTTAAGGGAGTTAACTGAGTCAGCACTGTATGTTCTGGTTACCCCTGTGCTCTGTGTAGACTTTTTTTTTTAAACTGCCCCAAGTGCTCTTTGAAAGAGTTCATATCTAGTCAGCCTTGTGTTGACATCTTCCTGTAACTACAAGCATTGGCATATGGAGTTCAATTTTTTCAAGCCATGAGATAATGGTGTTTGTTTTGTGTGCTGGAGGAAGAGATCCCTGATACTTACCTCTGGGATGAGGTTTCTCACACTTACTTTAGAAGTGATGCGCTTTCTGAAGGACAAGGATGCACTAAATTAGCAAGTTTCTAATAAAGTTGAATATAAATTATTTTTGTTTTAAAATGCCTAAACTTTTTCTTTAAGTGTTTAAAGTGCAGGAAGTTCAGACAAAACTCATTCCTGCTGACAATGACAGTACAGTTTATTCCACAAAAAAAAAAATGTTTATTTAAACAGCTGATTTTTTTAAAGAATTATTTCCATCCAATATTTAAAGACTTGAATTTTATTTAAACTTGAAAATGACTTTGCCTTAACTTTTGTACACGACAGCTTAGAGTTAATGAGGTCTGACCCCGTGGAGGGTCGGCATGAGTGGAATACAGAATTACTCAGTTACAGTATGTATCTATTGTCACTGGTCTTACTGGGTAAACATACTGTAGTACAGGAACTAGCAGCAGTTTTTGTAATATACCTTAAAGATCTTAAACAGTTGATCTTTTTCAGATTGTTGAAAAACCTGTAAATGCAAAATAGTCAATACTGTATTAAATATGTGCACTTGGAAGTGTGTGCTTTGCTTGTACAGTTGTAAATAATCAGAACATATAAAAAGGTACCCTAAAGAAAAAAATCTGATAAAAATTATTGCTATTATAAATGTTGCTGTTGAGCTGGATGTAGATAAACTAAATGTTGTGGTTTGAATATTACTTTAATCTGTTGGGTTTTCTTTTTCTTATTTTATTCTGGTGTGCTGAACTGACCCTGCCTCTTCACTGCAAAAGGGAAATGGAACGAAAGTCTTAGTTGAAAGCCCTCAAATGTTTTCTGAAGTCCCTCTTTAAAAAAGGCTATTTAACCAGTTCAAAAGTATTCTGCAATGTAAATAGTGAATTTTGGCAGTCAATCTGTAATTTTAAGTCATTAATAAAATCAAATTTAATTGGTAAAAACTTTAGACTGCTACAAAAATATACACTGAGCTTATTTGTCTGCTTTCAAGAATCAGTGCTTTCCTTAGTGTATGATTCATAGAACTGTAAAGTAACTATAGAAGTTGACTCTTGATAAATTTCCTATCAGAAGCATCAGTTGGTAACAAGTTGGCCTTTAAATCCAGCCTGTTGTATGCTGCAGAACTGGTCAAATTAGGACATGCTGGAATCTGTTGATTTTTCTCGTTAAAAAAAAAGCGCACTTTGTGAACGCTGTGGGAGGAGATAGGACTCTGACATCACCACCCAAACTGCTCAGCTAGTTCTGTCATTGGATTTTTAATATGCTTCTCCTTTCCCCAGTGGCAGTGAAAATGGTAGCTAGATGTGTGTATGGTTTAGGCCAGCTGTATGATTCATTTTTGTTTGTCTGCTGCAAGTGAAAGGCTTACCAGCTGCAAAAAGCCACGAGTGGTTCCTTACAGCAACTGTGTACAGCTAGTCATAATACTCAGCTGGTACCTAAGGTAATATATTGAGACCAGCGGGATGTGTTGTGCTGTTCTAATGTATTCTGCTGCCATTTGTGCTAGGTCAATACACTGTAATTACTGCTTGCCCAGCAACAGTCTGTTGCATTGAAAGTTTAAACCTTCCTCTGATGTGGTTTTTATAGCTTTTTTTAAAAAAGAAACAAAGTGACACGCCAAATAGCTGTGTAATATACAACTTATCCTGACTGCATTTTACTTGGAGATTGTTTTTCCACTCAGTGACAAAATGGAGTTCTCAGAGTAGAGTTGTGAAGTTGCATGCAGACTGTTGCTACGATACATAGAGAGATTAAAATGCAGCTTTTAAAACTAAAACCTCCCAAAAGCACTAGCTGAGTTTAAAGGTTCAGGGATGCAGTAATTAAAATTGGCATTTTACCTTTAGGACTGTGTGGTGATGCTTTTTGTTTTGAAAGCAAAATGGGATCTGAGACTCTTCCAGGAATTAAAACAAACCCAAGGTTGCTTTTCAAACCTGACCTTGTTTCAGATCAGTCCCCATCATGCCACTGTCATTTGCCAAGTAGAAATCTGCTAGCAGCGGCAAATTTTTTACATTGCTGCATTATCAAGGTTCAAAGACTTCAGCAGTTGGCGTAGAAGGGTCCTTGTTTGAGTGTTGCAGTGTATCAGGAGCAACAGCTGACTGTAATGGTGCATACCTATCTCTGTATCTCCTTCAGCTAGTTACAGTTAGGGATTTTTATGTGCTTTGTAACCTATTACACTAATAGCAGCAGACAATCGAAGATTTCTAAGGAGACCTAACAGCTGCCAATTCACAAAATAGAAGTGTAATATGGGAGCCTTCTTGAGGGTTTTTGTTTTTGTTCTTCTTCCATTAAGACTGGAATCAAGCTTACATGTAAACTATCAGTAATTTAAGTTTCCTTTTGTGTCATAAAATGTAAAACTGTCTAATTTGAAAAAAAAAATGTAGGTTATGAAAAATAAAGATTTAGGCACTGTTGAATTCCTGATTTTTTTTAATTAAACCTTTCTTCAGCAGTATTTTTCATTACCTTTTGTCTTTTGCTCCCATTTTTGGAAATGATATATTTCTAATTTTGGGGGAAAAAAAATCTTTGCTTTACTGTGCAGTAAAATTGTTGTAACCATCACCTAAGGCTCTGTAGCAGCAGCAAGAGTACCTATAATACAACTCTGAAGGCAGCAGCATCTGTTAGGTAACTGTGACCGGTTAACAGCTAAAATGTTGATATGTTGTTTTTGTTTAGTAGATATTATCTTCACTAGTAGTTTCCTCAAATTATTAGGTAAGGTGTTGATGTGGTCTTAAATGTGGATTTTAGCGTTTGTGTTAGTGCTTTGGTTGCATAGCTCTCAAATCCTGAGACATTCTGGGATTATTTTTGGTTTTGGCTTGTTTGGGGGATTCTTATCCTGGTCATGCCTCTGGGAAAGGAGAACTGCTGGGGTATCCTCCCTCTGGGTAAAAGATGTATTTTGTAAAAGCTTGAAACCATTTTTCTTTTCATTAGATTTGTGTTATCATTCAGCCATATCTGACCAATTTTAACAATGGACATAAGCATGTAACTGTTAACAGTTGTGTTCTATAAGCATCTTGGGAGGTGTCACAGTATTATTCTTCAGGCTGGTTGTTCTATAAGCTTCTGGACAGATTATAGGCTACTTGCTGCTGTATTTCCTCAGCACTTTCTGCTCAACAGAGTAGGGCAACAAGGATACCAATGTACACTGGGCACTGCAAAGGAAAGTCTTTTAAACACAAGGCTTTGGTGGTGACACGTGGGCTACAAGTAATTGAAGACAACCAGTTTCCACTCAGCATTGAGTATCCTGCTCTGCCCTTGGAACTCAATTTTCTATTATTTAATGTGTAAAAATGCATGGAAATTTGTCTGCACTGTTGCTGTAGTCCTAGTGTGGGTCTCCAGCTTTGGCAGACACGAGGGATTTAACTGGTCATGCAGTGGCATGTGTCCCCTTTGCGCTAGTTTTCCCCACTACAAAGTGATTTTCAGTGATGGCTGCAGCAACACTTGTGTTGAACAAGTTGGGTTTTTTCCCTCTTGGACATGAGGAGAAAGAACGAATATGGAATGGAATACTCATGCAGTTGAATATCTAGAGATTACTTGCTGTCACAGAAACTGACTCCACGCATTTTGAGCCTCAGGTGTTTCTACTTCACAAACTTATAGAAGTTAAAACTTCCTGTTCAGTTGATGACCATGTCCAGACTTTTATGAGTACAACTGCTTAGGTCAGAGAAGTGACTGAATTTCAAATTTAGCTGATTTATAGGTGGAAGTAATGTTGCCCATTTCATCTCCTTTTCAGAGACTAAGCTGTGTAGCAGTATAGAGCCCTGGTGACATCTGGTTACAGTAGCTCAGTTACTGCAACATCCACTGTCAGCACAGATATACATCATCCATATAATTCAATGTTCAACCTAAGTTGCTTAAGTAGAAATTAGCTCCTATTTAAGTGGTGCATGGAGTACTGTTACTGAACTGTTACACCAAATAAGCACACAAATGATGTGAAGAGCCTACTCAAGTTGCACCATGTCCTTCCTATCTGTCAGCTCTCTTGCATCAGCATGCTGGCCTGTCTGAAAAGTAACAGAGTTATTTTGGAGCAGGTTAGAAATGATTGTCATACCATCAGCAGAATGGAGGGAGAGGAATATACAGTCATTGCTCAGAGAAGACTGGCATGGTAATGGTCCTGACAGGGACAGTGCTGCCTTATATCAGCTGAAGCAAACGTGAGTATTTGTGCAATTAGCTTATGACAAATGGAAGGCAGAAGGTCTTGGCAGAAAGGTAGTCTTGCCTGCTCAGGTGAACATGGCTCAGCTCATCAAGCTTGGTCATTTTTAAGCCTTATTGTAATGTGAAGAGAAGGGAGGTGGAAGGGTCTGGGTTTTGCTTTGGCATTTTTGGTTATTATGTATAATCTGTAAATGTGTTAAATCTAAACTGTCTTATGGTGATACTGTCAGAAGTCTTTGTGGATTGTCTTGTCACAACTGGTTTGGGAGCAGTTCATTGTTTTACAAACTGGAGGGCACAAAGTGTGTGTGCTGTGGGAAGGGAGTCTTCGATAAAGTAACCCCTTAATCTCTCAAATTCTCACCAGTTTGAAGAGCAAATGTCTTTTGAGTGGTTCTGTTGCACGTAGGGTGCAGAAACCATCCTGCAGTTGAGAGCTTTGCATCCCATTTACTGTAGGCAGATGGTGTCTGCAGAGGAGTAGTAAATCTACCATGGCTAAGGATGCTCTGAGGAAGGAAGGAGGGATAAATGGATGAATTTAGAGTTGTAAAACATACCAAAGCTGGAAATAGCTATGAAATCTACATGGATGGAATTGCTGATACTTAATGAGATGTTTCTAATGTCTTCCAGAAATGGAGCCAAAATCATAGGTGTGCTCCATGCAGCTTGAGATGTCAGTGTAGGCAGAGCAACTGAGTGAGGTTCAGCAGGTCTAGCCTATCTGACAGTCTTATCTCTAAGGTTGGAAGTGGTTTACATGAACTACAGTTCATAGGCTGTAGCACGTGAGAAAAACCTTTGTAGCTCTTTCTTTTTTGTCTCTGACTTAGCTTAGGCTTAGGATGTCAGTGTGCAGCTTGTGCAGCAGAGCAGTGGCTGCCAGCTCCCACCAGCCACCTATGTGTGGTGTGGGAGGCAGCTGCAGGCCTTGCTTGGGCAGGAGGGTGACAGGGAACACGAGGTTGGGAGATGTGCAGTTAAATAGGCTTTCTGGGGGAGAAGGCTTATTTCGTTAATGACACTTCTCAAGGATCTGCAGTGTCTGTTGCTAGCCTTGCCCACACAGTCTCTTACTCCTCCACAAGCGGGAATCTGATTTCTGTCTTGTTTCCCTTTAGAAACAGGATGTGTAAGATTTTCAGTCATTTTCCCCTCTCCTGGTATATTCTCCTCCTTTCTGGTTGACTCAGTGCTCTCATTCTTGAGAGCCATGTTGCTTCTGGAAGATGGCTGCTGTTGATGGTGCTCCTAAGAGTTACACCTATTTTCAGAAATACAATAGGCTCAGATTTTGAAACCTTTTAGTTTGCTGGAACTTAATTTTTTTGTCCCATTTGTTAAAGCAAATTTGGTATTCAAAGAAGGATTATCTTTGATATATGTCAGTTCTTATGCTCTGGGTTCCCAAACTATAATGTGTACAATAAATTTAAAAATGTATGAATATTTGTAGTTGTTGCTGGGGTTATGACATTTCTCTGATACTAAATTCTTAATTTCTATGTCTTCTGGAATCTGCCTTTCCTATATACTGACTAATGATAGCTACATCTTCTCTAGTATGACTCCTGATGGTATTGAAGGAAGATGCTTTGAAGCTGTGACAGATAAGCACTGGAGAGACCTGTTGATTCAGGCAGTAGATGAAGTGATTTTTCTCAGGTGATTTGATTGGAAAATCTGGCTTTGGAAATCTGAAGCCAGCTGTGCATTGGGTTGGATGCATGGAAGTTAAGTGCCTAGATTTAATGTACATTGAGCTTGGGGGGAAAAAAGCAAACAACAACAACAACAAAAAAAACCCACAAAAAACCACTCCAAAACCAATGGAGACATGAGCACCATGACTGCAAGATGCTTCTCCACTGAGATGTATGTTTTGTTGGTCTCCTCTGCTTCTTACAATGTCTTCCGATCCCTTAGGCACAGCTGCCAAGTCAGACCAAGTTCAGTTTTGTAAAAACTCCCAAGCAAATGACCCTAGAATTGCCTTGTGAGGAGTTAAGTGGGAGATTGTGTTAGGCTGTTGTCTGCTAATACAGCATAAAAGAGCAAGGAATGTGAATATAATATTCAGAACTTAAGTTATAAACTACTAAGCAGTGGTTGGGTTTCTGCTTGCAGATGTACAATGAATTGTCTGCTAGAGATTGGATCAATAGGCAGTGGAGCTTGGAGAACCATTCATCTGCATCTTGATCAGCTGAATTTTGATCCTGCATCTTGATCAGCTTGAATAGCTCTTCAGGCTCCACTGAAATATGTGGACATGCATATGCACATCTTGGGCAGACACTTATCCAGTGTGTCCAGTTCAGGATTTTTTTATATCAGGGACCCAAAATTGGACCCAATTCTTTACCTTTCAGTCTATCTTCCAGCACTTTGCCACACAAAGGTGGGCACTTGTAGTTGTCTTTTGCCTTTACATAACTGGAGACTTAGAAAATTTTGTAAGTCCACCTCTTTTAAGAGGTTGTGTAACACTTGACAAAGTCTGAAGTGAGTCAGTGGCTGCTTATAGCCCTGATCACTGCTGCTCAGAACTGATGAGTGCTTGTCTGGGTTTTTTCTTGTACCCTGTGGCTGCTATTATGAGACAGTAAATTTTTGAAAGTATGGATTTCTGTCTCACTGTAATAGGGCAAAAAGTGGAAGGCCCTTCAGGAAATGAGTCTATTGCCTTTCTTTTGTTCCCTCCTTGCCAGACAGATTATTTGTTATGTTCATTTTATTTCTACAATGAAGATTAGCTTTCCAAGCAACCTAGTCCAGTATTGTCCTGTCCCTAACGCTGCTCACAGCCTCCACTCCTCAACCCCTTCAGCCAGCCACCCTGGCTCTTCCCTGCTCCTCTGGGACATGGGGAGGATGTGAACCAGGCATGAGCAGGGACAAAGAAAAGGACAGATAGGGGAAAAACTGAAGAAAATTACAATCCTGAAAAATAACTTTTGGTTCCTCTTGCTGTGAGGAGTGTTTCAATACACTGTACCCCCACCCCTGTGTGGCAGCAGAGCACCTTGGCCAGTGGTGGTGGTGGTTGCACAGGCTGACTGGTCATGCTGACCTACTGCCCCAACAGACTCTCCCTGCTGACCCTGCCATCAGCAAAAATGTGTGTATTCTTTTGAATGTTTTTCCCAGACAGAACTAGCTCCAGTGAGATGTTTCACTGACATTGAGTTAAGAGGATCATTCCCTGCTGGAATTTTAAATTCCATTTATAAAAAAGACAATGTGGCAGTGGTGCTGGTTTGCATTTCAGCTGCTGTTTAATCTAGTCAAAGAGAACAAGTAGAGAAATTTGTACAACATTATTTATGATGTCTTCAGTGTTTTGTCACTTACTTCAGCTGTATGTATGCTTAAAACCAAAGACCATCTTTCTTCAACCTTCAGAGTAACTCTTGGCTGGAGATGTATCCTAGTAAGCTGATGCTCTGAGTGCCTTTTTGACTGCATCTGAGAATATGTTGCTAGATGGAGTGGTTGCTTTCTCAGTGTTCTTCTTCATGGACTAGGAAATTAGTCCTGTCTTATAAATACACTTCTAGTGCATTAAACCAGTGACAAATGCAGTGTAGCCATTCTAAACTAATTTGTTTTAAGTGGGCATATGATGACTCAATTTATCTGAACTTAGTCATTTGGATGTGGCTCAGCTGCACTGTTCAAAGGAACTCATCTGGATGCATCTGCTGTTTCTTGCTCTTAGCACTGGTCCAGGACTGTATGAAAAGAGGGCTGAGCTACCTCAGAGAAGCTCATATTTGATAGAGATGAGCATACATGGGGTCAGTTACTGCACCTTGTCTGTTCCCTGGTGGTAAATTTGAGTCTAAGCCCAGAGATCTGGAGAAAATGTAGTACTTTCTTGAGTCTCTTTTAAAAGAAATAGCCACCAATGTTGCTAAATAAACTAAGTGTTTCTCAAGCAGTCTACTTTTAAGTCCTATAAAAAAAGTCTTTAAAAAAAGCAATGGCCAGAGCTAGCAAATTGCTGTGCAATAATTGATTATAATAAATGATTATTAAAATTACTAACATGTGGCATTAGATACTAAATTATCAGTGTCAGTTTTATTTGACAGTGGGCAATGTGGTTTTTACAAAGCAAGAAATCTGCAGACAAGATTTGTAGGACCCTTTTTTATTTTGCAGTATTTAAGAGAGGGTCCAATTACACAAATATTTCATGGACACAAATTGCATTGCAGCCTGGCACACCAACCTTTTCCCCCAGCTTGCAGTGGAGAACTCTGCCTGTGTCTTCTGAATCTTCTTGTCTGTTGGAGACCTAAGTGAACTATCTGCAAGATGTCAGCTTCCACCTAGAGAGATGCTGAAGCCATTTGTCATTAGTGATACAAAAAGTCATTTTATGAAGCAGTTCACAGAGATGCCTGCAGTCTGTTCTCATGTGTAGGTATCTAAAAGACCACCATGTATCATGCTGTCTTTTGTTAAAGAGACTTAGCCTGGACTGGAGAAGCTTTAGTCATATTTTGAGAGGAAAGCACCAATTCTTTGACTGAAAGACTGTTTT
Source organism: Galbula dea (assembly GCA_013399015.1). Classification (NCBI taxonomy): domain Eukaryota; kingdom Metazoa; phylum Chordata; class Aves; order Piciformes; family Galbulidae; genus Galbula; species Galbula dea. Next base: position 5,104,989 of record VWZX01000708.1, read on the forward strand.
TACAAATACGAAGGAAATTTATACATTCATGCATGTTTTAAATCAGTTTGCATCTGTTAGTTTCTCCTGCCCTTTATTTAGGGAGATGCCTGGTTGGTTAAATCATCCCTCTCCAACCCCACCTCAGGCTCTGGAGTAGGGATTAGACCTGTGCTGCTGGGCTTTAGCTTTGGATGTTTTCTGACACCGAGGAGGGAATTTCCAGACCTCTCAAGGCTAATAATATTTTGCCGCTCTGAGCTATAATTAGGCTTTTGAGAACATTTGTTGGGGGATCTGATTTGAGCTAGTGAGAGCTACCTTATTCTTGGGGCCAAACAAAAGTCTACTGGTTGTGGCTGTGGGATGGTGAGGCTTTAGTCTTTCCTGTGTCTGGCAGTGTTACTGGAAGGCAGGGGTAAAATGGAGAAAACCTTGGACACTGAGTTAGAGCTAGGATTGGGCTAATACCCCTGTGTTGTTGTGTATCCTTGGCTGGGAATAGAGCATAGCAGATTTCCATCTAGGTTAAGGCTTTTTAGGTTCTTCATTCTCCTGAGGCTAAGGTGATTGTGTTTCCAGGTTAGGTGAGCTGAAATAACGGCCTTTTGGTGGCTTGGGAACAAATCTGCCTGTGGGTGTACAGCTACCCAGGATCATTAGCTCTAGAGAGCCCTTTGGGTTAATCTTAGCCATGGTGCCTCAAGGGTTTGTGAGCCATGGGCTGCCTGGCAGGGTGGCATTCGTTACTGCTGCAAGGGGTACTGTGAGGGCTTCTCCCAGCAGCGTTTGGGCTGGCATGAGTAGGAGGTTCCTATTACACTCCTTTGGATTTATGCAAGGGATTAGCTTCAGCACCAGCTCCTGGCTGTTGTAACACTCCCTGAGGAGGCAAGTATCATTACTTGCTGGAACAAAACATTTAGGAACTTCAGCTTGTTTAATGGGATAGGATTATTTCCTAATTAAACCATGCAAGCTTCAATGCCAGGTCTGTGTGAACAGGTACCTGAATAACTGCTGGTCTCCTGAGACCTTGCAGTCTTCCCAAATCTGGTGATTAAGATTTCCAAACCTTAGCTGTCCTTTCCCTGTATAGTTACTTATTTTCATAGTACAACCAATATTTTAGTTAATTACATTTAAAAAAAAGGCAGGAAGGTTGGGTCTTCACTGGTTAGGGATAGTGCACCAGGTGATGAAGGACTTGCTGTGGGAACTGCTGCCTGCTTGTCTACAGCATTTATTATGCAGCTGATACAGATCATGCTGGTTCCTTCTGGCCTTCAGTCTACAAATCTCTGCAGAAACACCCCTGCCCCACGCTCTCTTAAGCAGATGGTTAGGCAGATGACGAGCAGAGATGTGATACTTCAGTAAGTGCCTTGTTGGTGCCAGAAATTTTAAAAAGCAAGTTGGAGGAAGGAAAATGTGCAAGAAAAGTGCAACAGAATGGGCTGAAACTTCCCAGGGAGGAGCTCTGTGCTGAAAGGACATGCAGGACAGTGACTGGGGTGGAGCAAGGTCTGTGGATCAGTGAATGGGATCCAACTGAAGAAGTACAAATGGAGGGACATGTGTCACCTTGAAGTGTGAAGGTCTGGGGTGGTCTCCACTGTATTGAGAAGTGGGAAGGTCTCTTCTTGCTGGTATTTGGGATAGGAGTTTGCACTGCTTCCCTGTTAGATGAGGATAACAGCATCAGTTGAGAGTCCCTTCAAATAATGTGGCACAAAGGGCACATAAACATCTCAGACAAGTGTGAATTTTGATATGTCAGCTGGGATAATTAAAATGACAGAAGGCAGCTGAGAAGAGGGATGGTAGTTGGGATCACAGTGATTTTAGCAAAGTCTAGCAGAGAGGGAAGAATACTGACAGGACAGGGAAAAAACAACAATGCAGAAAGTGTTTTATCCACTGAGACAGAGGAAAGCCCTCTGTAAGTGCTATAGCTCTGGGATTTGTCACGTACTTGGGAGGATGGTGACTTATAGCTGGTCCCAGGGCTCTGAGCAGCAGGAGAGGTGATGTCTTGCGCAAGACACCTTCAGCGCTTTAAACCAAAGTCCATTAATAAATACCAGGGTGCTGAATGTATTCTGCTGTTTATTGGCACGAGAAGAGAAGTGACCTTTTTGCTTTCTTCCCTTCTCCCTGGGAGCCTGATGGGCTGTGATAACCTACTTAGCAGGTGCGTGGGTGGTGGGTGATGGCGTCAGAGTGACGAGAGGGAAGCAGCTCATGCTGTATCCTTAATGCTATGGCACTCTAAAAATACATTTTGTCTCTTGTCGGGAGCCTCTGGCTGTGCTCGGCTCTTCTTGGCTGTTCCTGTCCCTGGTGTGTCTGTCAGTGCTGCTCTGCAGCAGCTGATGCACTCTGCTGCCTCTGAAGCATCTGAGTCACCGGGGAGCAGGCTATGGGGAATTGAATGCTTTTGCATGGCAGGGGACATAGAAGAGCCACAGAGCCATCATTGGGTCTTGCTGCTGACATTTCAGGTGCTCGGTCACCCACAGCAAGCAGCTTCTCAGGGTCCCAAGCTGGAAGCAAGAGATTTGGCCTCATCCCAGACTGACACCTGCTCAGTGAAATGTGGGGTGGGTTTGATTCGACAGGTTTGGCAACAGCCAGCAAAACTGTGCTGGGTGAAGGGAACATCTTTGCAGAGCTGGGGCAGGCATGCTGCTGAGCTAGCTCAGACAGGAGGAGGTCCCAGGTGGGGCCTGACAAGGACAGATGGTAGAAGCAGTGGATGGGAACTGCCAGGCTGGGGTCAGTCTGGGCAGCTCTAGTGCCTGTGGAATCTGGCCCAGCACTGGTGGAATTGGGACTCCATCTTGTGGGGCAGGGAACAGGACACTGACTTAATCTTCAGCACTATCCAGTGTGCTCTTGGGACCGTTGGTGTTCCTGGAGAAGGCAGAGGCACGTCGCCTGGACTGTATCTGAAATGTTCTTGTGCAGTGTGAGCATAAAGAGCACACACCTGTGTGTATGTGTTACTCTATGTGACCTGAGAGCTGTCCAATCGTCCTGAGAACTCTTTCCTTAGAGAGAAAATTGTCAGAAAACTCATTTTCCGTGATGCTACCTTGTTTATTCACAAAGAGCATGTAACACTTTCTTGCATCATGGGAGTAACTGAATTGAAGGTAAGCTTCAACCTCTGATGGGCAAAGGTGAACCTCAGAAGTGCTCTTCCTCAGCTTTCCAATCCAAGCTTGCTCTTAGAAGATTCTTTTTCTGCATCCTCTTCCAGTCTTCTCCCTGTGTTTCACAACCTATAGAGAAACAAACCCTCCAAAACGAATCCTCCTTGCATGTGTTGTGTGTTCAGGTGAGTTCTGATCTTGGCATTTTGCTGTGGCATTGTGACTATCTCCACAAGCTGATACTGCAAGAGAAAGCTGGGGCTTCCCACAGCTAGCTGGAAAAGGGAGCAATGAGCATGTACTGTGCTTACAGCATGGCTCATGGCGGCTGGTATCTGAAGGCATCACCAACTTCCCTGAAATGTCCTCCTGCACCAGCCTGCAGAAGCATCTGCCGTTAGAAGTTCCCATATTTCATAGTTTCTTCCCACAGAGTGTATGTCAGATTGTAAGTCCCTGAGAACAGTAGGGAGCAGAAGCAGCAAGACAGAAAATGAGTGTCCTCCTAAAGCCTCAATTTTGGTGTGGGAGGAAATACCTCAGCAGTCCCCTGACTAAACTGGGGAGATTGTCCTGTTATCTTTTCTCCTGTAGCAACATCACAGCTAACTCCTTGCATCTTAGCTGAAGCTGCACTGTTGTGTCCTCTGTTGTATTCCCTCAGTTGCAGACCCCAGTGGATCCTGTTTTTTCAGCAGGGCTGTAGGCACCCCAAAAAAGCAGTGGATTCCTGAGAGGCTTCCCTAACACTTTGCACTGCCCATGCCCTGTGCAGGCAGCAGTCCTGTTTGTAGGAGAATGTGAGGAACTTACTGAACAAATCCACAGGCTGAGAGAAGCAGAAATTTAAACCTAAACTTCTTGATGCATGGCACTGAACAGCTTGCCACCTTGAGGGCTTGGAGGTGAGAGGGTAACACACTGGAAAATTCATTCTAAAGTTTCAAAACATCCTGACTAGGAAACACAAGAGAAATAGATCAAAAACAAGAATAAGCATTTTGAAATTGAGTAGTTAGACAAAATGTACATAATCAAACTTGCTTTTCAAAGGGAGGATGTGGCTTAAAGATCTGATTTTGTCAAGCAACAAAGAAAGGAGCGGAGACTGGGTTTTGATCACTCCTCCTAATTGCTTCCTCTGTGAGTGCAAGATGTGCATAGAGGAGGAAAAGCGAGAGGAGGGGAAAAGACTAAGGGGACACAGCATTTTTTGAGATGTTGTTGGTGCACATGGCAGCTCCAAGGGAGCCATTGGTGGCAGCCAGGTCCCTGGGCTGCACAGGAGGGGTCAGGGTCTCACTTCACTAGCCCAGGTGAAAGCCAAAGCACCAAGTGATGAAGGCAAGAGGAAAATAGTGAAGTATGGAAGAAGCACAAGGAGGAACAGTTCAGCATCCCAGGCCAGCACTCTTTTGGAAGGATGAGCAGTTGGTAAGGAACCCGCATCTGGTGTATTGTCTTGAGCATCAGAAGGACATTGGCGCTGCAAAACTGAAGCATAATGGGAGTCAAGGCCAGTGTGACACTTCTCTGTGGCTCAGGGAGTGCTACCTGTCCTCCTGTGGGTACCTTATCCATTTGGTGGCCAAGCCTGCTCAGCTACATTACTCTTCTTTAGGCTTGCTTAGCAATGGTCACCTTGGGGCAACTAATTTCCAGTCCCAGGCACTGGCTTGCCACTGTCTTCAGCATCACTCTCAGGCTGCATTGGTCAATCCTGTTGTTCTCGCTGACCCAGTCCTTTATCTCTCTTTTGCATCTTCTCCTATTGATGTTTGCTCCTGGGATGTCTTGGAGCTCTTAGCTACTTTTGGCAGCTGAATATGCTGGTGGCAGCTCCTCTGTCTTGCAAAAGCTGCTGAAATTACAGCAGCATGGCTTTTCCCTGGCACCTTTGGTGAGCAGAAAGATTTCAAGTAGGGAAGCACACAAAAGCAAATGCCAGCACTGAGAGCACTCCCTGGGCACAGCCGCCTTTCCCACCACATTTCTGGAAGAGAGCAGTCAGGGTAACAGGTCTGACTCAGCCTGGTGAGGTGGTGTTCAGAGGCAGAGATGAAGAAGTGTGAATTAAATGAAGTTCAAAGTGTTAAACAGCAGGCAGTGTATTTTCCCTAGTGTAAATATTTTGGCACAAAGCTTTGTCAGGGTTTTAAACTAAAGGAAGAAGCGAGCCTGGAACAGACACATCTTCGGGCAGTTACAGAGACACACCTGTTCCCACCTGTGGCACGAAGTGGTGAGCACCTGCCTTGCTTGGGAGTCTCCATCGCTTTTGACAGGCTTGGGTGCTGCTGGACAGCAGAAGCAATATGACCGTGTCCCGTCCCAGCACAGCCTGTGCAGCCGCATGGCTGGCTCCCAGCTGGCACCAAACACCTTCTTGACAGTGCCCCTGTGACGTTTTTACTTTTTCTGGCATGTTTTACCTTAACCGGTACTAAAGCATGCAGCTACAAATAATGTTTTCTCCCTCCTCTTCTATTTACCTGGTGCTTTGCGAGGAGAAAAATGCAGTGTCCTCTCTTTACATGTAATTTTTCGATCTGGCGCTAGAGGGCATAAGGAAGGACGACGGAGCCTTAAAACCCAGACTTGTCTCAGCAGCTATCCCAGGGTGCGGAAGTAAATCTGACTTGAAAGGCTTCTCCCTTTGCCCCTTACGAATGCAGATCAAGGATTTTATGTCCCAGCCTCTTTAGTGCTATTAAAGTTTAATAGTTCAATGTTGCGTTTCAGAAGTAACGCAGTGCAAAGCAACACTGTGTGGTCCTCAGCAGGCACCGTGCCAAAGCTGCATCCCCGTTTGCTCTGGATGGATAGTGGTCATTTGTGGCTTCTGCAATTTTGGAGATGACTTCGTGTGATGGAGGACTTGCTTCCTCCCTTGTGGCAAGGCTGTCTGCCTGTCCTTAGCATACCTTTACTTTGAAAGCCTTGTCCCTCCCGCCTAGCGCCTGTGAGAGGGTGTGCTGCAGCTCCACAGCAGGGCAAGCAGGAGGTAAGTGGGATGCACAGCGTGCAATTTGCACAGAGACAGTGATGAAGCCAGGTTTCGAGCCAGGAAATACCAGCTCTTCACAGGCTCGAGGGATTCCTCATTAAAATCTATGAAGATGGGCCATTTTCGTGGCGCACACAGCTGGATGCCTCATCACATGCTTCTCTGCCAAAGAAACGCTGTCTGGGAGACACCAGGGCTGTGGCACGGAGGATTAAACCCCGCTGTGATGCCCTGTTTCCCAGACCGCCTTTGTCGGGAGGAGAAAAGAGCATGTGAGTGCAGGAGGCTGAGCACCACGTGTCCTGGTCAGGAGGCCCCACAGAGTGTTTGTGGCTGTCTGTAGATAAGGAGGGGTCACTGCAGGAAAGTCTCTGCAGGTTTCATGCCAGTTCTGCTATGGGATGAGGAGATGCAGAAACCAACTGAAGCAGCTCCTTCTGCGTGTCCAGATGTCACTGTTGGATGGCTGAAGCGCAAAGGGCAGATGGCAGCAGATAGCAACTCACTGGTTTTTACACCCCTGTTGAACTAACTCTTTTAATTTTTCCTCTGAATTTTGCAATGTCTGTAATTAACACACAGGATATAAGTAGCTATGTAATCAACAAAGATGACTACAAATATTCTTAATTTTCATTTTTTATTTGGTTCCTCTCTTCAGTGTATCGCTTACTAGGATGAAATGATCTGACAGGTGTGGCTGGTAGAAAGAAAACAAATTGCTGAAATTCAAATGAGACTATGCTGAAAAAGGTTTCCACAGCCTGTCAGTCTTCTTGGGATTATGAATTTTATTCTGTTTTTCACAAAGGAAAAGGAAATTTTCATATGCTGACACCAAAAGAGCTAGTGAGCAGCCCACTGGCCAAGACACTTAAGCTGACTTTGGGTATATTGTTTACTCATTTTGATCTGTTATGCACAGTTTTTCAAGAAAAGCACCTTTTTTTTTCCAGGAAAATTTTGGGTTTAACCGATCAGCATTTCCTGAGTGGAGAAAACAACTGTAAAAACTCCTGACTGCATCCTACTGCAGGAGCACTGAAGGCTGAGAGAAGCTGGGGTCAAATCCAGCACTTCCTTGCCTCACCACACACTGCAGCAGCACCTGGAAAAGAGTGATGTCCTAGGTCCTCCTGTGGTAAAGCCCTGCACAGGAGGCTCCGCAGCCTGTTCCACCACCTCTCTCTCACCAGTGTGAGAGGTGGTCACCTCCACAGACCTGTACATTCCACTGCTCCACCTGCCCATTCTGCTCCTAAAACCCACCTGTTAAAGCTTCCACTGAAAACACTCAATTTTAAAAAGTGCTTGACTTAAATGGACTGATGAGAGTTACAGATCAACTACTCTCCCTTCTCTGCCAGCAGTCCTGATGGTGGTACTCCCCAGAGAGTAGATGTAGCTCTCAGCAGCCATACCCAGCCTGTCCCCTCCACAGCTGACAGCTCAGTTACATAGGTCCTGAGGAGATGCGAAGAAACCTTTCAGGTGTTTATCACCTTTATGCATTTCAGAGGCTGGCATGGCTGCTGGTGGGCCAAAAGGATTCTTCTGCAGGATGTATCTCAGCACTGTTACACTGGGGTCTCCTGTGCAAGACAGGAAGGGGAGGAAAATCTGTATCTCTGAGCAACCATCACTGGTTCTTTTTTTTGCAGAAGGCTAAAGATAGATTCCATATGGGCTGTGCACAGTGCAGCCTGACCATACATGATGTGGATCTTTTCTATGGGTCTTTTTTTCAGGCAATAGTAGACCTATGGTGAGAGGTATCCTAGTGGTGACCTATTCCTCCAACAGCCTTGACAAAGAGTGTCTTATGTGGCTTTTCTACCAGGTAAGGACAATAAATACTTTTATTCTATCAGCAGTACCTTACAAATATGACCTGATGTTTCAAATTCCTCTCACCACTCTAGAGAAGAGAGATGCACGTAGAAAGGGAAAGCAGGAATGGTTTGTTTCCCACAGCACCTGGGGTGGATTCAGGGGTGGATGTGAAAACTGGCCCTGCTGCCTGGCAGGATGCAGCTGTGCTCACTCGGACAGCCCCAGCCTCTTACACAGTGCAGCAGCCCAGACAACTTCTTTCCTTTTCTTCTTCTTCAGGAGCAGACAACCAGAGCTGAGGGAGATGTGAGGCTTATGTGTAGGGAAGGGGACCCTTCCTAAGCTCTGATTGCAGTTATCCCTACATGTGGGAGATACGAGGAGGTGGTGTTGGTGTTCAGGACCATCACTCTGCCTCTCAATGCTACAGCCACCCGTGCAACCACAGTCTTCCAGATTTGTGCTCTGGAAACTTGCAGCACGCAGCATCTGTGTGCAGGAGAGGACCACACTGCTGCTGAGGGCTGTGATATCCAGTGGGGTGGCTCATGTCCAGCATGTTTGTCAGACATGGCTCCTGCCTCATCCATTTGGGGGGTTGCTTACCAAAAACCACGTAGTCACACACACACACACAGAGAATGTTACGAGCTGAACCATGTGATGGAAATGCAGGAGATGAAAGTGGGGATACCTGAGTAACTTTTTTCCCAGTCTGAAATGCCAAAAGAGAAAAACAACAACAAGCAACCACTTTCATGTGGTTCTGTTAGCAGGGCTTGTATCACTGGTACAGAAAATAAACAATTCCCATCTGACCACTACCCTTTCCACTGCAATGTTTCAACAGTTGTGGTCCCTGCTCAGCATGGAGCTGCTCTTCTGCATGTGTGGGTTCAGGGCAGGATGGAGAGATCTGGTCCCAGGGAAAAACACAAGACAAACATGCAAGGCAGTGAAAAATTGCAGAATTCAAAATCCGACCATGAAGGCTTCCTCCTCTGACCATACATAGCATTTTTTCGGGAAATAACTGCTCATGGCTTATATGTACCTGGGGATGCAACAGTTCCAAGGCATAACTTCACTTTCCCTGTGTATCTGGAGTAGCTGCCTGTGGTTTTGCATCTCAAAGAGCCTCTTGCAATGGGAACCGTTAGTAGAGGAGAGTTTCTCGCTGGCTGCAGTGTACAGGGCTGTTTCCTCCCGTTGCATGTCTGATGTTTGTATGAAGCTGCATGTCCAGGAGATAACCACCTGCACGCAGCCATTTGCCACTGCTCATTTTCTTTTCCCCTACCTGCTGATCTGTGAATTCCCTTATGCACCAGTGGAGCTACTGCTCATTAAAACAAATCAGCTGAGCAGATGCTGAAGGAAATAACAGGCTGGGAATAAAGAGGACATTGGTCATACATTGCCAAAAATCTCAGCAACAGGCTTTTGTAGTTCATTGAGTTTTCATTCTATTCCAAATCAACATCCAGACCAGCGCCAGTGGGAGGAAAGCAGTTCAGTGAGGAAGGGAACTTCAAATTGTGAAACATTGATTGCCAAATGATGCAGAAGGAGCCCATCATATAAAATATTCTTCACCAAACAAAATTTACAACAGAGTAATTGATGTAAGTGCAAGTCATTCTCATCCTACTGCCACCACAGCCATAATTGGCAAAATGAAAACTCCCTGCCCATGCCCTGAATGGGTACCTGTGATACGGGAAGCTAAGCAGGATGCTCTCACTTTCAGTAAATTGATCTATGTTGCAGAGAGGAACCAAGCTCAGAAAATGGCCTACATTAAGTTAATGTCTGAGTACACAAATAACTTAGGGCTGAAATTAGCCTTCAGTTGCATTACTGTATATGCTGCATAGCATCACTGGGTGGATGGAACTTTCTGGACTGTAAGTGGAGGGAGGATTTGATCCTTAGAAGAGAGTAATGGGAAGAAAGGAGAATGAATCCCATTATCTGGCTTTGCAGGGGAACTGAGAGTGGTTTCTGTATGAGCATGCTGCTCCAGATGGCATGTTGGTGAGAGCCCTATCATGCAACAGAGGCAAAGCTCAGGTGTCAGCCTGCAGTGCAGGAACACACTGATGAGACCGGAAAAAATATAGTAACAAAAGATGGGAAGGTAAAGCCATGTTTGCTAAGGTCATTTTTTCTAATTATTTCAATTAAAAGTCAACATAGCACTAGGAATATTTTTAGCATGTCAAACATACTCCCAAGTTTCTGTCAGGGATGTAGAAGGGGGCTTCATATTTCATCTCTTTGCCTTGGTGATGCTGCCTGATGCTCTCTCACATCAAATGCTCAGACAAACACATTTTGACTCCTAACAAAATTCTGTCCTTTTACTTTGTAACTTTAATTTCCAATACAAAACATGGAGCCTCTTTTGCTTGTGATTCACTTTAGCAACTTTTTAAAATGTTGTATATCTGATCAGTATTTGATTTAGTTACAGAACAGAAAGAATTTTTGGTAAGGTTTTATTTGAGTACAGCAAAAATTCCTGTTGACCTTTTTATCAAACTATCTCAAAGAGTTTCAAGAATTAATTTCCTCTTTCTCTCTTTTCTGTTTTTTGCTTGTTGCATGTTCCTGATTTTTTGTTTCTCTTTATTCTTTTTTGTATATTTTTAAAACCATACTTACAGCCAAGGACACAAATGATTCACAACCAGAGCTGTGCAAAAAGAGTTTTCCATCTTAGTGGCCAAGCTGGAAAAAGAAGGGTCAGTGAACTATGTGCATTTGGAGCTGATTTGAAATGCAATATTTCATCAGGAACTAATTTTTAGCCCCTTTAAGAAATCAGCTCCTCATCGAATGACAGTGAACATTTGATTATTTCATTTTGCAAGCTCATGAATCCATCTCTTCTGATTTTTTGTTGTTGTTTTTGTCTGAAACAGTTTGCTGGGATTTGTTCCCCAAAACTGTGCTCTGTGGAGGTGAATGCAAGACTGCTGGGAGGAGAGATGATGATAGCACAGGATAAGGACACTTTCTTGGAAACAGATTTCCTGTGATAGTAAATTAAGAGTGAGGACAGAATGAAGGATTAAGGTCTGAGTGTCCTTGTTCATTTTCTGAGTTCATCCAGACTCCCACATTGGGGTCTGTCCTTCTGTCATAAATGGGCCTGAAGCTCAAGTGTGAGGCTTGTGAACAACCCTTCCTGGAGCCAAACTTTCTTAACTCTGGGGCTCAACTTTAGCCAGTCTCAGTGCTGTGAAAAGCAAGTGGTGACTGCCCAATGCAGTCTTAGAACAAGGACAATGAATCCCCAGATTCCCTGAATTCCACATGTCCTCTCCTTTCTGCTTCCCATCTCTCTCTACACGTTCCTCTCTGGCTCTTCTGATTTCCTTCTTTTTCCCATGAAAGGCTTGGCTTACTTCCCCCAGCTCAATGTGGATGGGTCAGCTCCTCCCCTTCTCCACAGAGAGTCATAAGGGGTGGCACTGGCCCCCTTTGTTTTTTATATGGTTAGTACAAGGGTGACATAGGAACGTATGTTTCCCAAATAATTATTAACCCTGAAGAGACTCAGATGTACAAGACCTTTTGGCATACGTGCTGCAGGTCTCAGTGCCTTCATGATGGCTTGTGTAGCAGACCACAGTCAGGTCAGATGGCCAGCACACAGATGGCTTAAGAAGCCAGGACCTGAGTCTCATACTCTACAGAACTAATCCCTTTTCCTTATTCATGATACCATACCTGGGCCTTTCTTCACCACCCCACTCATTGTTATATCCTATGTCTACAGCATCTCTTTTTCTCTCATCAGCAACTCTTTTTTTTCCTTTCCTGTGCTTATTTCTTTCTGTTTATTTCCACTCTATCATCAATGCTTCTCTTTATATTTTTTTTTATGTTTTGCCACCTTTTCTCTGTTTGTATTTTCACTAACCTCAATCTTGAGGTGGAAGAGAAGGAATAAAAATAACAACAAAATCCCTTACTCTTTTCATTTTTTTAGATCAAAGATGACTGAGCAACCAAGGGGGAGAATTCAGGGCAGCCTTTGATGCACAATACTGATGTTGGCTTAGCATGAAAATCTCCTTGTGCTATATTTGGGCCAATTACCAGAGGTCCACACAATTAACCTGAGACACACAAGCCCCATGTGAAGCAAAGAAATTTAAGGCATAGGGAGGTTAATTCAAACCTTAGATGTTTCTATGATAGGAGATTACTTACCCCATTCCTTTGTATTTGCTAGGAATCTTCATGCTGAGGATTCTGATATTCCATCGAAGCTGTGTTCTGGTGGCATGCCTCTCGCTGTGATATGTGATTGCCTGCCTGTGCTGTTGAACTCTGAGCACTGTAGCTGGGTTGTCTCTACACTAGAGGTGCTTTTGTTCCCACAACTCCCAGCTTCCCATGAGAAACGCTTCCCAGACTCCTGAAATCATAGAATTGTCAGACTTGGAAGAGGCCTTAAAGATCATCTAGTTCCAACCCCCCTGCCTGGCAGGGGCACCTTCCACTAGATCAGGTTGCCCAGAGCCCCATCCAGTCTGGCCTTAAAAGCTTCCAGAAATGGGGTTTCCACAACCTCTCTGGGCAATCTGCCCCACTGTCTCACCACCCTAACAGTGAAGAACTTCCTCCTAAGGTGGTGAGACAGAAATGGTATCTGAGCTTCTGCAGCACTCTTCACAGCAGTGACACACCACCTAACCTCATCATCATTCTGGTTTTGTTGGATTTTTGTTTTTTTTCTTCTTTGTACAGAATTTCTGCTGACCAAGTTTTGGTCAAGAAGAGATATCACACAGCAGAGACCCGTGTACAGACTGACACAGCTTCCTCTTTGATAAGTACTGCTGTTTTCCAACTTCAACTACTCCTCAGAAAACTCAGTATTCACTGTAGCTGTGCATGTAATTCTTCTGTAAATGAAAATGGACTTTATTTCTTACTTGCTCTATAATGAAGTAGTACCAGTCCTGGCATCCCCTGCACTACCTGACCTGTATGAAATGAGTTGCTTCTGGTTTGGACATGAACTCCTGCCTGAACTCCAAAGCAGCAAGAGACTGCAAAGAAGGTCAAAACAGGGACAAGCTGATATTATGATTACTGTATTGGTTTTGGGTTGCATTACTGAAAGCATAGCCAGCAGGTCAAGGGATGTGGTTTTCACAAGTTCTCTATGCAGGACTTGTAGAACTGTGCTGGTGTCCAGTTTAGGGCTCCCCAGTGTAAGGCAGCAGCATACTGGAGTGGAAAGCTACCAAGGCAGTCATTTCTTCTAAATTCTCAGGCCTTAGTGTAAAATTCAACTCTGCAGGATGTCATGGCTCAGATCCACAAAATAATGTATCCAGCTGCCTGGGTCTCCTTGGGACTATTGATTCAGAGCTGCTGTGAAAAAAGACCCCTCTGGGGCTTGTTTCCTTGGAGCTGGCTGGTGTATCCACCAGATCAGGTATGTGAACACATATACAGCTGACTTTTCCCATGCTCAGAGGCAGGACAGTCAACCTCTTGCTTCTCCCTCACCTAATCTTTGAGAGCAGAGCTGGTCACATTCATCCACGCTCTGGCACTGGTTCACTTATAAAAGCCAGCCCAAAGTACACTGGCCAGTCTCCAGAGGAGGAGTCTGGAGTTACAGTCCAGCAAGGATACTTGCCTTTGCAGGAGTCCTGAGACTCCTCCTAGAGGAGCACAGGCAAGGTCTGGACTGCAGCAGAGCCAGATCCTATACACGTTCTCTCTCCGTGGACTGAGGAAGCTCTTTTTATTGCTTGTAGTCTGAGATGGAGCCTACAGGCACACATCTCTCTCTTCCTCTTTTGTGGACTCTGAGGCAACTGGCAATACTTTTAACTCCATCTGACAGGTCTATGGTCAGACCTCACTGGACAGCTGACATGGTTTCTTACAAGGACCTTCTCAGGACCTGAAGCTGATTTCAGCCATCAGTACTCTGCTTGAGAACGAAACATTCCTCTTGAGCTCCTGGGGAATAATCCCATATATCAGGCATGGACACACCTTTTGTAGGCTAGAGGCTGCTTATCTCTTATTCTTTTCATTCACTGCTAGGCTATGATGAAAGCTTAGTAACCCTTGTACTTTTTGTCCTTTTTTCCCATTTGAACAATCAATTATTTAATGGATGGTTTGCTCCCATTCTGGCTTGAAGAGAGTAATCTTTGTTTTAGCTGGACTCAGACTACTTTTGAGATTTCAGGTTTCCATTTGCATGACTGAATTAGGCAGCAGTGATGTATAATCCTTGGTCCCTGAACTAATGATACCACAGTTGCAGTTCAGATTCTGCTGCAGTTACACTAAGGAACTCAACTCAGCTTGAACAGTTTTGCCTTCTGTTGTGGTCCTGTGTTAAAAAGAAACATAAACCCACTTTTTACTTGTTTGTGTCTTGGTATATGGCAGCCATGGGTTTCCTTAGCCCTTCTCTTGTATCATTTTTTTGTTATATGTTTGACCATATGGACAGAGATTCATCAGCTGATTTATCTGCAAAGCACTACACACACACACTGACCAGGCTTTACAAATCTGAAGTGCTTCAGAGAAACTGGATGGCTCATTACTTACAGAATCATTAAAGCTGGGAGACAGATAATAAATAGCACATTAAATCACCCAGCCCCAGCCATGGCAGTAGAAGATCTTTTTTCTTTACCCATTGCCAGACATTTCACCTTGTTGAACCAGTTCAAACCCAAGGCTGATTCATTTTGGTTTTTCCAGCAACCTGTGAGCAGAACATGTGAAGGATGAGCAAGCATCAGCCCTTCTGCCAGATAGGAGCAGAGTCTCTGCCTTGTCTCTTGCACCATGCATCACCTTCATCATGCCTTGCAGCAGGAACACCCAGGGCTGCATGGGCATGGTGGCAAAGTAAACCTGTCCCCGGAGGGGGCGAGAGCTCCAGGTTGGGGCTCAGGCAACCACAGGAGCTGCCTGCAAAAGGAGCTTGGTAAATTTGTCCTTTTTTATTTCTGTGGCAGCTTTGCAGAAGAAAAGATGACTTGAGTTCCCAAGGCTCTCCATCTGTCACCTTTCATGAGCACTAAATAATTTAGTAAGGAAAGCCTTTACATGTTCAGTGCTCCCTTCCTGTATCTGACATGGCCACCCAAAACCCTCCTGAAAATATATTGACCAGAAATAATGCTTTCTCAAAATAGTCTGAACCCCAAATATTTTAGAATTAACATCTTCTGACCTTTAGTCACTGTTCTTTACTAATGCCAAATCTATATAGTGTTAAAACCAGAATTACACCTGTTGTAATAACCTTGTCTTTGTTAATTGTCTCTGCAGCAATTAGGATGTTCTAACAGGTACAGTGAAAGTGCATTTCTTTGTAAAGTTCCTTATTTCTTTTTATATTCTGCAATTTTCCTAAGCATAGTTGCTAAGCATAGTTTTCTATGGAAATATTTTCTTTTTTCCCCCCTGTTCCTCATGTTCTTCTAGTTTTATATAGAGAAGGAACAGGCTGCCTGAGTTTTACATCCTAAATGCTCAAAAATGTGGTTGGTATGTCTGGACAGGCAATTTGAGAAGTCTTCAGAGAAATCTGATTTGAAAACTGGAGGTGCTCAGTACTTTCTGAAAAGCCCCTGACAACCAGAAAACAAAAGAGATGCCACTGTCAAGGTATTGCAAGCAGGGAATCTACCACCACCAGTGTTTCTGAAAGCTTTTATACACTTTCTTTATGCCTTGTCCAGACACAAAGGATACAAAGAAAAAAAATAATATGACTGATACTTTTAAATATTCCTAAATTGCCAGTGTACCTGTGACAATAGTGTCTGGATTGTGGGAACCAGTGATGGAATGCCCTTTTTTTAGGGCCCACCAAGAGGTATGAGGCCATTCATCCTGGAAGCCAGAGGAAGATCCATTCCCTGGGGAGGGAGGTAGCTGCTGAGGAGGGCTGTGAAGCCCTTTTGAGAGGTACCCTCTCAGGTGAAGTGGACCTCCTCTTAGATAAAAACACATCTATATTCAAGGGAATGGTTTGGACAGACAGTATTGAGTTTGTTTGTGAGAAAGAGACAGCACCAGCTTCAGATGTTCAGAGAATACTCATGAAAAACCATTTTCAGTGAGCCACAAGACATATTTTTGAACCTGAAAGAGCTTGTTGTTTCTCTCTTCAAATTTAATCTGAGTGTATTTACTCAGAAGCCCTATTCAGCAGGTGCTTACAGCCCACTGAAATCCATGGGAGTGGAACACATGCTTCCATGCTTTTGAAGCCATAGCATTTTTTTTTTTTTTTTGCAGTTTCCATGCTCCTCACACACTGCTTTGTGCCATGTACCAAAGCAATACAAAGAAGTCAGCAGAGCTACCCACAGGTCACAGTGCTTCATCCCACGCTTGTTTGAAAGCCACAGCCTGTGCCAACTCAAATCTCACCAAAAGTCATGAGGAAACATCATGCCACACGCTTTGCCTTTGAAGGACACACAAATGGGTCTTCAAAGGTTTGGTGGTGCATTAAGTCAGGTGATATTCACTCAAAATATGTCTAGAGAAGGTCACAAGTTGGGAGAACTAGGCAAAAAGAGTGCCACAGGAGCAGAGGCTAGTGCAGAGGTGCAAGGGGAGAGGCTTCACGGGGCCACATGCCCAGTTGGTGTGGCCCTACGCAGGGCTGGTGGGAGCAGTCACCTTGCATGACCTTGTCCCACATCCAAATTCTGACCTTGTTAGCTGCTTTTCTCTTCTCACAAGTACTAAGTACTCTCTAGGAACTGTCCCCATCCCCAAGGCAAAAAAATTTAAGGAGGCATCATTTTGACCCTCTGTCTATATGCATTTCATGGTACAGCTGGCTATTTACAGCCTAAAGAGTTGGGTCTCTCGGAAATCATCCACCCAGTCTCTTTGATAGGGGATATGCTGAATAAGTCCTGCCATGACCTAGTCCAGGTTAATAGATTGTTATCTGTTTGGAGAAGGAGTTGCTTCTTAATTGAACTCACTGTCCCACTATGAGCAGTTTCATTTAGAAATCAAGAAGCATGTACAGTGCTACAATCACCAGAGCATGATGTGGGTGAACCAGGCTGCACAGTGAGTAAGAGGTATATTTATCCTGTTCACCTGTGCCTGCCCCAGTTCAAATTCTCTCTTGCAAGGAGAAGTTCCAGCTTTCTGACACACAGACCATTTCAGAGACAATGGTAGGAATATTGTAGGCTTAGGAAGACATTATGCTCCAAGACCTTCCCAAGCTCATCAGAGAGCAAATGAAAAGCAACTTCTGGAAATCATCTTTTTGAAGCCAGGAGCAAAGGAGCAACACAGGTAAAAATGCAGAAGCTCTGCAGGGGCTTGTGAGAGTCCAGGTAAAAGCTGTGATATTGCAAGACGGCCTGAAACAGAAGGTTCTTGTAAATTAACATAATGTAACATAATTACACCTTTGATCTTGTCCATATTTATGAAATAGTGAATGTGGAGCCCTGAAGGAATTCAACAAAGAACTGACTTTATATAAACTCTCCCCATAAACTGAGGTCCATTGTAAATCACCTTTCTCAGCTGCTAGCCCCGCTGATGTTAGCTCTGCAATGATCTCTGCCAGGATACTTTTTGAGAAATCACAAGAAAAGCAGCATAAAGTGATTGCTTAGACTATACAGGTCTGGGGATAGGGGCTAAGTTTTTCTTATGTCTCAGCACCTCACAGTGCCTTGACACTAATCCCTGACTATCATCTACCTAGGATCCAAGACACTGCTCTGCTGGCTATTCTTGCAAGTGCAACTATAAAAATTAACAAACCCCCACATTATTCAGGTATTTAAAATTACAGGCTTTTCATTTTAAGCTTAGTTTCCTCGAGAGCTGGCAGGTTATATGTGTATACTTGTATAACCCTCTTATTGCAGTGCAATATATTTGCTGTCCTGATAGGTGTTTTGAGAACAGCAGGAGTAGCTTTGCTACAAATAAACAAGCAGAGGATTGAATGGGAATAGTGTTCAGTCAGGAGTCCCTCATTGATAAAATACCTGTCACATACCTATGCCTAAAGAACACAGACACACTTGTATAGCAATGTGGCAAGTGGCCCACTAATCATATTCCAAGTCCTAAAAAGGAAAATTTCTTCAGTCTTCAAACCTATAGAGGAGCAGATGGATGATGGTAAACTCTAAGTGCTTTACTGGCTGCCTGCCTGCCATCCTCTGAACAAGGGCTAATAATAATATCACTTAAAAGAGCCGCTGAAAGGTTAGGTTAGTTTCACTGCTGCAATTTGCAAATAATCCAGTATCTTAGTTTACTAAATCCTTTGCTATGACCATGGTCAACAAATTCATGGGTGCAGTATGTTTACCAACTGATATGGGCTTGTGCTTACCTTTCTGGAGGAAGAAATCAATAGAGTGGATCTAGGTCCTAGAAAAGTCACTGGCAAAATACAGACAAAGGTTCACCAACCATTTCTTTTTACAACAACCCTCAGCCTCTTCAGTCAGGGGGCAGGGAGGAAAGTTTGCTCCCACACACCTTCTGGCTTTTTTGCAGCAGAAGGGAGTTTGGAGCCTTTGGTGTTGCAAGTGAACCAAGAGAAGCACAGTCTCACTTTGAATTCCTGGGCAGCCATGAGGTTAATCCTGGAGTGGTTTCCACAGCTCTGGGATGGACAAGGGCTACAGGGGGTTTCAAGATGATGCTGGTCTGGTGTTGTGCACAGCCTGGTCAGTGCAGATCCAAAATACTGCAGCCACTTTCACCATCAGAAAATCCTGCTCTGAAAGAGGCCAACATTTGGTCTGGGTTTCCTGAACCTGAGATCTGAATCTAAATGGTCTATCATACTCATTCTGGGCTTGTTTGGGTTTTTGTTTTTTTTTTTTTTAATTTGCTTTTGTCTCTGTAATAAGCTCTTCAGAAATGGTTATTGCTTCCTTTTTAACTGTAAATAAACAGGAACCATCCTAGCTGTATCTTCTTTATTGGTTCCCACTCGGACCAATGACTTTCTTGGTTGGAGGACCAGGAGGTTTGGTCCATTTCCAAGAGTTTGGTCATTGTACGACTCCTACAATCTCCTGGGCAGGACAGGCAGGCTGTGATGCTCTCATCATCAGATAATGTTACCAGAAGGCTTTCAATCCTCTAGATGGTCTTGCTTTTTGATGCCTATATGACATCTCTGCCTATTGTCAAGCAATCCAAACAACACAGCCAGGGGAGGCATTTACTGCACAAGGTAAATGTACAGGGGTTTCTTATGCTATTGTTTAATACCAAATGGAAACAAAATAAAACAGAAAAACCATTTATAACACTCCAGTGACCCACATTTTGCAGAGTCAATGAATATTTTCTTTCCTCCTGCAGCAAAAGCTTCCAGCACTCCCTAGGGAAGAACATCAGAGCTACACATCTCACCACATTCAGGTTTCGAGAGCAGACCAGGCTGATGCAGGGACAGCAGCACACCAGCGTGCAGACAGCCAGTGACACACATGCACACAAAGCACATGGAACCTGAGCAATCTCACACTAACTTGGAGATTGATTACAGCAACACCCAATGGACTGCTGCAGAGCTGTGTTACTGCCTCTACTATCAATACTAACCCATCTAGTTTGATCATTTAATACTTTCTGTTACTGAGAGGTTCTCTACTGCTGGTATTTGCAGCCAGCCTTTGAAATGTTGCAGAATGAATCCCTGGAGCTATGGAAATCCTTTTTCTTTTTCCATAAAAATTCATCTAGGTTTTGCTGAGATGTGAACTTTGAAAATGGCAATTTCTCTTCACTTCTTTCACTTTTCCCCTTGACTCCCCTTGAAAAAGTTAGCAGTGGATTTTCAAAGTAATTGATTATGACTTCTTTTCTGCTCCAAAGCATGTCTATGTCTACATAGCAGGGTTGGGAGCACTGAGGAGGAACAGCTCCAGACTCATTGATGGGACATGTACCTCCAGCAAGAGTAGTACCAGGGCTTCCAAATTGGCAGAGTAAGGATGGGTTGAAGCGGCCTTCGCTGCCATGTGAGGCCCTTACAGATCTGATGGCCAGCTCTGGCTGAAGCAGATGTTGTGGAAATTGAAAGAAAGAGAGACTGGAGTTCCTGAATCCTCCTCACTCCTCCTGTCCCCTAGTGGTCCACCCCTCATCCTGTCAGCAGTACCCTACATAGCAGCTTTGTTCAAGCACCACTCAGGGTGGCCAGACACCAGCAGAGGTGGTAGAGGTGGTAGAAATGCCAGCTAGTCAGCATGCCATCTCTAGTAACACTGTATAATGAATGCATAAGAAAAATGACATTGGACATATAATAATTGAGTTTTTTACCTCTTATTTAAAATTGCATGGAAAGTGACAGTTAGCAATAAACTAAAAGAATTCTACTAAGGCTTCAAAGTCAAGCATTGGAGATGAAGGAAAGGGATGATTAGTGTGCAACCTTAATTCTGTCCCCAATCTGCATTATGTTACAGAGTTTAATTGTCAAATCACTTGTGCCTCAGGGAGAGTCCAAAATGGAAGTTCAAGAGGCAGAATCAAGACAATTTTAAGGCAGCATTAATTCCCTAAGTCTGCAGTACACATTTTTGCATCCTGAGTAACTTTTCTGAATATAAGACAAAGAAAAAAAAAAAGAAAAAATCTAAAGGAAAGGAAATACAATTATTTATAGTGGGAAACTGAGACATAGAGCAATTAAAGAACCTGCTCAGCATCACACAAAAAACATGGCAGTGGAGAGGGAATTGAATCTAGTTTCCCACTAGTTTTTAATCACAGGAAGCTGACCCATGGTGCAACTGTTGTTTAAATTAAGATGATTTTTATAAACAACTTCTTTTACAATGCCTGCATCTTTATAGTGTTGGAGTGTCACTTTCACTTTCTCCTGTACTTTAAAAAAGAAAAAAGTGCCCATGTCTGAATTTACATGTAATGATGACTAGAGTAATATAGGAACCTCCTTCCTGTATTTTCTGTTCTCTAATTTATTGTCCACGAGTTAAGACAGTGCTTGCACTGGGACAAGCCTTTACTGCAGGCCATCCTTCCCTCCATATCACCCTTGTGATTGTGGTGGCCTTGCATGGTATGGAAAGCTTTCTGTGCTTCTGGTAAATGGTGTTCAGCACCTTTTTCCAGGAAAAGTAATTGCTCATTAGTTTTCCATCTTTACATATGTGCACACAGAGGAGAGCCTGGAAGGTGTAAGGCAGCCTTAGTGAAGAACAAGGTGCTATGATTCAGCTACTTGCAGCCCACACCAGGACCTCATTGCTCCCCTGTCTATAATGGATGGACGTGCCCAGAGAAACAAATGAGTTTGGAAAGCTGTTGTGAGGTCTGGTTGTCTCAAAAACCTTGCTTGACAGATAAAAGCTTTTGTGGCATGCTGGAGGTACTCACTAAGACCTTTCTAGGGCCAGGAGCTGCTGTGACAGCTCTGACCACTGAGTGTGAAGCCCTGGACTTGCTTGAGAGGACAGATGGAGTGTGGTCTCAGCAGCCTCAGCAGAAACGTCATGGCTACATCCATCCCGCTTGGGTCCTTCTCCTGCTAATTTATATCCAAAACACCCCATCCAGGCGCCTCGTGGCCGACACAGTGCCTGCAGCCTCGAGGGACAGACAGGGTAGGAGAGCCAACAAAGCAAGTTTCTTTGTCTGCCAGTATTGGAGGGGCTTTGACAGGGGTTTGGACTAGATGATCTCCAGAGGTCTCTTCCAAAGCCTAATGTTCTGTGATTCTGTGTATAGATGACATAAGAAGCACACTGCTCCCACCACTCTTACCCCACCCTCGCAGAGGGAGCATAACAGCTTTTCTCTGCAGCCCTCTGAGATCAGGAGCTTCTTCTCCTTCTTTCCTTCTGCCAAGTGCCTGGTCCTCAGGTCTTCATGTACAGCAGCACCTGGCTAACCTGCCCCTAAAAGCACCACATACGTGTGCATCGTGCAGTCATGAGATCAGACATGCACACGGCTGGGGGCAGGGCAGCACTGAGAGGACCTTCTCAGGCTACAGAAACCTCCCTGCATGAAATCCAACCTCCTCCAGGACTGCAGCCCTGTACTTCCCTCCAGCTTTCTCTAGGAAATGGCTGTGCTTTGGGGATTTGGTTCCATCCCAGTATGCAGTCACACAGCCTCTGTTTGCCTGCACAGAGCCGTTGGCTCTGTGCTCTGAACAGCCAGCAGGGGAGCACAGCTGATGGCAGCTAGTGAGGGTCCTGGTGCCTGGGCAGCGATACTGCGCTGTGCTCACCAGGGCTGAGGCTAGAAGGGTTAAGATGTATGCCTGAGCCAGCAGGGATAAATCAAAAAAATCTTCACTCTTCAGCCTCTTTTTATCTACATATATGGCCTTCAGCTCTGCCTCCCACCAGATTACAAATGTATCCCCGCAGCTCCCTGCGAGAGAGCCAGGGTTTGACTGAATCTCTCAGAATACTTTAGGTACAAGATCATCCTCCCCTTAGGCTGAACTCTGAATGAAACCATCGTGATGCTCAGAAAGCATTGCTTAACCAGCACTTTTGTTTTCTGCACCCCTCAGTTCTGCCTTCAGAACACCTGGTACATACAAAAGGCTTTATTTACTACAAGGGATTTATGACACAGCCAGAAATGGAAGGGAAATGCTAATTGATGCCTTGAGATCACTTTGCAGCTCCCATCCCACACAACCACCTTGGAAACTGTGAGCTGCTCTGTGGCCCCTTTTGCAGGAAAAAGTCCCTCTTTCCCACTGTTTCCAAATCACTGCTCTCTTCCTTGGCCTCCTCAGAGATACAGCTATATTTCCTTTACATGCACAGATGAGTAACTGCAGAAGGCTGCAGACCCTTCCCAGTACAGTGGGGTAAATGAGAAGTGAGAAAATCTGGGCAATTGTTTCATGAAGCTCTCTGCTGTGCTATGGGTGATTTCCTGGAGCTTGGTATAAGCTCACTGAAGAAGCTGGATTCACTCACCCCAGCACAGCTCCCATTGGGATGGATGACTGTATGGACCCAGGCAACACGTTAGCCAGCTTGGTCAGGAGGAAAATGTAGGTTTCAGCTATCTCTGTTTGCCACTGTGTCCAGATGTCTCCACACTAGACCAGTAACAAAGGCACTGCTGAACTGCCTGGTGTGTTTTCTGTTGCTACCTTTTCATTACCAAATAAAAGTTAAACCGTTTAGTCATAAACTCCTGGGAATGCATGGAACTTGACAACAAATTCCAGCCAGTTCACAACATAATTAATGAGCAATTAATTATCTTGGATGGGAAAGCCTAGCTACAGGACTGCAGCATGGAGAGACACTGTGCAATGTAAAAATAGAAAAAACAAGATAAAACTGTGATATTAAAAAAAGCTAGTTTTCAGTGAAACAGATGCTACTATATTACAAATACTGTGACAGACTAAGCAAAGCTACAAGCTGAAAAATAATCATACTTGTTAAAAGGAGGTTTTGACACATTTTTCTGTTTCTTCACCACCTTTATTTTCCCAGCAGCAAGGTGTTGGGCTACAGTCTCTCTGAGGATGTAGTGCAGCCTGTGACACAGGTAAAATGAGTGAGCCCAGACAGGGTTTTTTGCTTTTGCAACAGTGTCCCACACTGACTATGGCAGGGCACCAGTGCAGCCCTGGACTGGAGACCCATCACCTACACTCATGCTTACCCAGGTGGCTGGTGATGTTCCATCTCTAACACCAAACAAGGGTATCTTTGCCTTCATCTTGGGGCTGAATCCAACCCGTGGGCTGTGCCATCTTGGGATTTATAATGCAGTGCCTGGGTTGAAGGTTGAAGGTTGAAAGTTGAAGGTTGGAGGGAGTACCCTGAAGCACATGGATACTTCCTTCTTGTCATGCTCCCCTGTGGGCACAATCTGCTGTTTTTATTTGCATAAGCCCCATGGCAGGGCCCTCTGTGGTTTGCATATGCAAAATAGCTGCTGAAGTACAGCTTGGTCTCCTTTTCTGTCTCCTTGACCTTCATCAAGTGCTGAATGTGATAACATTTCCCTGGTACCTAGATCAGATCCAACCTTATGAGATCCTGACTGCTTCCAAGAAAGCATGGCGTCACATCTGCTCCCCATCATCACCTTGGCACATGCTGCCAGAGGACTTTCTTCTTACCACAGCTTATAAGATCTGGCTTTCACTGCAGTTTATCCCAGGCATGTTTACTGTTTTATTTTCTCCCTGATATTAAATGCCTCCTCACTTTACAGCCTATATCTGTGACTGGCTCATAGGAGTGATTGCTGGACATGCCATCATACATCTGCCTGAACTGAGAGATGCAGGCAGCTTCACTCTTTCCATTGTTTCATTGATAATTCATTTTACATTAAAATGTTAGACAAGATTTTGAAAGCCTTACTCACAAATATGAACATTTACTTATACCAATAAACTTCCTTGTGTTATGGATGTGCTTCCATGCCCTTTAAATGGATAAACCAGCATGACCTCTCCATCATGCTATTAGGAGGCAGACTTAGCTCTAATTTTGGTTTTACCCATTCCATATTCTCCCAAGACTTCCAGAAAGTCATGTACACACGAGATTCATCTTGAGACAGAGTAGAGGCATGTAGACAAGTGAGCAAGGAGCTCAGCACCAAGGTACAGGCAATCTTGCCAGTTCACATAAGGAAAAAGGAAATGTGGTAGATTGTTGGGCCAAATTTGTCCTTCACGTCAGCTACAGGACAGATTCAGCCATAACTACTTACCACTTCTGGGTGCCATGCAGAGCACAACTTATGCCACTTGGCTAATTTGAAGAGAGGACATAATCTTTTCTTAGGACTTTCACAAAGTCTGAGGAAGATTGGAATAAATATAAGGTTCAAAACAGGGGCAAAGCAACTATGACTAACTTGCAGTCTCATAATTCTATGGAAGATAAAAGTAACCTATGTATTCCAGGAAGACTAATTCCTAGTGTAATGTGTTCTATCATTTCTGCAAATGTTACTCTGTCCTTGATTTAAATTAGATTTTTCTATGGGAATTATTCTTTCAGCATCTTATATTCACATGCATTTCTATCTCCCAGATATATTAATTCTAACTGCATCAGTCCCATCTCCTCTTCATCTTTTGGAAGTTGCTCTTGCTTAAACAGAAGCAACTGTATCTTTGGGAAACAGTCCTAACCTGGCAAGTATTTTGTTAGGAACATGATGGATTTTGACCATCTGAAGAAGCATTACTCATAGTGAGCTCTATTGCTCCTTAATTGCTCTAACTCATTCAGGATGATTCTGTAGATTTACAACCAACCAAAAAAAAACCTCTGCAGATTTAAAATGGTGTTTGATTGGTTTCAAACATACGATATGTTAGCCATAAGAGCAGGAAACTTAACTGGATTCATTAACCCAAGTAGACCTGCCTATCCATCTGAGACGGTCTATAAAACATCCCTAATTCATAGGCAGGCAACCAACAGCTATGAGTAAGGCTGAGATTTCGCACAGCAAGGCAATGACTAAAGAAACCTGTTTCTTGGAGTAGAGACAATGGTTATGCATCCACTGTGTTGAGGAACAAGTCAGTAACACTGTATTTAATATTGATCTTAGTTTATGATCTCAGGTAATTTGCGAGAGGAATAGAGCTTGTACCTCTGAACTTGTTTTGATTTTAAGGTCACAAGAAATCAAACTAAAACTTCTTTCAGTCATGAAAAAGATAGTAATCCTCTCCATGGCACATTTTGCTGACCAACACATCTGTCCCAGTCAAATTTAACAGTGAGGCATGATAAATTTGCTCTGGGAACTAAGCTGGAATTTGGGCAGACTTCAGCTTTAATGCATTTAAACTCTTAAGTTTGATGTTCCCTTTCTTTTCTGTCTTCAAGAAACCTGAATAACTTCATTTTAATACATTTTAATACAGTTTGCATACACAGCACATATTCACACATTGCCATTTTAAGTGCAGCCACATTTTGGCAGGAAGGTGATGCAGCAAATGAGATGCAATAAAGGCAGAGTCCTGGGCTAGGCTCTAAATAACTGACTAATGCTCAGATTTTATGTTCCTGTTTAACTTTCTCTAGCTCCAAGTAACAGAGTGGGTCAATTAATCCTCATAACAGGGAGTAATTGCATTGCTGTTCCAATCCAGTCCGCGGGGAAAAAACACCGTGCTATTTTCAAAGCAAGCAACTGCTGTACCAAGCCAGGCTCCTGAGCAATTTATTTAGTGTCAATTTGTGACAGCCTCCAAGATCTGTGCTGCCACATCTGTGCATTTAATGCCATGGACCTGGACATAATTGCTTGTCATGAATGTTGCAAAGTCCATTAAAGTCCTTATTCCCTCCAGGAAGGAACCAAACCTGCACCTGTGATCTGTGTGGCAACGGCTTTGTCTGCATAGATTTGCTGTAGCATTTGCATGTTGTTTGCTCTGTGGCCCATCAGATATAATGAGATATTCCTATCAGCTTAAGCAGCTGATAGGTTTGTCCTGATGAGGAATGCACTCACACACTGTGCAGGCATTTATGATTCATTATCTGTATTGCAAGAATGGTCCTATGTGTTATGTCCTGCAAACTGATAACACCCTGCTCTGAAGAAGAAAAAGATTAGATAGGAAATTTCTCCATTAGCCTTCCTATTATATTCACCACAATAGTATCTGAGGTCTATATGTGAAAAGGGAGATTTGAACACAATGAGTGTGGTGGTGTCTTGCTTTTAGACTACTGAAAAACTGCAGATTTTTTTTACCCACAGGTAGGAGCCGGGTAACACCTGGGTACCTAGAGCAGGAGATACTAACACTATAGTGAGATAAAGGTGTCATTTAGACTTCTTTGCACTTTCCTCAGATAATTGTGCTTCTAGTGCTGAGTCCCCTCCAGGAAAAAGTTAGAACTAAAAACTGCAAAAAGACTACTGTTAAATGTGCATTTCTTTTTCCAAAGAGGAGGCAGTTCTTGTTCTAGTCAGTAATGCAATATATGGAGCATTCACCCAGGATGTAGGTGACAGATTAAATTCCTTTCTCTTACTATAGAAATGTCCTACTAATTTCACATATATTCTTGGTTCTTCTTTGATCCAGTGAATGTGCACAGAGGTTAAATTCTGTGTGGTCCTTGTTTGCTGGCTTAAGTTTCTTCATCCCATGTAGACTTTGTATCATGCCTTATCTTCTCTGAAAGCATTAATAGCATCTTTGTCATTACTTTGATGCTGGGAACCAGCAATAGATCCAAACATAAATCTTGCCAGATCTCATTTAGACAATGGCTTGTTTCATTTTCTGTTTTATTATTTAAATAAGCCCTCTTTCACATCTGTTGCTCTGTATGAAACTTTATGTATGTGGGCCTGTGAGTAATGTACTAGCACAATATAAGCCCCTGAGGTTTGTTTCCCAGAGTCTTTCTCTGTTTGAGGCAAGAGCAGACAGTCACTGAGCAACATTAGAGAACAGAGAGAGAAATTCCCATGACAGCTGCCTGCAGAGAGGAAAGACAGGGCCTGTGGCTGATGTTTTATCGATTGCAATGCAGACTTACAGTTTCCTATGAACTGATGGAGTCTCACTATAGAGCAGCATGGGAGAGTTTTTCTGCTGGCTTCTGATACGGGCTCAGAAGGTATGATGGGCATCTACCTGACAACCATGGAGTAGCTTGCTTCAGTGAATGTGCAAGTGGAAAGCCATAGGTGCAAAGTTTAGGGGATTACTTTTGAGGTATGGACATAGGAAGGCTTTTTGCAATAAAAGGAACAACACACAGTTGAAAGTGTATTTATTATGCATTCTTGTCTAAGTTTTCAGTGGGCCAGGTTCACATCTCTCATGTATGGCTGCTGAGTAACTTCAGAAAAGGGCACAGGATTACTGGGGGTTAGGCACCAGCCCCCTTCCACAGGTTCACTACCTTCAGAAACATTTCGCCTGTGTAGAGGATGGTAAGACCTTTGGTAGGGACAAGAGCTTCTGCTTGATGTGTGAAGCAGCAGCAAACAAGGGTGCTCAGGGTTTGTCTGGATAAGAAGCCCTGGTTTTGCTGTAACTTCAGCTTATTGTCGTTTACACCTAATTAGCCAGAACAGTGCCCAGTGCTTATCCAGATGAGACTGGAGGAAAGCTGGGGTTTCTAACTCATCATTTACAACTGTCTGAGGGAAGATTCAGATGTCATCTTGTGAATATGACTGACAAAGTTTAATAATTTATGTCTCAAAAAAATGAGCTGATGAGGAGAACAATACTCATTTCCTTCAATGAAAAATCAGCCTTTCTGGTGTGAGGTAATTCATAATCATCTGCCTTGAATTACAGTGCAACAAAAATTATTTCTTCCAGTCTTCTATGTAGAAATAGGAAAATAAATTATTAGCACAGAATGACACAACTGCAAAGCGTGTCTTTAGTTCAGCCATGTACTCTGCCACACTAGCCATATGTGGAATTCAATATTTTGATGACAAATGAGAGCACTTACTACATTCCTCATTGTATAAATGATTCTGCAGCCACTGGTAAACAGGGTTATGTAAAGGCCTGACTCATGGGATGCTACATTAAAAAGAACAATTTGATGGGGAACATCGTATGAAAGGCTTCAACATTTCTGCAGATTGAATAAAATTATGAAGGAATTGCAATCATGAGTTTTGCTAGAATATTTTCCCTTTAATACTGAGTGACAGACTCCCTTAAAGTAACATGAAAGGAGAAAAAAAAGGAGAAGAGTATTATCCTAAATTGATTCTTAAAGCACAAAACATTTTAGGAAAAAATATGAAAAATAGGAAAGGAAAAATTGGGCTGCCAAGAAAACAATCTTCTCTATTTCCTCCCTAGAAATTGTATGAAAAGTGATACCCAGTGATCTCTTAGGCTGGGTCTCTAAAACTGTATAGCCTGTTCTCATCAAAAGTGGTTCAGAAGAAAAGACTTTATGCAAAGCTGATGCCACTACTTGACAAATGTGATTCTGTGACAAATCCAAGATCTGAATGGGACACAGCATTGCTTTCTGAGTACTATGAAATGAAGAAGAAAAGCTGCTGTTGGTGTTTCTGCTTCTTCTATTATCTTTTCTAATGAAAGAATGATATCCTACTCAAATAAACTTTAGTTGAATCACTGATGAATCAGGAGTCCATCCCATACTGCCATCTAAGATCCTTGAGCATCTGAACTTTGATTTTTAAACACAATCTTTTCTAGTCTCTGTTTCTGAAGAGAAAAAAACTCTTTCAATGGTAAACTGAGTGCAAACTCTGCTATTCTCTGCTATGAGCTGAGATAGTAAATCAATAGCAGTGTGAAACATGAACTCCCTCCTCATCTCCCACCTTTCATCTCGACAGGCCCAAGACTCTGAAGATTGTCTCTGAAGGGTGATTTTAGTGTCAGTGTTGTTATCAATTTATTTTTCTGACAAAGGCTGTGATGAACATGGAGATAGGACTGAGTGGTTCTTCTGGGTCATTGAACTGACTCTCCTGCCATGGCAGCACTGCAACACACAACTCTCCTCATAAATACACAGTACTGGGGGTTTTTTTTAACTTAACTCTACTTTGTATACCTCCCAGAATGCAGACATAGCATTCTGGAAAATATGTTGATTGCCTGTAATCTTCAAGAATCCCATTTAAAAATAATCCATGTAACCAGAAATAAGAAGGAAAGATGCATGTTATCTGAATGTAGTTCCAATATCCTCAGAACTAACTGTTTGAAGTGCTTGAAAGATATCTGATGGTGTATAATAGTCATTAAGATGTTTCCCCATTGCCAGGAAACATGGTGCTGATTTGATTCGGGCTTTGAATGTTATTTTTTTTTCATTATTACTGATAATACTCAGAAACCTCTTGCTGTGTGGGTGAGATTAATGCAATATGGTACTGATGCAGAATATAGCTTGCTTGCTGAAAGTGAGCTGGAAAATTGGTTCACATGTTCACTAAGCTATACCCTGTTAGGCACATATCAAAATATGTTCTGACATTGATGTTATTTCTGTGCATCAAGAATATAAACTACAATCCAGATTTCACAAAGACAGCACAAGATGTATCTACCAGAATGGGACAGAGTAGAGGTTAAGACACACAACTGAGCTTCCTAAGTTTAATGAGTCACCACAGGCCACTTGAGCCACAACATCTAACCATATATATGCCTTTCACCTGTGGCAGTTGTGAAGTAAAACACTGTGCAGAACTGATTTGCGAGGTGGCAGGAGGCAGCATGTGTTCCATGATAGTGGCCTAGTTGATGTTCAGTAGCATGTCCAACCAGGAGTCACATTCTTCTTTGCCAGGTGGACACCTACCATTTGTTTGGTTTGGACTTAATGAAAATTAATTGCGATGAGCAGCCTCAAGCTCCAGTTCTGGAAAAGAAAGGAGCACCTGGCAGTGTTCACTGAAGGGCTGCCAGCCCTTGTGTCAGTAACTCTGTTGCACATTTGAAATATGGATCCCCAAAAATCTTCAAAGGTTGCTTTGATCTCCAGTGGTGCTGAATACAGCATCTCAGTGTGAATTTAATGGGATCCAGAAAACCTCAGCACTCCTGGAAAACAGTCTGCTTGTATCTATTGATGTTAAATATATCCAAGCACTTTTTCTTGTACTAATCACTGAAGATGTTGAGTCAGTATCTTTGTGTCACAGAGAGTAGACAACTTTCCAAAAGCAGTCCTGTCTCTGTACTGAACCAGTCACCCTTTACATGACACAGTTAAAGCAAAGTTTACTGACAGTCAAGGTACACTGATACCACTGTTGCTAGCTTACAAGTGCAGCAGGAGATGTTGTTACCTGTTCACTAGATGATACAGTGATCTTTGTTCTCCAAAGACAGATGTGTAACTTTGCCAGCTGGATGCTCCTGTGGATTTGGAAATACCTTGGAGCACCAGCAAACTCACCTGCTGAAGAACACTCGGGTTTCATGGTTTCCTCCCTGACCTTTTGCATGTTTCAGACCATGGCTTGATTTTTGTATGAAAAAGTCATATTAAACAATGAGAGATATGGCCAAGTATCAAGGTAATCTACATTTTAAACTATATATTAAAATTTGTGATGAGCTCCATTCCATGTTCTGGTTTTAACCATTATCTCTGTTTCCTGAACTTGCTCCTCTCATTGCATTGGGTCTGGTTTCATTTACACCCATTACAGACAAGCTATCTTGTTACATATCTTAAAGATAGTCCTGAATTAAGAACTATATTCAGTCTGTCTCTCTGAAGGAATTTCTACTCAATGTATGTAAGTCTTGATTAATGTACATGTATATACATGTGATGCAAGAGAAGTATCAAATATTCTTCACTGTGGCCTTTCACAGCCTGATTTGACTACAATACCTTTCAATAGTCAGTGTATTTAGAAAGCCTGTTTAATGGTTACAATTTGGGAATGTTTTAAACTGATTAGATGATTTTTACACAAACCGATAGCTTTTACTCATGTATCAGCCTTTTAGGCATCTGATATAATCTTTTAGCTTTTTGGTTGTAAGTGGCCCACAAAAAGGAAAAAGAACGTTAAGCTCCTTTTTGTTTCTGTTCATTTTTTTATATAAACCTGTCTTCTTGGATTTATCCCTTTCTGCTGAATTTGGCAGAGGAAAGAAAGACACTGGAGTCCTGCAGACTTCATGGAAATGGATAGTGGGCAGAGAAAGGAGACCCAAATTCTGTCTGTTCCATATTGGGGGGTGGGGGGTGGGCTGTGTGTCAAACACAGGTATGCTAAGGCATGCTGCCTTGCCATGAGGACTGGGCACCCAGCTGGAACTGGGACTGAAACTCCCACTCCATTATTAGGGTAGGAAGGCAGTGAAAAGGTGTCTCTTTCTTTCTCTGTTTCTCAAGCCCTCCAGCAGGGAAAGCCAAATATAACAATCCTAATATATATTTACCCTGTAAAAACAACCAGACAAAAACAAATTGTACATTTTTTATTTTATATTGAAACAAAAAGGATATAAATCTAAGCCAAGCAAAAATCCCAGTAGTCATCTAATTCATCTTACCACAATATATAAAACTCCAGCTGAAACCCCCAAATAAACAAATGTTTGATTCATCTTATCACATGCCCAGAAAAAAACGATAGCTCAAATAATGGGGCAGGAGATGAGCCATTCAGGTGTCACTCGTGAAGGGTGAACAGGTGCTACCAGCTCTTGCCATTAAAGGTCTTGAAAGGTGGGTAAACAGCTGTTCCTAGGAGCAGCAGTATTTGGCATCCCTTGCTTGGTCTGAGCCTGAGAGCCATCAGTTTTCCTGGTGCAGAACTCACCCACCAGTAGCAGCTCCTTCAACACCAGTCCGGAGGAACTGGCCACCTCAGGGCTCCTGCTTGACACTTTAAGGTCCTGTATGATTCAGTTGTCACAGCCCAGGCTGATCCTTCCTTCAGGTGAGCAGAAGGTTCAAAAAAAGCCCTTTAGGCTGGAGATGTGCTCTGCCCAGTGCCTTGGGTCAAAGAGTACAGGCAGGGGCCTTAGGATACCACGGGGCTGTGGGAAGGGGGGATTACAAGTGGCAGCAAAGACATCCAGCTAAAGAAATGAATGAAAAATGAAGGTGAGGATCTGGGAGAAACAGAACCGCTGGTGTGTCTCCAGTGTGTTCAGAAGCAAGGTCTTTGCTAAAGAAAAACATTACATAAAAGAATATACCAAATCCATATAATCTCTATTTTCATCCTGCAAATGCACTCAGGCAAGGTATCAACTGACTGACTACTCTGGCTAAAGAGATGATAATTTTCTCTTCCCTTCTGTGTGTGAATTGTCACATCAGGATTTTTTTCCAGATGAACTCCCAGAAAGCATTATAAAAAATCTGGAGCTACCTCACTTGTGCTGAATTGAAATCACAGCTCAGAGAGAGGTGAAACCTTGGAAACTGTGAATCAAATTCTTTCCTGCCATACAAACTGTTTGGTGTTTTGGTTTATTTTTCAGAGCAATTATATAAAAGAAACACAAGGATACAATTTAACTCTAATGGGAAAAAAAATTCTTACAAATAACAAAAAAGTGACAAAGCATCAGGACATATGACAAACTGTCTATGCAAAGATGATCAGGGAAAAGTAAAAAAAAAAATTATTTGAAACCTTCCCCATGGTAGAATTTTATCTGAATAAATTATTTCAGGAGTGCTCGACTTTAAGTCTTCTCTATTAAGGACTGTCTTGCCAATTAAACTGGTGTAACCATTCTTACTTTGGATTAAGGGTACTTTTACTTCTTCTTAGTTTTGATTTGTTCCTAAGTGATGCAAGCTAACAGATGTAATTCCAGTTTAATTTGAGGTAAAAGTGGTTTGGATAAGTTTGAACTAAAACTGCTTTGAAGCACTCAGTAAGATAGTCCTGTGTGACCCGGAGACCTCACATTAAAATAAAGGTGTTCATACACAGACTTGCACATAAAGTATCCAGAGGTTTGAATTTCAGCTCGTTTAGTTATTTCTCTTCTCAGTATCACCCAGACAAACCTGGGGTTGTGTGCTCAGCTGCTCTCGGTGGTTCAGCAATACATATGTCTGATAACATTGCAAGTCAAGGCAAGAGTCCTCCTGAAGTGATACAGGAGAGGTTTTTTTTAAAGGTCAGTAAATAGATCAGTTATAATCAGACCAATAAACAATAAAAACAGAGCAAGAAAATAGAGTGAAGCAAGATCAAAGCATGTGACTGAAAGTTCAACCATTCTTGGGATGCAGTGTTGCCCTTCTTGAAGAATACAAAGCTCTCCTGCTTTCTCTGAAAGGCAAAGTTTCAGTCCCAGAAAGTGAAATGCTGTCCCTCTTAATTATGGTGAAAGGACTTTTTTGCAGCATCTCCAGGACATTCTTCTTAAAAACAGAAATAAATATTGGAGGTTTTTTAGTACATAGAATTGTCTTCCTTTGTAATTTTGCTTTCTTGTATTGATAAAGAAAATTTGCTTATTATTAAGTAATACTGCTTTCTTACATTACTAAAGAAATATTTATATTAGATACATGTAGTATCTCTGGCATTCATGGCACTTGCTAGAGAAATGCACAAGTGCTATTAAATAACAGGTCCTCACAACAGGTAAGTAGAGGTAAGTAAAAGGTAAGTAAATATTATCCTGCTTCTACACAGCTAGATGTTACTCCATTATCTGGATGATGATGATGACCAAGACTGTCAGCTCCAATGCCCCTGGAAGCCAACAGAACCTAGAAGGATGCCTGTACCTAAAAGGATTAAGGAGGTAAAGAAGAACTTTTAAACTTGGGAACTGAAGTTCCCAGCTGTCAATCCTGACCTGAATTTCCCAGACTATTTAAAACACAAATGCAAAAGCTTGTCACTGGAAGTTAAACAGTATAGGGATGATTAATCTGAGTTGGTGACATGGGGTTGTAGGCTACTGATGTTGTGTTTGTGGAGTTTCAGTCTTTTCTGGTAAGAATAGCTCCCAGGGCTGGAGAGAAGAGGGGGCAGGAAGCACTGTCTACTGTTATTAAAATGGTCCACTGATCTCATGCCTTTAAGGAGGCTCAGACAAATGAATAGTCAAACATTAACCTTTTTAGCTTAGAAAAGAAAGAAAAATGTCCACGCATAGTTCACAGCAGTAATGTTCTGAGCCACTCTCTGTCCACAGCTCTGACTGCTGCTGCCCAGCTCTTCCGTACCCTTGTGCTGCCAGATGTGGCTCCTCACAGCAGTGCCCACTGAACACTGTTTTTTCCTTTGAAGGGTACACTTAAATTCCTTAATTTGCTGTATAAGTGAGGGGAGGACTAAATCAATGACTTAAGTAAGCATTTGCAGAAAGCACACAGAAATCAAAAGAACTGCTGGTTAATCTTGTTACCAAAACTGAATTCAACTCCCATGGAATTATTTAACAGAAAAAGGACACAAAATCACAAATAAGGAGTTCCTCTTCTGTGCTGCCCTGAGGTAGTGTTAAATCACACACCTTCAATAAAAACTGGGCATGTGGCTTCCTGTTAGAGTCTTTGTCTGCAAGACCACAGCAGTACACCAGCCTGGGCTGTTTCATTAATGGCTCTGTAAACAGCAGACTTGCCACTTAAGCTCTGGCAGGACTTTTTTCAAAAGGTCAGTGAGAATAGTTTTTGCAAGGTAAAGTTTTAAAAGACACTATCAAGCCAGCATTTTCAGGTAAAGTGTTCCTACAAAGAAACTTTTAATACAGTTCTCTGCAGATTTTCTCCTGGACTCAGTAAACCCTAAAGGAGTTCAGCCCATGAAGAAGCTGGTATTGCAAACATGAATATAGAGATGCTAGAAGACATGCTGCAGAGTGTCACAGTAACACTGGAAGGAAGAAATGACTTCTTCTGAGACAAAAATAAGGAAGGGGCTTTCAGGACAGCATGAAATTAGAAGATTTTTCAAAGATTTATCTGCTTCCCTATGAAAACAACTCAGAGGTGAAGAGCCTGGTCAGAACGAGGCAAGGATCTGAGGACAACTAGGCGGAATATCCTGAGTGTTGATTTCCTAGAGGGCATCCCTGAGTCTTCACTGTATTTGCTGAAGGCTGACCAAAATATATACTTCCTTTTTGGAACAAGTATTTAGATCCAGTTGAACCAACACCAAGGTTCATAGAAAAAAACATGAGAAAGAGTTAAGACTAAGTATTTGTATGGATTGTGATGTTGAAAGTGGTGGTGAAATCAATATTTTATTAAAAGGCAAGTTACAGCTTAAGAAAGAGCTTTCTATCATCCAGAAAGATAGAAGAAATTATTTTATGCAGTTAAGTAGTGAGATCAGTAATTGTCATACATTTACTGCTATTCATGCAAAATTGCTAATGGTAGATGGTAAGAGTATGCAATTGGAGCAGATTGTAAAGTTAATGATAATAGAGCTTCTCAGAACAAAATTCAAGCTTTCTGGGTTTGATTGCTAAGTAAGAAAAACCAAGAAAATGTAAAGGTAGTGCCATAGACCTTGTGAAAGTGTTTCAGAATATTTCCACTACTGTTCAGATAGGTCATCTGGATGCAGCAGCAAGGAACTGCTTTTGTTTCCAAGAGTCACTGATAATTCAAATTCTACACCTTGGTATAGAACAGGCATAATATAGGCATAAATGCTCCAAGTCTTACTGACAGTAAACTAGGTCCCATGTCAGCTGGGAAAAAATTAACAGAAGATTGAGGAAAAAAAAATTTTTTTCTGTAACCACTGATATTTCAAGTCACAGAGTTATTAAGATGTTTTGGATATATCTGTTACTCTGCTTTAACAGAAAGTGGAACATACGTAGAAGAAGTGGAACACATCATATTTTTACAGTGCAAGTTGGGCAAAATGGTTAAAACATTTATTATTGTAATAAAAAAGAATTTAGTAATTTTTCCTCATTTCACAAGTTATTTCACATTTGTAAAGGACACTTCATGTTGTCTTCTGTGAAATAATGAAAATGTCCAACATCCAAAGGCATGTCCAACAAGTTGTTTATTCATGTCGTAGCAGACAGACACTTAAGGTGTTTTCCAGGTTTTAAAAGTTGTTTTTATAATTTAATTGAGCATGAACCTGTTCCAATTTTATTGCTCTTTAGGAAAGGTGAAGATAGGCATCACAGATAGGAAGGTATATCTTATACTGCTTTTACAAGGGGCCAACGGTTTTGTATAACATCATCTTAAAGCAACAATCTGATTTTTTGTTGCTAAAAACCATGATTTAATCCATTAATTGTAGAGCAATCTATTAATAATTATTAGTTCCCTATCCATACACATATGCTTTAGTAAAAAAAAGGAATATAAGAAAACAGAAAAATGGAAAAGAATTTACTCTAGGGAATTTACTCCAGGAAATTTGTTTTCAAACACTCAGTTTCACATTTTAATCTCAGTAGATTGAAAAATTTGCTACCTCTGATTTAAGAGATGTCATTGAAGAAAAACTGGTGACTTTTCAGAAAACTGTAAGCATCACTGAAGTTTCAAACCTCAATGAGAGGGTGGACAACTCTCCTTCCTGTAAGATGCATGGTGCAGTGAGAGACTGTCTGCACATGTGTGTGTTGGGCTCTGGTAGTAGAATATTGGGACATTTCCTATCTTCAGATACCAGCTCCCTCAATTTCTCTGAACTTCTGAAATGTGTTATCAATTCCTAGTTCAAAATGCAGCAGTGGATAGTATCTTTTTTTCCCCTTTATTTTGTAAACAGACTTTGCTAGACTGCAGGAGCCCAAAAGATGCTTTTTATGTGAGACTAACTTTCAAAACAAGTTAATTTAAACTGTGCCAGTTAAGGCTTTTTATCACATTTTTGCTTTTAATAAAAAGGTGTATGAAAATTATTAAAATGCACAAAATACCACTGTAAAAAAACCAACTTTCAAATTGGTAATAATCAAATAGTTCCTCTAAGAACACAAGAAAAGTGCAGTGGAGATATATAGATANCCAAGGTTTTCTTTTCCTTCCTTTTCCTGTGCAGTACCTCACTTCTAGCCAAGAAAGTTCCCTTTTGTGCATCTTAGCTCAAATCTAGTTTGATCAGCATGTGAGCTAATATGCCAGACTATGTGCAGAAGCTGCTCAGGCATGAATTTATGTTCCCTGCTGCCAGCTGTGTGACAAGGCCAGTAAGCTCTGGCACAGGGACAGGTGGAGAAAGGAACTTCCCTGTTCCCCAACTACCAGAGCTCATCTGCAACCATGTTAAGGAACAAAACAACTGAAGGTCATAGGTCCTAGTTCCTCGCAGCTGTCCAAGGTTTACTCACTTTTCTGTACACTGAGGTAGATCAGTGTACAGCGTACAGCATTCATTCGGCTTCCCTCAGATTCACTTTCATAAACCATAGTGATTTAAGAAAGGACATCTATATTATTTTAAAATACTAAGGCAGAGAAACAAATGCAAAGATATGTAGCAATTGACATCTGTCACATACCCACAGTAATTAAAGGGATCTAAGGTGTCTAAACAGCTTGGAGAAACAGAACTCAGTGAATGGTGAGAGTAGGTATATTGTGAGGTGCATGACCACTGGGGTGACTTTGGGCAGGACATCCAGAGGCCTAGGCACTGTCACAAATAAAGTGAGTTTGGGACAGGTCGTTCTTGGTTTCTGTTGCCCTCAGATGAAGAGGAGTTCATGTTTTTGCAGTTCAACTGCTTGAGTTAGTCCCTGAAGATATTTTGGGGTCTTGTTTTTCATAGGAAACATTTGAAGGCAAAGAACTTGGTGTACATTCCTAGCTCATGGCAGCAGTGGATAGGATCCTGTAAGCAAACCTTTTGTATCTCTGTGGATGCTGATAGACTCAGATATTTGTGCTTGCACTGTCCCCCTTACCATTCAGCAGGGGCTGTAGGGAGGTGTTTCCCTTCCCTTTTCCCTTCCCCTTGTTTCAGCTCCCTTTCTTATTTCCATCTGATTATTCAAAGTTGCACCCTCTTCTCCCTGTTTCCCCCCCCCTTCTTTCAAATTTTTTGGTGCTTCCACCTTTCAAATAATCATGGGCAGCTATCTGGGCCATCCTTGGCTGTTGCTTAGAGGGATGGGCAAATACTCTTGTAATCTCTCCCTACAACTCAGTCCCTCCAGGCAGCTGATCAGTTGTGTTGTTTTTCTGTGAATGTCTCTTGCTTTTGATTTTTTTTTTTCTTGCTACATTGGCCAAATCCTAACTCCCTGCTCCTCCCACAGAGAGAAGCTAACCTGTTCATTCACAGACACTGTCCTCTTGCTTTTACTGTGGTGTCCAGAGGACACACACATCATTCTGGGTGCTATAGGTCAAGGTACCAGTGTCTACATGAGGAATTTTTCTCTTTTCTAAATGACTTTAGTGCCTTGCCCCCTTCCTGAAGTTATGATGCTGGGAATGTTTTCTAGTATAGACCTGGCTTTGGGCTAAATCTCTGCAGAGCTGGATACTTACTTTGCTGTGAGAGAGCTAGGAAAGAGAATTTATATCTAGTCAAGGTCATTTCTATGTGGTCCTTCAGAGGTTTCACTCAGCTACCAACACCATATAGTGATCTGTACAGACCACAGTCTCCAGTAGGATTTGATCACTATAGTAAGTATTTCTTTCTTCCATAAAGATACATATGTTAAAATGGGTAATTGCAGGTAAATAATCCAAACCATTTTAACAAACACATTTGTGTACAAAGTCACTTGTAAGCTATGTTGACTAGGGCCACTATTCAAAAGGCATCAGTTATGGCTGTAAGCTGCAGCATAGGAGATTTCGTGTGAATACACATAGAAATTTTTTTCCAGTTGAGGTGCCAGAGCACTGGCACAGACTGCCCAGAGAGGCTGGGGAGTCTCCTTCTATGGAGGTATTCAAAACTCATCTGGACACGCTTCTGTGTGACCTGGTCTAGGGAATCCTGCTGTGGCAGGGGGGTTGGACTAGATGATCTTTTGAGGTCCCTTCCAACTCCTAATGTTCTGTGATTCTGTGGTTCTGAGACTTGTTTCTCTTGAAAGCAGATGAAACCATACACCATGCAATTACCACTATGCCTGTCAAAAGTCATGTGTTGATAGAAAAGCATTCTACAAATCCTGACCATGCTAATTAATCATTGCATCCAAAACACAAATAGTTTTCTGATTGTCTCGGAGTCAGGAATATTTATAGCCCTCGTTCCAGAGAATGATAAGGACACTGTCTCCCATCTATAAATCTGAAAGGATCCATGAATCAAGACCGGCTAGGCCAAATCTCCTGACTTGTTTATTTTCTGTTGGAATTTCAGAATTTCATTAGAAATTATCATGCAAATTTATATGTGTGAAAGTTCATTCCCAGAGCCTGGGCCCTGATACTTTGCTTAAGTCAGAAATCTCTCCTTTCAAGATCAGCTCTTGGGGAACAAATAGACTTCCCGTGGGAGACTGCCATGGCCCCAGGTACACCCCCGGGCGTGGCTGATGGAGCTCAGGTCAAGGTTCCCGTGGCTCTCACCTCTGTCTGTGGCCAGCTGCAGCCCCCAAACTCCCTCCACAGGAGCCACCACCCAGCACATCACCCTGGTATAGAGTTTGCTGAATTTAGCCATTTCCATTTCTGCTGGATGAGTTCCAACCCCAAGTGATTGCTCTTCCTTTAAAAGCACCTGATGCCTGAAATGCAGGGCTTGTCACGGAAGCACCAAGAACATTTCAGGTGCAATGATGTGGATGTTCAAATAGTTCTCTTTAGGTCCCTTTATGTAATTCCACAAAATGAAAAACTTGGAAAGTGGGGTGAACACCACTGATACAGATTCTGTAATGATCAGATAAGGAGTAAAATCATCAGCTCCTATCAGGACTGGGGAAGTAAAGGTGTAATCCAGAGATACACATTAGCAATGGAAGCTAGATCACCAAAAAAGCCTTCCCTTGCTTCCCTCTTGTCTGCCTCCATCATACCTGAAAAGCCACTCCTGCAGAAGGCTGATACTTCCAGTCTGTTTCATCCTGCACAACACAAAGAAACAAAGCTTGAATTCTCAGGTAAGAACTCTGGAGCATATTTGGATTTAATTGCTTTTCATTGTTTAGGTCTTGATGTAATGAGCAAGAAAGACCTGGATAATATTTTGAATGTCTGTATTTGAAACATGCAGTGCTCAAAAAAAGGTAAAAATCTTCCCCCTGTTGTAGCACAGCCCCAGGGTAGAGGTGTTTGTATAGTCCTAAATGGTGTGTGTGTATTGCCATGCTGCTAAAAGCAATGGCCCTGCCAAAAAAAGGCTAGCCAGATGGCTCTCATCTTGCAGTGCATTAAACAGTGGCCCAGAATTGGCTACTAGAAATCAACATATATGACAATAAAACAAATAATACTATAAAATTAAGAGCTTTTTTGTGTTCAAGCCTTGCAGGCAAACTTGCTGAAGTATCCCAACCAGTTCTGCCACTGGTCTGGCTGAAGTGAGGTTGGCATCAGCCACAATCTGGGTGTAAACAGCTCTCCTGCGTCTGGGGCTGGTAACTAGCAAAACCAGGAGAAACTACCAGCCCTACACATGCAGCAGGAATTGCTCTAGCATTAACATCAGTTCAGCACAGCTGCTAATATGATGTAATTTGGTTTTGTTCCACAAAGTATTAAAAAATTGCATTGTTAATATAGTTGCAGCCGAAGTTTTATCTTTTGAAGAAACTCCTATGTCCTTGATTTTCTTCCACTGACTGAAACAGTAAGCAGGGTTGGCCTGGGGACGATTATGCCTTTTTCTTTCTGCTAACATTGTGTCCCATTAAGGCCTGTTCTACCATTGGGGCTCCCAGGGATTTTTGAAATTATAGGTGCTGTGGTATCCTGCTCATTCCTTCTTCTGAGAGGTTTAAAACAAACAAACAAACAAACAGAACAACCCACCAAAACCCAAGCCAAACCAACCCAAATAAAAATAGAAGATACATACAGGGAGAAAAAGACAGAAAGGAAGATGTTCCTTGTGAAATATATTTGTTGATCTGAAAGGTAGTTCTGTTAAATGTTTTCAAAACAGTTCCTTCTCATATTGGAGCAGTGTAATTAAGAGTCTTGGTAGGTCAGTCTTTTTCACCATGTTCTGCAGGTATGGGCTCAGTGTCTGTTGACACATGCTGGTGCTGAGCATGGATACACCACAGCATCAATTCTTCTTTTTTATTATATTAAGACTATGTTATTATGGCACTCTTTAATGTAAACATACATCCAAGGCTTAGTAATATACACACCAGAATCGCCACAGCTTGTTTGGGATGGAACAGAATAGAATAAATTAAGGTTGGAAAAGACTTATAAGATCATTGAGTCCAACTGTTAATCTTAACGCTGCCAAATCCACCATTGGCTGAATGCAGAGAACATAGGTGAAAATAGGGGTACACTGGAAGTTGTTCAGTGAGTGAGGAAGGAAAATGGGGCACAGAGTGTCAGAGTGCTGTTGGCCTTTCTGGCCTTGAAGTACAGCCTGCCTTGAGCACATCCCTCCTTCCTCTTGCTTTCTCGGTAAAACGGGGACCTGAAGACCTACTTCAGGGAGAGCTGCTAGAATGAATGGATGATACGGCACTTCTCTAGCCTCCCCTCTAAAGCGCCTGTACACGTGCAAAGCACTAGAACAAGGTCCCTCCCGGCCTCGGCTGGGAACCCAAAGCCAAAGGGTAACCCTTGCCATCCTGGGCGGGGCGGCACCGCTGCGCGCCCGCGGACCTCTGCTGCGCGCCGCCGGCGCTGGGGCGCCCCCTGGGGGCCGGCGGCGGGGGCGCGGGGCGGTGCGGTCACGTGGATGTGACAGCGNGGGGAGGAGAGGAGAAACCTCCGCATTCCCTCCCTCCGCGCCCCGTTTCCCCCCGCGCGGACCGCCCGCCCGCCCGCCTCCCCCCTGCATGCCCGGCTGAGACCGCGGGGAGGACTCAGCCACCCGCCGCGGCCCCGCCGCCTTCCCTCTCTCCCCGTTGAGCTGCGGACAAAGGGGGAGAGCGGGGCAGCCAGAGGAGGGGAGAGCTCGTCCGCGCCGCGCGAGCATGGCGGACCGCAGCCTGGAGAGCGTGTCCCTGCCCCTGGAGGTGAGGGCCCGGCTGGCCGAACTGGAGCTGGAGCTCTCCGAAGGTAAGGGGGCGGCGGGGTGGGCCCGGCCCTGGCGCGGGCGGCGGTCGGCATTCGGCGCGGGCAGGCGGAGCTGGCAGCCCCTGGCCCTTTCCCCTCCTCACACACCCTCCGCCCTGCGGCCCTCCTGCCCACCGGGCTGCCTCGGGGGCTCGACCCGGCCCCGATGGCGCCCGCGGGCTCCCAGCAGAGGGTACCGGTGCGGGTGTTTTGTTCTACCTGTGAATTCCCCCAGCGCTCTCCGCCGCGGCGCTGGCGAGGGCGGGAGAGGGGCTCCGGCAGCAGGGCTGGCCGCCCCAGCCTTGCACGCTCTAGTGCCAGAGGGAGGTGGAAAAATCCGTAGGGCTGATTCGCAGGGGTTCCTGCCCTGCTGACAAAATGTAGCTTCGCGGACATCTGCCGTGTACCTGCGTGCAAACCCTCTGTGACCGTATCGAGGGACTCGCCGCGGGGTCCACGCAGTGTGTGTGTCAGTTGCAAGAAGATTCCCTATGATAAGGTCGTTTTGGACAATCCTAGTAGGTCGCTTAGAGAGGACGATGTGGTGGTTTTTTAATTGCGGGATTTATTTTTAATCTGTATCTCTATAATTGAAAGCTTGTGGTGATTTTCTTGGCGTGATTGATTTTGATACTCTGCTGGTTCCCGGGTTTGATAAAGCTCTCATGCAACCCGCGTATTGCTGTTGCCGCGGCTGGGAGGATGAGCAGAGCCCCAGCCCGCCCTCCTCTCCTCAGCCTGGCTCCAGCTCCACGTTTCCATGTGTGTCAGCTCCGGTTAAGGAACGAAGGGCAGGGAGCGATTAGTGCCTATTAGGATCCCTCGCTGATGGGGTTTGAGCACCCAGAGTGCCATCAGTCTTGTAGACGATTTTAGTTTATCAAATATAATCTGTTCCTCCCAGAGGAAGAGAGTGAGGAGTATTTTTATATATTGATGCTCGGGTTGGCTCTTTCCTGAAATGGAAATCTGCTATTAGATCCCCCCTCTTTTTAATAAAAAAACTCCAAATATCAGGGTTCATTCACCACCGAGAGGCTGCAGCACTTAAGAGAAGGGGCAAATGACCCAGTGTGTCCCAAATAGTTATTGGAAGTGGTCGATGTATTGAACTGCCTGTCTTTCAGTCTTTTTGTAACGGTTTGTAAGGGCTCCAAGCCAGAAAGTAAAATGTGCTCGAGCCAGTTTCATCAGCAGGGAGGAGCTGATGTTGACATTGTATTTTCCTTTTAACGCTTTGAGGGTAAAGAGGAGAATGAGCTACTGGGGTTGCTTGTGGCTCTCATTTTTGTGCTTCCACCTCCATGAGGGTGCCCTGAAAACCTGAAATAAGAGGAGCTAAATGCAGTATTACCTTTCTGTGATGCACTGCCTGTCGATTGGTCCTTATCTGTGGTAGTGAGGGTGGGAGGAAGGGCTGTTGGTATCATGATATACGTAACGTCGTTGCTTTATGCAGAAAATGCTTCTTAGGGTGTATCACAACATTGTCACCAATGAGATACTAATTAAAACAGCTGCTGCTAAATGCTTACAAAAGACCAAAACGA
This sequence comes from Galbula dea, assembly GCA_013399015.1. Taxonomy (NCBI): domain Eukaryota; kingdom Metazoa; phylum Chordata; class Aves; order Piciformes; family Galbulidae; genus Galbula; species Galbula dea. The sequence continues at coordinate 5,149,180 of VWZX01000708.1, forward strand.
AACTGGCATAGACCTTCAATGAGAAATATGCTAATTGAATGTACTAAAGTTGTAATACAGTTTTACGGTGCAGTTTCTGTTGCTGTAAGCATAATCCAAGGAGGCTCTGAGGAAGTGGGACGTGGTTTGCAGTTGGACAGCTGTATCTGCACTGCTGTAACTTCCCTGCAGCTAGAGCTTGAATGAGTTTAGCCTGCAGACAATATCTGTCCTTCTGTACCACTCACACCAGGCAGACAGGAGGGCTTGTGTTTTCTGACTTGCCTAAGCAAAGATCAGTTGGAATTGGGAGGCGAGTGGAGAAAGGGTCAGCATCCTGTTTTCAGTGTCTTCCCCCAGCCAGCTTTTGATGTACTCTTACTCAAGTACATGACTGCTCAGTGCCTGAGAAAATGAAATAATTCACTGATTCTTCATTCTGCCTTTAGGCATCCATGTTTCAACTCCTGGCTTGTTCCCAAACTAATCCCTACAGATAATGGGATCAGAAATATGTGCAGTTTTGTTGTGCTGTAGAAGACTAGTCATAGTCTGGCCATGCTAACCCTGAGTTAAATGGTTTTCAAGGCAACTTTGTGCCTCTTTATGCCCTAAACCTTGTCCGTGTGCTTAACTTGACTGTAATGAGCCAGTCCGCTGGCTTCCATGGAGTATGTACACTGAGATACACTTACTTGTGTACATAAAAGTTCACAACACTGAGGTTTTAGCGTGTGTCGTGCTTATGATGTGTTAAGGTGTCTCTGCTGCCTTTGCAAAGCAGGAAACTGTTGAAGGCAGTAGGCAGACACCTGCATGCTTAAACCTGTGTTTGGGTCTCATGGATAACATTGGAAGCTGAGTGACTGCTGTGAATTTAAAAGTGCTTTCCTGAGTCAGACTCAGTAGGAAAATGGTTTTGAAATGCTGGATGCCTGAATTGATTTGTTGTTTTGTTTGTGAGTGTGATTTTTTTCGGTTCTAGTGCTGCTGAATGCTGTGAGTCTTACAGCTGCTGCTTGTACCCAAGCAACCTAGTTCTCTGATGCCAAAACCTGTTACGGACAGTGCAGCTTTAGGAACAGCTTCTGAAAGCAAGCTCCTGCTTTGTGGAAGAGTGGAGCGCCAGGAGGTTTAGTGCAAGATCGTCTCTTGACTGTGAGCTAAAGCTGTCTCCTTCCTAGCTCTTGGAGGTGTCTGTGTGACAGCATGGGTCCTACCCACGCAATGCATCTCTAAACTTAAAATAGCTGGTGTCTGTGTGACCAGACCACCAGTTACTGTGTCAGTAGCACAGCAGGCATTGTGCGGATGTTGTAATTACAGTCTTCACTGGTAGTCATCATACATTTAAATTTGGCCATGGTATTTCTACCCCCAGTAGCAATATTCTGAGGTCCTTGTTCAGCTGTGCACTAAGCATAGATTCACTTGTGGCAGGGGTGCTGGCAGGGGAACCTCAGGAAGTGGCTTGTTGTACAGGTAGATGATAGGGCAAAGTGCCTTTTTTTTCGTGAACATTTAGGCAGTTCTAAAGTGATTGTTTAGTTGAGAGGGAGGAGAAGTTTGTCAGGAAGGTGCTCCTTCGGTGTTACTGCTAAGATTGTGGCAATCCTAACTCTTTGGTTATTGTGGGCAAGCCATCTACATGTCTTCTGCCTCCCCTGGTTGTGGTCTGAATGGGCTTTTCGGCTTTTTTGTTTTAAACATCAAGATTTAAAAGATACTATGGATGCAAATTAGAATAACCATTTTAGATTTTGTTAGTTTAATTACTATGATTTAGAAGGTGAAGATTAGTCAAAATCAGAAATGTTTGCAGGTGTCCTCCATGCCTGTGTGCTGGTAGCCTGCCCCACACAAGGAATGAGTGACGGGGGTTGTCTGGCACTCTGATGAGCACACGTTGGTGTGTTGGCATGGTTTTTGTTCATTTTGTTCAGCTTAAGGCATCTCTAGCATGCTTCTTGACAGTGTTTTCACTTCTTTTTGGGAGAAGGAAATTGCTTCTGTGTTTCTCAGAACATAGGGGTAGAGCGGCAGTTTAGATTTTATGAATATTAGAAGTTGTGGAGTCATCCTTATCCCACCAGATGTTCCGAAGATGTTTGTTTTGCTGTGTTTGAGTGAATGTGGCTGATACTGGCGTGTTCTTTGACACTCTGGTAGTTTCCACTGAGTTTACTAAAGCTTGTATTGCTCACAACTGTAGCCCTTCTAGGCTGATGCAATCAACATGTCACTCTGCAGTAGATGGTTCTTTAGGGCTGCTTAGAATTTTATGAGGCTTTAGTTTTCTAACGATGTATAAAATTGTACTGGGTGGAAATAGATGAATCATCTTGTTTTCTAGAATAGCTTGGGGGTTGTTAACTGAAGAACTGATTTAATAAAACCTGGAGTCCTGAAATGTGCTGCCTTATTAAAAAAAATGTAATTTTACAACCCCTCCATTTACAAAACATTTAAGAATTTAAAAAAATGTCCCCTCAGTACTTTTCTCATTTTCCCTTCAATTTAAAGGTATACAAGGTTATATTGCCCTTCCAATTACTTCCTGAGCCAAAATTAATTGCAGAAAGATGCTCTGTAGTTCTTCCAGTATTTTATCCAAGTGTCAGATAACACAGCAGAAACAGTTAAAAAACCACGAGCACCACATGGAAAATCTGAAAACCATCCTCTTCAGAAACTATTCTCTCTGTATTCCATACATACTTCAGTCCTCTTTCATTTTAAACATATGAGGCATTGTAGGTTTTTGGTTTTGTGTGGGTTTTTTTTTCCTTTTTGAAATTCTGATCTTTTTTCCAATGAACACTTTGAAAAAAGTGTCAGCAGATCTTCAGTGAATGGTTACTCACTCCCAGTGGGGCTGGGTGTGCGCTCAGCTAATTAATTTGGTCCTCACCTTTCTTTGTATTGAGTGGATAGATTATATTCAGTAGTACTGGTTGGGCTGATTGGCTCATTGTCTAGCTAGGTTTATTGTTATATTAGGTGTAAGTCTTTTGTTGTCTGCATGTAGTCACTGGGTTGGGGCTAGAGAACTTCAGTTAGCTCCACTAGTTACTATTTCTCCATAATATTTGCCAGATGACTTTTCACCTGTGGAGGGTTTCAGAGTGTGAAAATTTCATAACTAGCACACTTCTGTGATTTGGGATGCAAAGTCATCCTTTTAATTCACTCCTTGAGAGATAGTGCTCTGCTTAGGAAGTGGGTATCACCTGTACAGTGACGAAGTGTTAATGCTTTCTGAGTTTAGTTGAGAAGTGAAAATTCAGTACTCACATTTGCCTCTTGTTTTTTGAGTTGGTAGGGTGCAGTTTGCTCATGTTTTCAGTTCTTTTTCTGGCAAAGGACTAATTTACTCAAAATACATAAAGCTGAAATTTTTATGTAAGTTATGTACAAGATGTAAGGCTTTAAGAGGATGTACCAAATACCATGGGAATTATGGTAAAATCAAGAGTGCTGGCAACAGAAACTTTTCTTTCCTTGTAAGATGAAGCTTTTCTCATCAGCTATTTTGTTTCTCGGATGATGCTCAAGTTTGAGAGGGACAATAACTCGATTATTTTAACAAGAGGTTAAATTCACTCATGAGTTAATAACCACTTGCATTTTAAGGCACTGAGCTCTGAAAGTTTAGGGTTTTTTTTATCATCTACATACTTCACTTTACTGTGCTATTTGACCGTGAGGGCTTTTAGTGGGTGGAGTTGTGTTGCAAAAATTCTCTGTCACTCACTCAATTGAAGTACAATGTAAGGCCTTGTAAAATATCCAAATACAATATCCTTGTATGCAAATGTTCCCAGAAGAACTGTCCTGAAGGCATGCTGTGAATATACCTTTATTGCCAGCTCATGTTGATGCCTAAAGGTTACACTTAGTAGATCATTCAGATGATCTTTACTGTATTACAGAACAGACATACTTGAAAAACTTTTCCCAAGGATGTGTGAAAGTTGCCAGTGGGGTGTCAGTTTTCTAGGCAAAACATGCAGTAAGCAGTGTATTTATAAGGAGAATATGCATTGTAAGCATCTGCCTTTTAGGGCTTCAGGGTATGTCTGTGTGATCCCGCTGGACCACGCAGGGAGCAGAAGCCAACACTGCTTCCCCTTGCCAAACCAACAGTGCCATGTACACCTATGGTTGTGAGTCAACATGCTGCTTTTCTCTAGGATGGTATTGACCTGCCTTTGTTACTCCATTATAAGAGGAATATACTGTCATTTCGATTGGAATCGTCTTTATTCTGGCAACCCAAATATCCTTTGTTATTGAAGGAATTCAGATTTAGCACACTTCTTTCTTTTGTATTTAATATTTCTCAGGGAAAAATATTTTCATGCTCTATAAAAGGCAGATACACTAAACTTAATTTTTGATGCAGGATTTGAATGAGGAGCAGCAGAAAGATCAATGTTTCTCTGAAGGGACATCAATAGGCTCCTTTAGGTTTCATAGCTCAGAATGGATGTTTGTGGTGTGGTACAGGGAATCCTAAATGTACCATAGCTCTTCTGTACTTAAAAATGCATTGCCTGCATTTTAATTTTTAAGAGGCTATTTGTATAACGTGTCGAGCAGGACATAGAATTTTTTAAAAATAACTGCTTTAATTCCCCAGCAACTGTCAACCAGGATGACTCACTGCAGTGTAAGAATTCACCACAGCACATCACAGATTTGTCACAAACTCTTAATCCCTGTAAAATTATGCATGTATATTTCTCTACCTTCCCGGTGGGTGAGCTTCATTTTTGCCAAACTCCTGATGATCCCATTCTGCCTTCTCTCCTCCCCCGCCTCCTTTTTTCCCTTTTCTTCTTGAGAACCTCCATGCAGTCAGTAGCTCTGGCTGTGGGCTCTGGATGCAGCAGTCTTTTCCTGGCTTGTTAAGAGTCATTCCTGGTGGTTAACAATGGCCCCGGATTCTCTCCTTGCCTGTGGTGGTGTGGGGGGCATTTCCAAAACACGGTTGCTCTTTGCAGGTTATTTCTGGCCTTTCCTTGCATTACTAGGTTAAACATACACTAAAAATCTGGAACTGGTTTCATTTAACTCCACTTGATGGAATGCATCAGGGAATTGCTCATTTTAGGCCTCTGTAAATCAATTAGTTTTTCTTTCAGTAACCTTAGCTAGGGCTTCCAATTGCTAGCCACTATTATTTACTGCTATAGATGGTTAAAAGTTATGCTTAAAACACATTGAGGACATTGCGATCTTCTGCAATAAAAAAAGCAAATGTAGGAACAGGAATGCTCCAAGCAATTCAACTTGAGACAGATGCTGAGAAGACCATGGCCATGGCTTTGTCTGGAGCCTTTGGCTGCCCTAAAGCCTTGTGGAGTCTTACTAGAGCAGCCGGGGCATGGCTCTCAAGGGATGCATGAAGACATGTCATGGTGCTGCTTGTTAAGTCCCTGCTCTGAGAACAGAGTTGGTTGCTGATTCTTGGCAGTTTGATAGCCATAGTCTGTTTGACACACAACCTGCAGTGCTTGGAGCAGCATTAATAGCTGGATGTGGATAATTGTCACATTATTTTACAGCAGAATTTAACATGGAAAAATATATGATGCCTGATCTCAAAGACCTCTTTTAAGAGCATTGTGTTACATGATTGGGTGACTAGAGAAAGAAAGAATTCTTACAAAGTATCTTGATAACTGGGAAGGGAAAGTGTTTCATGTGACTTTTGAAGGACCTGTTTGATTTCCAAGGGCTGAAATTGACCATGAATAGGCCATTTTTTAGGATGCCTGGGGCCATATTTGCTTTTATATGTACAGCTGAGTCTGCAGAATGGTGATGGTTGAGGGGAAAAAGAGATTCTTCAAATGTCGACTGCTAATATGGAAGTAAAAATGGGTGTTAGGACCTGTGTTTGGTCCTGTTTCTCACTGGGTCCAGAAAGTGTTCCTCCACACTAGCCAATCTTGACTTGACCTGTATGTAAGATTAAAATACCAAAAAAAAAATCTTGGTAACTGTGGTCTGGTAGGAGCTGTTCAGAAGCCAGGAAAATGTTTCTCAACAAAAACTATGACATACTGAAGTGTAAGCAGTTGAGCCTGCTTTTTTCACTGGTAGGCTGGTGTTTTAAGTTTAGAGACTTTTGGTTGGCCTAGAGACCCAAACGAATTCTGCTGACAGTCTTTTTCCAAGTGTGTGGAGGTTCATGTGCCCATAAACAGTGTGGCAAAATAAAGAGACCCTAGCAACAGTCCCTTCACAGAAAGCAGGCCTGGAGTATCCTCTCTGTGTGGCCCCTCCAGATAAGAGTTATGCAGTATTAGCAGAATGATTACTGCATCTGCTACCATTTAACGAGAAAATAGACCATATTGGTCTTTGAGATTCTAGTATCTTGTTATGGAACAGTTGTATGAAAATTTCCTTCCAAAATCAATATACTCTATAGCTACAGTCTCCATACAGGTACCTGCCTCAAGGTCGTAGCAGATAATGAAATTTCGCCTTGGTTGATTTTGATTTTTGGGTTGTTTTTTTGTTTTTTGAGGGCATACCCTTAGTCATAGAACTTATATTGTTTTCATTGTTAGAATTGCAAGGGGAATGAGCAAATCTGGAATTTTATCCCTGTTGAAAGAAATGTTTTTCAGATAATGGGATAATATTTTTGGTGAATGCCTGAACAAATAAAATGATGGTGTTGTGATGGCATGCAAACAGTTCAACTTTAGTAAAGATTCTTAAAATGGAAATTGTGTCTCAGATGCACAACTTCTTTGTCAAGTGTCTGAGGATGAAAAAACAACAGTTATCTAGTGAAAGAGCAAAATGCAGAAACATTCCAGTTCTTTCCTGAATGATGATGACAAACCCCTCTGCTCAATTTGCTGGAAGAGCCCAGTTATACTTGCCGTATTTCTTAGTGTAAAATAATGAATAGAAAATGGTGTTAATTTTTTCTGAGTATTGTGAAGTGAGGAGTTAGCTTGTATTTTTTAGGAAAAAATGAAAAAATACTGTTGGCCTATGGAGCCATTTTTACTTCTAAGAGCATAAGTAACAGATTGACAGTACTTTTAATTTGCTCTACTTTAAACCAGCTCCATGTTGTAATGGAGAATGTTGGTTTGTTGTGTTGACTGACATCAATAGGACTATCAGGAATTAAATTTAATGGCTTTTTTTATAGTGATGAAAAAAATTATTACATTTTATGTTCATGAATTTTGTGCTGCTAAAGCATTTGACACAATCCAGTCTCAAGGTTTGGTCTGTGTCTTTTAAAACCTCTGACTTTAGTCATAGAGTATCCATATCACACACTGAGGTGAATTTAACAAAACTGACCAAGACTAGAGACATGGACACTGGGGATTAAAGCAGTCCTAGTAAACATTGTTGACAAGGAGAGGGATGGGGCATTTATTTAATTGTTTGACAAACCTTGTGTTGAGGGAGAAGGGATACTTTCTCATAGTGCAAAGATAGTGCAGTTAGCAGTCAAAGCCACGAGAAGATCCAACTTCTAGGAATAGAAATTAGACAAATCCAGAGTGGAGATAAGACAAAATATTAGTAAAGATAGATAAAGACTGAAACAGTGGTATAGAAAGGAGTCAACAACTTTCTAAAAAAAAAAATCTGCCCACTGGTAGACTTGATAGAAGGCTCCTTTCTAGGAAATACTGGAGGTAAGAAGTTTTTGTATGTAGAAATATACTAAACCACTGAATTCACCATTGACCAGAAATATACCAGTTTAAGTGCCATAAATACTTTTGCAGTGACATTTTAGAAATGTTTTGGTCCCATATTATGATATATATTTTCCTGGTAACTTCAGAGAACACTGCAGCAGTTAAGAATTCTAAGTTTAGTATATTTTCAGTAGTTTGCTAGTGATGACTTGACATTTACCTTCAGTAGTAATCTGTTTTAAATCAATATTGAACACTGTAAGGATATGCATACATTACAGTTTGAGAGGGTATCAAATGCAGCTGCTCTGATAATACTTGCTTAAATACTGACTACTCATATATTTACCTCTAGCTTTGGGGACTTTTGTATAAGCATGAATTGACAGAACAATAACATTTTAGAAAGTCCGTTAAGATTTATTATATGTAGCTTGATTGTTGCCTTTTACATAAAGGTATTGTTCTTTTTATTCCTTTGGATAAAGAATAAGAAAGCACTTCCTCTGGAGATTAATCCTTCCTGTATGCTATTCCATGATCCTTTAGGGAGATGAGGCCTCTGCTCAACAAATAGATGAGTCTCAGTAAGACAGCTACCATATTATTTTTCTGCTTTAGTTGTTTATTTTCTTTTAGCTTTTGTACAGTAGATAGATATTGTAGTCTATATTTTTAGTTAACAGATTTGTGGATATTGTTTCTTTCCTTCCATATTGTAATTCCATTTGTGACTTTAACACACCTGGAATCCATGCTTTTCCAGCATACTATGTTGTGGCTGATGAGAATCCTCTTCCTACTTGGAAAGCAAATCAAGTTCTTATTGGAAGGTTTCATCAGGTGGCTGCTCTGCTATGTTTAGTTTTTGCTCACTGGCCAGTCGTGGTAACTTGCATTTGCTCTCTGTGTTGTGGTGGTAGGTGAAGGGTTTAAGAGCTATAAAAATGTCTTGTGTGCCTTTGTGCTGCCATTGGAAGGTCTGTGAAAACTGTTTTGTTCATTGGGAGTTTCATAAAGCTGCTATCTTGGACCTCCAGAGGCAACCACTTCTGGAGCACAGTGAAATGTAGAGAGAAAATATTCCTTTGTCTGCATATTTCTTTTTGCTTAGCCCAAACACTGTTTTTGTTCTTGGGTACAATAATGCCTTGGTGTTGTCTGCTGGTGGTACTTCTGAGGAAAATGAGGGTTCCTGCCAAGTCTGTTGTTTCTTCTTCAGCTTTGAAGTCAGCCTCCTGTCTCTTTTTTGTTCACAAAGGATGCTGTGTAGTCAAGTGAGGTAACTGGGATCACCTTGTGGAAAGGTGAAGAAGCTGTATATGGGATACCTTGAACCAGAAATAGGCACAGTGATTTTAAATGTCATCTTTGAATGATGGACCTTTTAGAGATACTAGGTAACTTCTGGTAATGTAGTCCTAACAGTTTTTCCTCCATAGTATGCTTTTAGAATAAGTATAGGAAGCCTGGGCTCTTCCTTACTGGTGTGTTTCTCTGTCCTTCTGGAAGCAGTCTAGTCTGGTTCATGCACCAGCTCTTTGCACTATTCAAGAAGTAAACTGGGCTCTCGTGTCCAAAAGGTGCAAAGACCACAGCATCTCTGAAGCTTAAGGAATTTCTGTCTGAAGTCTTCTATTGTATAATGCTGTTTGTTATTCCCAGGTGGTGGTCTGGCTTTGGCTGACTTGCAAAATGCTTTTCTGTGTATTTTGATAGGAAATATCACCTGCAGTGTAAGGTCTATTACACATCATTCAAACTGTCAAATTGCATGTGTATGTTGCTTCAGATGCACTTTGGCTGTTGTTCATTGTAGTTGGTTACTTCTGGTAAATAATACAGGTAGTTTCAGATTTAACTTCCTTTATGAGCCATTCTGCTTCAGGATATACTAGAAATAACTCGGGCCTCGTCTGCCAACTTGTTCTACTGTACATTTTTAGGACTGAAGCAAATTGAGTATCTAGGACTACATGAGACTAAAATTGGAAAGAAGGAAGCCAACTCTTCTTTAGAGGTCCTTCTACTGGGGTAGGTCCTTCTAGAGCAGACTTGTGAGGAGTGGACAGGACAGGTGACCATAAACTAAGTATTCTGTCCCATATATGTCATATTCAATATATAAACTGGGGGTCAGTTTCCCATTGCTAGTTTGAGCTTAGTGGATATATCACATCCCCTGTCATGCACCAGCCTCTGGAAAGATTGAACCATACAACAGGCTGCTAAAAACAACATTGAAAGCATTGGGGGGTGAAACTTTTAAGAACTTTGATAAACATACTTTTTCTTGTCCTCTTTGTGTCTAGTTATTGCTGATACTAAGGTAACATTTTACATTTCAGACAGAGCATTTGCACATCTGGAACAACAGACCGAGATGTACTCCCAGTGGAAAGATAGGGACACCATTCAGGACTTGGAAACCAGTTCATGTTTAGAGAAGTTGTAACTGGTTCGGTGGAAGCAACAAGTGCTCACAAAAGCTCTGTAGCATTTCTGGTCTTTTGTGAAAGGTAACACATTGTCAGTATCACCTCTTCCTATGTGAGAGAGAAAGAGACAGCCAGCAGATGTTGCTTTTGCTTTCATTTTTTCCTTCCCTTCACCTCTCTGTCAGTTTTTCCTTCATTGTTTCACTGTAAACTTTGACCTTCAGGTCTTCTCTCCAAAGGCATCTGGCCCTGGCCATGGCAGGTCAGAGTCAGCCTGCCATCCTGCCTTTTGTATTTCTGTTCCTTGATTGTCTGTCTGTCCACCAGTTCTCCTGAGCAGCAGGCTTACGTGCAGGATCATGATGTAGCTAATTCATGTGATGCTTACTTTTGTACTAGTTTCTTTTTTTTTCACATGTGAGAGAGTGCTCATGAGACATGTCAGAACCAAAGTGCTGAAAATTGAAATCTTTAATTCTTAAGTTGATTTAAAAGAAATTCTTGTCTTAGTGTAACAAACTTGTTTACTGAAACTCAAAGACTGTAGAGACATTAGCTGAGGCATATGTGTTTTGCTAATCATGCTTGGTGTTTACTTTTTTGGTTATTGCTGTTTACTTCTACTTTATTTATTTAGAGCTAAATTAGGATATTGTCCATGCAGTGTGAGGCATTCATGGAGAAATGTGCATGTTAGATTTCTTGTAATCTGATCTCGAGATAAGTCATGACATTTATTTTCACTCTAAAACTGCAGTTCTCTTAATAGCACCCTCATTCAATGTGCTGTGGGGTTTTGTTTTTCTGAATTCATGTGAAACCCACACCAAACAAAACTACAGCTTATAGAGCCTGAAGTTGTAAAGGAACTGCTTGCAAAGAGTCAGCAGTGCTGTCTACATGATGAAAGCCATTTAAATTATTCAGCCATAATGCATGGATTAGAAACTGTATCTTCCAATCATCATTGCATATTTATGAGTACACCTGTTACATAAGCAGTGAGAAGAGCTGAGATTCCTCCTGCCCTGGGCCTCGCTTAGCAGGGTGAAGAAAAACAAGATCATTTGTCAGTTTAAGTCTTTTAAATCCAAAGTGAAGCCTTATCTGCCTAATAGCCTGTATCAGAGAAAGATACCATTTGTGTTCAGCAGGGCTGTATTCATGTGACTGTCAGTGGCTGAATTACTGCTCTCAGTTCTATATAAAGATTCTTGCTCCCACCCAGCCCCTCCCCAGCACTGTCATTTAGCACAATGTGTGGCATGCAGTATGGCTGTGAAACATCCCTGAAATCCTGAAGTGTGTCTCCTTTCACACTTGTATATGGAAAAAAAAACAAACCCAAACAAATAAAGAACTGTTTTCTTGGCTTATATTCACTTCTTACTGTGAAGTATTAGCACACGTTGCCCAGGGAGGTTGTGGACTCTTTATCCTTGGATACCTTGGAGGTACAAAAAAAAAAATCTATCTGGACATGGTTCTGGGCAACCTATTCTAGGTAGCCCTGCTTGAGAAGGGGGGTTGGACAAGATGTCCTCTAGAGGCACCTTGCAGCCTCAGCTGTTCTGTGATACACACTTAATTTTCCACCCTTTCACCAATAAGTAATTTTGCGTTTCTATTTCTCCTGGATTTCAAAGTGTATGTGGTTCTTGGAATGACATGCACAGCCTCTCCTGCAGTGTGTTCCTACATCACACATGTTAACAGTGGCTCCTCAGCTGAGATCTTCTGTAACACCAAATTTTAAATGTTGGTTGTAATTTTACCCTGTGCAGATTAGTGATAGTCAACAAAAATGTGCAACATGGGAGGTGAAGCAGAATGCATTAGAGATGCTGGATTTTGAAACCATTTCACTTAAAATAATGCTGCTGGTTTTTGAATGCAAGACTTGATAATGGTAGTAAATTTACATCTTATGTAAATGATCAAAAGTGAGTAAGATTGCTTGTGATGATTTTAATACTGTCATTATGTTCATCACTCAGGTATATGACTGTCAGTTAAAGAATTCCTGTTTTTTTTTAATCCCTGTACAATAGAAGTATATGTCTGAGTTTTTTTGTCCTTTGGCATTGTATGGCAAATGCATAAACTGTATCAGTTTTAGGAATTTGAGAGTGTATTACCATGGTGGAGAAGTAATTGCTTTGGTTCTGTCAGGAACAAGGAAATGAACAGAACTAAATGGCTTTGAAAATCAGTTTGTTAACACAAATTTTAGACATGAAAACACTTTAAATGTTGAGGAGGCTTCTTGCTATTTTTATTGAAACCTGTTAGGAGTTGCATGCAGCTATGCACTTAAATATTGCATATTTTTTCAACGTTTCACGTCAGTAAGGCAATAATGAATCTTCCTGGCAGAGGTAGAACACAGTCAGTGGATACCTTGGTTTTGTAGAACCACCCACAGTAAGATCTTCTCATGAAAGATGTTTGGTTATTGGGGTTCTTATTTGAATGTTTGGCCTTGCTATTAATTCTTTCCTAGCCACCAGGCTTTCTTTTCCTCTCTATAAAAAGGGAAGCTGGACTGTGTTTTTCGGGGTATGAGCACAGCTTTTAGATATGGAAGAGCTTCCATATCCACATTGTCTCCTGATATTCAGTGAGCAGCTGGACATAGCTTTTGCAAGAGAAAGTTATGTAGAGTATGGTCCTAGTTCAGCAAAGCATTTTAAGCATGTCCTTCAGTCCCATTGATATTGCCAGTTTAACTTAAACCAAGTTGTCACACATGGACTAAGCATATGTGTCTCCTGCATGGAAAAAACAAGTCTGTGGCATCTTCATTGCTTGCTTAAAAAGGAGAGTCAGTGTTAATCAAGAGATCAACAGTCATTCTTTTGGATTACTGTGTGAAAGGTTAGGGATCTTAAAAGCATTTTCTTTTTAAAATGATGCTCCCCTATGTTTAACATTGTCAGGTCATTAGATGAAGAACAGCAGAAATGCCCATAGCTGGTTCTTCTTTTGTATGCTTTCTCTAGGCTTTATTGAATTTGTAGATTTAAAAGATTCTGGGTGATGACATTCCTTTATTTTCTAGAGTAGGAGGTTGAAGGTCCTCAAACTTAGCTTGCTTTTGTACTGCAGCCTGAGAAACAGAATTGTTATCATTTGTGTTCTGTCTTTGGTTGCCTTCAGGGTAAAGATAGTGATTGCAGGTGTCAGGATGGCAATATTGGATTCCAAGACCTGAAATGAGGTTGATAGAAGTAAGTCGAAATCCTGTGCTGCAGGGTGCAGTGGTAGCCCCTTTTCTCAGATGGGCAGGAGAGGAATGTGTGAAGCCCTGTGATATTTGAGAATCTGCTTTAAAAATAACCAGATAACAAGGAGAGAATCCACGTTTCTTTCCATGAGGCAGTACATGTCAGCAGCAGAATATAATATAATGTTTTGGTGAAGGATACATTCAGTGTGTTTGAGGTGAGTTGTCAGAAGCCACATATCATGGAGAGGGGCCTCCTGTCTGCAGCCATACAAGTGCAATCGCCTTAAAAGCCCAAGGCAGGTCCTTGCATTCAATATACCTGATGCTTTTGAGTGACAGTGAGGAAATGAGGGATCACAGCAATTGCCTTTCCTTGTAAATACAAGGAGACCTAAACACCCATTTTCTGGAGAATGTTTTGAGTCTGTTTCTCTTTACCTTTTGCTACAAGGCAGGAAGAAGAAAAGAAGAGCAAGGCTGGAGCCATTATTTGTTTCTTTTTCTATTTTTGTCTTAACAAAAGTGGTTCGTAGGCCAATTATTGTCATCACCAGCCAAAGAAAAATACCTGTCTCCTGTTTTCCAGGGCTGAGTTTACAGCTCAGGCATATGAAAAATCTAGGTCCAGCCAAGTGGTTTTCTGAAGGCTGTATTCAAGCCATTCTTTCATGGGAGAAAGAGGCAGTTGAAGGATGAGGGAGAAGATTTTTTCTCTTTTCTGGATTTTCAGAATGTCAAAGAAAGAATGGGAGAGGCCAAGTGATAGGTATCTCTGTGCTTTGGCATTGGATGGCAAATGCATAAATTGTATCAGTTTTAGGAATTTGAGAATGTATTGCTGCAATCAAGCCATGAAATAAAAGATTCTGTTCAGGATCAGAGAATGCATCTATGACTAGCTTTGCATTTTTATTTTCATCTTCTTTTTGCCATCCATCATAGTGTGTTCCTCAGTGTATCTGGGATCTACTGAGCTCAGTCTGAAGGATCACTGTTTTCCCACTGAGTTTCCTTTGCTTTGTTAAGCTGTATGAAAATGTAATGGCTGCAAGCAGCTTGGTCCTCTTGTAATATCCTGCATTTATGGTGGCTTAGTCCTCTGTTAGTGCCTTTCATAAGGTCTGAGTCATGAAATAAACTTTTGATTGTGCAGTAAAAGGAATGGTTTGCAAAGCCTAGTCCAAAGTTCTTGTTTGTACCCATTGCTACAGGGTGAGGAGAGGTAAGAAGTTACTCTGTCACTGTGATGGAATAACTAAAATTAAGGCATAAAACCATATTTGGATGAGGACTATGTATTCCATTAAAGGCTAAGTGGGACACTTTTGAGAACCTAAGAATTTAGTTGTGGAAGCGTCTCTTGAGGCAGTGATTTATTTGCAGTGATACTAAGGGAAGTAGCTTTTATAAATGGTAAAAATCAGTGCACAGATGTCATTATTCTTACATGCAGTGTGTGTGGAGGCATATTGAAAGATGGAAAGGAATATACATGCACAGAAGCTGGGGAAGAAAAAACCTCACACACTGATTCCTTAAATGAACGAATCTTTCCACTTAAGGGAATGTTACGGGATGCAGCAGCTCCCCGAGGGGTAGGCATCAACAACTTACCTCCATTCTGAGTCATGGATTTTTTTCCTCAGCTTTGTGGCTCAGAAGCACAAGCCCCTTCCCCACCATGCTGCCAATTCCTTAAATAACAGCTGAGATCAAGAAGGACAAAGGATAGATCACTGTCACTAAGAGGCCTTCTAAATCACACCAGGGTATGTGGGGTTTCTTGGTGCTCAGTCTCAACTGTCTGGTATAAGAAGATAATTTTAATCCTATTTTATTTATTGCTTTTCAGTAGTGTTTTGGCTTTTACACTGACTCACACCCTCTCTAATGACTCACCAATGCTTTTGTTGTTAAATGAACTTAACAAATATCTTTATTCCAGTTAGTTTTGTGATGCGTATGTTTCTGCTTAGTCAAATTAAATGATTTACATGCTGCTGTTGCTGAATTTACAGTGATGTCTTTTGGTTCAGAACAATTATCCATAATCACCCTTGGTACCTCAAAATACACAGTGAATAAAAGTCAAAGTCTCTTATATATTAAATCTTGAGGCTTATTTTAACACATAGTGCTTTTCCAGTTGCAGTATCTCATGATCTCTGTAGGGGCATTTTGTTACAAAATACTCTGGCTGCCACTGAACCAAATTTAAAACTGGAGCAAATTCAGACCCTTGTAATTGCTTGGGAAAATAAAGAGAGAGGGGAGATCAGTTTGGCAGACAGGAACGCAGACATAGAGAAAACCTTTGGATGGAAGCAAAAGAGCTTTGAAATCCAAAGCTGCCTTAAAGACTTCTCACCAGCATTAGGCGGAATTGAACCATAGGAGAGGTGGATGCTGCTTCTGAGCAAGAGCCCTTCCTCTCTCCTTGTGGTGGTGGCTGAACATGCATGCTCAAACCTCCTTGTCAGTGACGGATGCAATGTTTGCTTCTGAGAACCTTGGCATAGGCAGAACAGGCAACAAAGCTGCCTTGGTTTCACCATCTGAAAAGAGTGGTGGTACCACCAGCAGCTTAATTTGCCAGTGTCTAGGACCAGTTCTCCTGAAATGTCTCTAGATGAATATGTTCTCTAGAGTTATTTCTCCAGCATGTCAGCAAGTGCTCCAGCATATTAATATCCCGGATGAATAGTATTCTGGGTGTAGCTGTAACTTTTTTAAAATGTTCTTTTAATAGGCAGGAACTGCAGTCTTGGCAACACATGGCTCTTAATCCCTCTTGCCCTTCTTTATATCTGGCACAGACAATGAAGGAAAACCAGTAATGGTGTCCAGTGGACATCAGGAAAAAGACAGTGTTTTAGCAGTGAAGCAACAAGCATTTGTTCTTCAGGACCAAGGCTTGGTTTACCTTTGGACATGTTCTGTTGTTCAGAACTTGCCCCCGGCTGTCTGCACTGTCTCTTTGCTTGTGAGTGAGGCCAAGGCAGATGAGGATGTGTTCTGGTCCCCAACTATGCCACTGCTTAGTTCTGTACATTCACTAATACCATAATTAATATACAGGACTGTGACTTGAAGGACCTGGTGGCAGTACTCTGCCACGTTTGCTGTGGCTTTTGTGGCTGCATTCATAAGGAAATGGTGGCAGCTGAATCCCAGCAAGAAAGAGTGCATGTCCCTGCAATTAACTTTACCAAAAAAAGATGCAGCAGGATTGGAAATGCTAAGGTTTGTGTTCCAAGAGACTTCTGACTCTCCCACTCTGTTCTTCAAGGATTTTAAAGCCCATCTCTAGTTTAAAAATAATTTAGGGTGTTATTTCTCATGCTGGGTATATTACTGGAAAAAATGTTTGATATTTCAGAGTTAATCAAGTTAGTTTATCACAAAGCTTTTTACATGGTTCAAGAATATTTAGAGTTCTTGTAGGTCTTAGACTTTCGGCTGTTAATAAAAGAACCCCACATCTGAGACTGGAACATACTGAAGAGGATGATGAAGGATAGTCCATGCCTCTGGAGATAGCCAATTTAGGTAGAATCTCAGGGCACTCTGTTTATTTTTTTAGACATGAGTTTCCTGAATGAGATATATGCAACATCAAACAAACAAAAACAAAACCAGAAAAAAAACCCCAAACTCCAAAAAACTCCCACAAAAAGCTTAGGAAAGTTCAACTGTTGTTATATTGTTGACAAGGCAGAAAGGAAACTGGGGATTATTATAGGATGAAATAATGACACAGTCCACAACTGAATACACACTTGGAGATGGAAAAACGTAGAAGTTGTAACTATAGATGCTTGGGCTTAATTTTGAAAACAAATAAATGCAGTGTATCTGAAGAAAAGACTCAGTTCTGCTCCATTTTTCTTGCTGGTTTGTACACCAGTCTAATTGTTGTGCAGGTTTCAGAGAGTGACAACAGAAGTTCTGTCATAGTGCCTCAGTGTTTTGAAGTCAACCCTTTTGCTTTAGAGTTTTTGAGTAGGGAAATGAACAGAGCACAAAAATGTAATTTCCACCCTGGGCTATTGAAGTACTTCTCTGGCAGAGATGCACACACACTCTTTCAAATACACAGTTGTTGCTGTTATGTGGGGGTTTTATCTGTCTGGTTTTTTTTAAATGTATTTGTTTATTTTTATTTTATGAGACATCTGTCCAGGTATTTCACCTTGATATCAGATTACTTGTATACTTATCTCTGAGATATGCTCACAGGGAAGGGATTGATTCAGATGAGTGACTAACAGTGTAGTTTGCCATCAAAAAGGTGTAAAATCTTATTTACAACTGCTTTAAAGGAAATAATCATAACCAGACTTATCAATAGATGACAGTAATGACTGTCATAGAAAGGTGTAGTAATTTCAGATTTGAAAAACTACTTATTATAGTCTTTTAATGTTAAGAAGTAATAGTGTGAACATTTGTGGATGTTTAAAATATTTTTCTTGCCTCATAACACTAATACATTCTTCTGTCTTGGTGTCCCACATGAAGTTAAGAGTAATTGGGGTTGACTGCCACTTTGCTTCAGAATAACTGCACCCCAGCTATTGATGGGAAAGAGAATTTGTAATATCCGAAACTATTTTTATTTCTGTTACATTTTCAGTAAGGCCAAAAAAAGGAAGTGGCAGAGGCAGCCTTAGAAGCCAAGGTATGTGGGGAGATTTGCTTGCCAGAGAGGGTGTTAGTGTTGCCACGTACCACTTCTTTTGTCTCTCCATGGTGACATGATTCAAGAAAATGCTCCATTTTGAGCTTATATTCACCCATAATGAGGGAAGTATTTAAGTATGTTTAAAAGTTGTCCTGTATGTTGATGTTTTTTCTTAATCAAAACATTTCTCCCACATCAAACACAGGTTGGATTCCTTTCACTGTAGGGCAGTGTTTACTAAGGGCTGGGGTGTTTTGAGGAGGGTGCACAACATTGTTCAGTGTTGTTAGTCACATGTTTGTGTTTAGATTGATGAATCTTTCCTCTTTGTCTTACCAAATAAAACGTCAAACGACTAAACAAATAAAAAAAAAAAGGTGAAAAATATGTCTGCTTTCCACTCTCATCCAAATTTATATGAATTTTCTGTATTTATCTAGCTCCATTTGCTCATGTTGGATCTCTACTTAGGAGATTGTTTTTGGCTGTCTTTGTCTTCTGAATGGCTGCCACTTACTGCAACAATGTGGCTAATGGAGTCTAATTCTGTGATCTGCAGTTTTGGAGTTTTATTAGTATTAATGTGTGGTTTTGGATAGTCTGGATATTTGTTTTTATGAATTGCTGCAGTTTGCTTTGTAAAATGATAAATAAAGTTAATAATTAAGCACATCTGCCAAGAATTCATGTATTTTTTTGTTTTGGTGAGTGACAAACTAAGCAGCCTGTAAGACTGTCTCTGGATTTTCTTTAATGTTCCCAGCCCTGGATGGGTGGCATTGACTCTCAGATATTTCGGTAGTATCACAACCATCTGTGAGTATCCTTGTGCCACATCTATCTGCATGAACTTGCAAAAATTTACTCCAAGTGTACAAAAATGAAGCAACATTACAACCTTAAACAACAGTGTGCACCCTGATGTTCATTTACTGTTTCTCATTAATTCTTAGCATATCAACCTGGAATAAAAGCTGTAGGCTTGGCTGCGATGCTGGAATTGCAAGTGAGTTAATTGCCCTTAAAGCCTATAGAAACAGTAGGGTCAGATGACATAATCCCAAATCTCATTGTTAAATCCCTTATGTCTTGCAGAGGAATGTTCCTACCACATGTTAATTTTTGGTGGACAGTGTTTCTTTTTGTGTATGAAATGGTGCATTGTGTTGCAGAAAACAGTGCCATACAGTATCAGGCCAGAAATATAGATGGAAAAAAATTCTTACCAACATTCATGTTTTCCACCCTTGTTCAGAGCAACTTTATCTTCCATTGGGTGAGCTATATAAAGATCTGATGTGAGAAGATTTTGTATCATCTCCTTCCTATTTCAGTACATCTTCAAAATCTTGACAGTGTTATATATACCTTCTATGTTACTGTTTTCCTTTCCTATATAGATTACTGCTTAGGTCATACCCACAAAGTAAATGTAGCTGTGTCCTAGCTCTGCTGACAGACACACGATTAAATGTTTGTGTTCCAACTGGTGTTTTTTTTTGATGCAGAAAAAGCATCAAATACATTCTTGGATTCTTTGGAGGAGCATTCTGCCTGCACCTCCAGCACTGGTTTGAGAATTTCCATACCTGATGTATCTGCTCACTCATGTTTTGACCACAAATTTACAGGAATGATCACCAAATATTTAGGATTAGCTGACATTCACTTGGAGCTTCCTTTAAATCTTTATTGGTCAAAGATGGTTGACTTGTGGAAAGCATTAATCTGTCTGTTAAAAATCATGTTAGTACTATTTTTAACAGCACATGTCCATTTTATCAGTTTCCTCTCAAAAAAACAACCAGGAAACTTAATGTGATTTGAACGTTTTGAACATAGTGTAGACTTTGCAAACCAAACATAAGGTGTTTGTGTCCAGTGTTGTAAATAGCAGGTATCTATCTACAGGAACCTTAAGAAGATGATGATTTTGTCCAGTGTGAAACATAGTTAGAGGTACGCTTAGCAGATTCCTAGGTGTTGCCTCTGGGCATGTGAGGAGATGATGTGGGTGCTCTTTTCTCATTCCTTGGTAGTAGTTCAACATCAGGCTTTCAAAATTTGTGAAATGGAGACTGAACTATTTTTTCTTTCATTATTCTTCTTGGGAGCATCCTTGCTTTTGGTGAGTACAAGTCTCAGTCACTAATAGGATGGAGTTATGTAAATATACTGTCTCCTTTCTAGATAAGATTTCGAGACCACATTTTTCCCCAGCTGAATCTTAAGAGTGAGCGTTAGCCCAGTCAAAGTCAAGGCAAAGCTTTCATTCGTTCCTGTGGAGCCAGGGTTTAATCCCAGTGGTTTGGTGGGTGACAGTGGAGAGGTATTGATGTGAACATTGTCAGGTTTACTGCTGCTTGCAGAGCAGATGTTTCTCGGCAGCAGCCTGGGATCCATGCAGGGTACCATATGCACTGCCATGTATACAGCACAAGTGTGGTTCGAATGCAAGAGCATTTTCTCATGCTAGAATATGAGTATTACTAAATCTCAACTGAGTAGTCTAGAAACACGAATGTTCATTTGACAAAATGACGGGGTTTTTTTGGATACTTGGACACTCAGAGCAAATAGTTACTTGGGTTACTTTCAGTTTTTTAATCAACTAGAGAAATAGTCAAATGCAGCAGCATATCAATGTGAGATTGTCGCTGAATGGATTATGGATCCCAGAGATGTTTCTCTTGCTGCCTTATCACAGAGAGAATTATAATGCATTTGTTTTTGAAAATGAATACATTAACACCACTGGTATGTCTGTCTCTGCCTGCTGATTCTATAATTGTACTCCAGGGTTTGGATTGCAGGAGAGACTTAAGGAAGTATCATTACAAGCATTTTGTAGATCTCAATCTCTAAACAGCAGTTACAGTAAACGTCTGTTACTGTGGTTGAAGACCAAAGCTTGCAAATCTGCTTTGCTGTTTTTTTCTGTTCTTAAAATTAACTAGATCTATAAAAATCTGCCTACCCCTGGATTGGCTGCCTGGTTGCTGCTGCGGCTTCCTCTGTAAGAGAAGACTGGATCTCTATCAGTGGGTAACTTGGGCCCTTGCTTTTAAGTAGCTTAAGGACTCCTTAGAAGTGGCTGTTAACAGGCAGATTGACTGATGTGAATAAAATGATATTGAAATGTACAGTAAAAGCAGTTGAAATAAGCAATAAAAGTAGTTAAGCAATGTCCATTTAATACAACTGATGATGTACCAAACATTAAAAATTCTTGCTAAGATGATTTTGTGAAGTGCTAAATATAGAGGGAAAAAAAAAGTCCAACCCAAACCAGAACAAAAAGTGAAGTAGAACTGCACACTTGAAGCTCCAGCTGTTGCTTTTTGTTGTGACATGCTTCTTAGCCAGATGGAGGGTTTTGATATCACTGTTTGTTAAGTAATACAGAGCTCTTATTTTTTTGTGTTGTGTGACTACTTCTATTGATAATATGGGTCTTTAGCAGTGATCTTTGAAGTGGTAGTGGGTGTAATGTGTGTAAGTGCTGCATAAATATGTATGGTCAGTTATTTATGAATGCAGAATCTTTTGTAGAGAGAAAGGAAAGCATTAACTAAAATAAAGGGTAAAATTATAATTAACATGCCATAACTGTGCAACAAAATGCAATGCTTCAGAATAGCATTGTAGCCTGACAGTATTTTCTGTCTGTAACTGGAAAAGCAAATGCTTTGCTGCCCAGAGCAGTGTTTCTCATACTGTGTGCTGTAAAAGTATGTGAACAATACAACATGATATTGTACAATATAAACCATATAAAAGGAGTCATATTGATAGTAGGAGCAGAGCTCTAATAAAAGAAAAAACTTGTTAAATAGGCTCTACTTGAGATTAAAACTGTACCCGTCATCAAAGTGGGAATGGGAAATGAATAGTGTTTCATTGTGCAAGGCTTTACTTGACACTGAAGTTGTCACAGGAAGCTGCAGTTATGTTTATAGGGTAGTTTATAGCTTGCACTGCTCTTAAAAACAGCAGGGGAGAAAAGAGTTAATGTCTTGAACAAAAAGGCCATAAATGCCTTTTTTTATTTGTTAGTTTCTCACATCCAGGAAACAAAAACACTCTAGATCCTTACTAGTAATGAGGGCCTTGCTATTGCCACATTACAAATGATCTAGGTCTAACTTCAGAGCATTCTCAATCTCTTCTCTTTGCTTTGCTGTCATCAGGAATGTTTCCCAAGATGAACTCTATTCGAGGAGGTCATGAAAATGCCACTCTTGGATATATTTAAGCCATATAAATACATACTAATACATTGAAACTTGCTAAATGTACAGACCAATTGTAAGATACTGCCAGGACTAGTAAGTGACTTAGAATGAAATTCTTTTCATTTCTACTTCCTGCTGTCCTCATACATTTAATTCTGCAAGCTGCAAGTCTGAGACTATGAGACCTTATCCTGTTTCCAAAGTCACATGTAAATCAGTTGTTTCATACAGGATGCTACTTTGAAATAATAGTGTTCTAGCAAAGTAAAAAGCCTATTTTGAAATGCGTGGCAACAGTATGCATTAATATGAAGGAACCACCTAGATACACAGTTTTTAACACAGTCCAACTTCTTTTTCCTAATCAAAGCTTGGGTTCTTAGAAGAGAACTTTAGGTTACATGGTAGTGAGACTTTTAGCGCTTCATCAGACGGCAGCAGGTGAAGGAACAAGCATCTTTTTGATATTATGAAGTGTCTGCCATCCAGATTGGAAAAGTACAATCACTTGTACTATTATTTTTATTATTACAGTTATTATAGCAAAAAGGAAATATTATAGTGATCACACGATGGGTAAATTCTGTGACAGTGTCTTTACACTTTTGTAGTGATTAAATATACTTAGGTAATGTTAAAAATACAGTACCCTAGCTGGGAAGTGACAGCATGACATTCTGGAGACTGCTCAGGTGTGCTGAGGTCATCTAACTGATTTTTGTGTGTTGCTTTCAAAATGGACAAGCATTCTGAAAATACAGTATGCTGCATGTGTGGCTTCATAGTGGGATTTACTCTTACAGTGGCAATGTGCCTTTTTTATATTCTGCTGGTGTAGCTAGCAAACAGTGCCTTACTGTTTAGAAACCCATGATACTGTAATTTCAAGTGTGCAGAGAGAATTTAATCTTTGAAAGACTGGAAGTTTTTTTGAACCTGTAATGGATTTTTTTACAGAAGCAAGAAAACCATAGGCTGTACTGGAAATGTGCTGCTGAAAAATTATCTCTCTTGAAAACTTTTTCTTTGAATTAGGTATTTGGGATACCACCTTAGCTCACTGCTCTCCAGAGATAGCAATAGAAAAACCCCCTGAGGCTCTGCAGAGGAACTAAATTTTCATTTCCATTTGTTCTCCTTCAGAGTGCCCTTGAGGCTTTGGAAACTTATTGGATGAGGGAAGGAGAGATGCATCTGATACAAAGTGATAATTCACATGACATTTAGGGATATAGTTCTGCAAGACTCTAGCAGAGAAAATCTGCCCAGATTGGATCCATACTATCCCATCATCCTTATTGACTGGTACAGATTAAAATCTAAGGCAATATTTAGTTAACACATTTCAAATTTAAACGTAGGTGAGGTGTTAAAAAAAAAAAAAGAAAAGAAAAAAATTTAATCTAAATCCACCAAAGGGAAAAGATTAAACTGGGGAGAAAATTAAGTGTTTTTGTATGTTGAGCACATACAGGAAGTCACGCTATTTAAATGCAGTGCTTTTGATTTCCAGGATGTCTTATTGTAGCAACACCTTATCATGTTTTGTTATTGTCCTTTCTGCCTTCCTTTTGCAGCAGAAGGTACAGAATGCAGCATGTCGGTTGAGGTCTCTGGATGATACTATTGTAGGAGGATTAGATAATTTTAGCAACAAAATATGTAGTAGGGATGGTATCTTCCACTTTGATGGTTAGATTTCTTTAAAGCAGGAGTGCAGCAGTGTTACATATATTAAATCTTAAGGTGTTACAGTTTATCTCTTAGAATAAACTGATTTCCAATTTATGTATAGTATCAGCATAATTTTCACACGTATTTTAGTGATTTTGAGAGGAGGTTTCCTGTGATCTGATGTTGCCAGTCATCACTGACTGTTGGGAGACATAAGATTTGCACAGCTTCTGTGGAGGTGAGCTTTGACAGTAGAATTAGAGTTGTACAGTGAGAGGTATTGTCAAAGTGTTTGAGTATTATGTGCCAAAGTGCTTGTAATTGGATGGCAGTACCCTTTCTGTTCTTAGTAATTCCAAGTAAGGATGGAAGAAATACATATTCTTCAGCAAAAGAGAGGTCAAATACTTGGTGTTGTATAGCCTGGATGATTAGTTGCTGGGGTCTGAAGCCATACTTGTAGTCCCTTCTTTCTGCTTTTTTCCCCTGAGACTGCTGGTGGGTAATGAGGTGGCTCAAGTGGGATCCTGTGTTCCTTTAGCTAAATGCAAGCATTTGGGAGCATTTCTGAATCTTTCCACTGATTTCAATGGCTCTTGAAACCAGGGTCTGTGTTTCTCTCTAAAATTTGAATGCAAACCCATTGCCTTGAGACTAAAGTTTAATTTAAACAAATAATTTAAATTCCCTTATAGGACAGAGATCCTCTCCATTCAGCAGGGTGCATCAGCATGTCATGCATTTTCTGTGTGAATAACTGCTACCACACTATGATTTGTGGCCCATGCAATGCTTAGCATCCCAGTTTTGTCCTTAAGCAATGTGAACAAGATTGGAGAGGTTATAAGAACAGCTTCCATAGACTGCAGCAAGATATTTGAAACACCTATTTAAAGAGTACTGGCTTCCCCCCTTGCTGGGGACAGGCTCCATTTCAGTTGAAGTTGTGTATGTGAATAAATAAGAGTTTTAATGGTTGCAAAGATTTGCTTATCTTTGAAATGCCTTGGAGCAGGCTGAGGCAATTTTGACACCAAAATCCCTTCTTGCTTTCTTACTCTTTAGCTGTAAATTCTGGTGTAAGGTGTTGGGCTAGTGTATCTGCTAGGGCAGCAGAGTGACTGAAGTCTGATTTAACCTGGTGAAGTTCCCACTTCTTCTGTTTTGAATGGAATTGGAGATTTCAGTATAACTTAATCAGGAAAAAGCAAATAGATTGAGCGTTTGCAATTTCCCCCCAGGTCTGATTGCTCCCATTCCCTGGGTGTTGAGGCATAGCAGTTAGCTGGAGCAGCTTTGCATTTTGGATGTGGGTGTAATGGGTGAAGTTTTAGCTGAGGTCCTTGTCATCCTTTCTCACAAAAGAGGCTCTGGGCTTTGCTGTTAACATCTGGGATCTCTCCAAACTCTGCCCAAATTCAAACGTGCAGCAGCATCTCAAGTCAAAATGTCAACTCTCATGTTTGCATTGAGGCTTTTTTCTTCTCTTTTGTCATCAAAATTAGTGCTGTGGTGTCTTAGAGGTGACAGTGTTTTATTTGTAAAATAAAACCTGCTGTGTTTATTTGGTTAATAAAATGCTCTGTAATGTATTCTGAGATTGCTGTGTGGATTATGCTATGCAGCAATGAAGGTTTGTTGACAGTTTGATTAACTGGTTCTACTGTACTGGATTTCTAGTTCCTTTATTGTCTGTAAATGTGTAATAACATACCAGTTAGTTTTAGCTGCAAGTGATATCATTAAATCAATATAGCTCAGAATTACTGAGTCAGACTATATAATAGCTTAGTAAATTGGGAATTTTGCATTGGTTCATTTTTAGTATTTTTTTTCTTTTTAGAAAGGACCACATTCTTCTCATCTTTAATCAGTTTAGATATGCACAGAAGTAAATGATGATTTGACTGTATCCTGGTATGAATAACATGCCTAGACAGACTTCATCTAAGTACATTTTCACTTTCATTCCTTTAATGAACAAAATGCATGAGTTGAAAAGCTTTCAAATCTGTATTTGAGCCACAGCCTTTCAGTATAAGTTCTTGGGGCAGAGATTTGAGCTATGATATCCTGCACATGTCACTGATGGGAAGTGCTGAGTGAAACCTATTTAGCCTGTGGAAGATGAGGAAGTCCTGGTAATTGCCGGCAGGTGAGGGTTGATGGTAATGGGCAGAACAGTGGAAGGGTGGAGCGGGGAGACACCAGCATAAGGCTGCAGTTTGATGCTAGGCTTTCTTTCTGCAGTGATGCCTGCTGTTCCCTTTTCCCAAGCATTGACTGCTGTGCTATCCTTGCCTCTCTATGCCAGGGAATAGATTTGGCTTGCAAACTTCGCAGAAGTGTTTTATAGCTGGATGTGTTCTTGAGTCAGTTAGCAGTGTGGCTCTGCAGGGAGTGTGCCAGAGAGGGAGGGACTGAGATGTGGGAGGGGCTGAGGTGGGGAGTACTTATTGAGCCATGGTTAACTGGTAATGCAAAAACACAAGCTAGTGATTAGATGGAGGCCACGTTAACAGCAAGAGGAGAAAAAAAGGGAAGAGAAGTGGAAGCCTGTGGAGAACGCAAGATGGAAGTGAAAAGGGAGGGTAGCATCTGGTTGAAGTAAATGGGATCCTAGACTCAGACTATGAGGTTAATACTCATGGTTGGTTGGTTGGTAAGTGGCTAGTAAAATACTTTACACCATCATGTGCTTGCCTGTGTTCTGTGTCTAAAATGAAAGTGTGAGAAATACAGAGACATCTTTGTATATGTGAAAGTATCCACAGGAGGTGCAGAGCCTTTTCACTTCACTTTTGGGAGGCTTTGTTGTAGTCCTGGAATTAAATAAAAAAACAGAGCACACAAGTAGTAGAGAAACTGGATGCTGGTTGCTCGATTTGACCTTCAGTGGAGTACCTGTGCATTGATCTGATGTTTAACTTCCAAGATGCAAAGGTATTCTAAGGTAAATATTATATATTTCTGAACATTGTTCCAATTTTCTTCTCTTTGAGACCACACTCTTTTAAAAGACTTCTATTCTCTTTTTTAATGATATTTAAAAATATATTTATCAGCAGAATTTGTGACCTCTAGTTCTATAACACTGTATTGCCCTAAGGAGGAACACAAGCTGTAATGGGCTATGTATTAGTTAATATTCCAGGTTTGTTACCAAGGATTATTGAGTTGTTGAGGTAGACTAGTTAATTCCTGAAACATTTAGCAGTTGCTTTGTAAGATTAGTATCATGTAGTGCAAGTGCTGATTTCTTCATCCCTTTCTGAACTGTCCTTTTGTTTCTCTAGAGATGTGTTTCAGTGGGTGTGGAGCAATCTGAATTCATGAACATGCACTTTGTATTGCATTCCTGCCTTAATTTAGAACCTCTTGGAGACCAGCTGCAGCCTTATTTAAAAGAGGGGAGGGTGGGTGTTGAGCTGTGGAAGTGTCCTGCAGAGTAGGAACAGTCAGTTACAGTTGTGAATGGAGGTGCTTGTTATCTTGTCTTGAAACGGGGGGGTGTGTATCTTTTTTTTTTTCCAGTTCAAACACTCCTGTTTCTTTGGAAAACTAAAGCCACTGTTTCTGCAAAAGTATAGTAAACAAGGAACCTAAAATGAGATAAAAAAGGGATGGGTGAGAGAGTTCTTAAGATGGCAGATGTTAAATGCAATATTTGGCTACTGATTCTGTTAGAACAGCCCTGCAATATTTAATATGAAGAAAATATTTTTGTAATGTACTTACTACAAAGAAACAATTTATATGCTGTGTCATTTGTGTATTCTTCATAAAGACTGTGGCAGAGGGTTTAATGAGGTTGTGCTGGGAACTTGCTTATCCTTCAAAACCAACGTTTTGGTCAAAAGGTGGCAAGCCTGAAAGGGCAGAACAGAGAGGTCACTGTATTTCTCAGTTTGTTTCTAAACAAATTTTTCAGTTATAGTAAAGATGAGCCTGGAGCCTGTGACTTCACCTGCTGCTTTTACTCCAAATGCTCTCACTGGCTGCTAGCATTTTCTGAAACTACCCTGATTTAGTTAAGACTGTTCATTGTTGCTTGTATGACTTTGGTTTTTTTACCCTCTCTGCAGTGTTACCTCCTGGTGTATGCCTAACCAGTTCAAATGAAATACTGCAGAAATCCTTCTCTCAGCAAGACAGAAATAGAGTTTGCTTTTAGTACTGAATTAAAGATTTGTTTCCACTGAGTTGAAGCTGATTTTATTGGGCAGATCTTCTGGTGGTTTATACTTTTTCATAAGTGCAGTCTCCTGTAAGTGTGGGATGCACCTCTCCCTTTGTGGGCAGAGCTGCTCTCTTCAAGGGCTGCTGGCTGACACAGCCAGGGGCTGAAGCCAGTTCCTGCCCTCCCTGCTTGCAGAACTCTGCAGTTCTCAATCTCCTGCGACTCTGTAGTCTCAAACAGTCTCATGTCAGTAAAGATTGCCCTAGTGCCAAGCTTATCTTCAGGCAAGGTTCAAAATTACAGGCCTACACATTTCTGCAGCTAAGGCTGCAAGCTGGTAATTAAAAGTGATTTTCCTTTCTTAAGTAATGGGCTTACTTTGCACCTGTCCTCATCCTCAGGCTTGTGGTGTGGGAGAGGGTTTTTGTAAGAACAAGGGAAGGCAAAGGATTCAGACTTCTGCAAAGGTGGTATGTAGTTGGCTTATGTCTGAGGAAGCTGATTAGTTGTAGTATGAAGTGAGAGTCTGGATAAAATGACAGGGTTTCAGATACACTGTTGGGTTCCGTACCATGCTTTGCTGTAATCTGCAGCAGTGTCTTGCTAGTAACTTAAAACAATTCATGTCCTTGAAAACAACAGTGTAATATGTCTGGTGTTTAGTGTTTAAACCTGGTGGTTCAGAATTGATGGTCTTAAAAGCATGGCATAACTAAAGGAATGTTTGTATTTGGAGGTAGAAGATGCAATGAAGCGTAATTTTGAAGCTACCACTTCTCATAAAAATTGGTGTTTTGCTCTAGTCAGACTTGAAAGGCAGAAGTGTGAAGGCAGAAGATTAATCCTCTCTGGATGCCCTAAAAAGACCCAGAAACTTTCAGACAGTAATTATGCATTTTATTTTTAAAACAAACTGGGATTTCAGTCAATAATAAACTTTGCTCAGCTCTAGTGACTAGGATCTTGCACCTTGTCTTCCATTTTATCTGCTTTTCTTGTGACTCCTCTCAAACTCATTTTAAATTCTGCTGTCTTCCCTTTATTCCTTTGCTTCTTCTGGAGATAACTTTATTTTAAATGATAACTTACTAATTTGATCTATTTAATCTTGAATTAGGTCTCTTTGGCTACTCTTGTCAGCTTTGCTTTTTTTTTCTTGGTGACTTACTGGTCCTTAATTAGAACCTTTTTACCATCAGCATCAGAAGTGCTTATGAATAGACAGGTGCCTTTTGGTAGAATTCTGTGGGTTTTTTGTTGTTTGTTTGTTTTCCCTAGACCTAAACAATACTTGCATTCATAACAATTTCCTTCCTAATTCCCAGGCTGCAGGCCTACTGCTCCGCTGAATTGCAGCCACTTCAGAGGACTGGAGCAGCCAAGGACAATGAGGGAGAAATCTGTTTGTGGTTTTTTAAAATCTTCTTTTATTTTCCTTTCCCTGCCCCCTCTCCCCCCCAGAGCCCTAAGTTATCTTCTCTGTCCAAGTCAGCCACAAAGGGTATGGATATTTATGGTCTCATCTGAAAGAGGCAAGTGTACAGACTGCCATGAGTTAGAAGTAATTAAAACCAGATACTGAGATAATCAGCCAACAGTTCTTGCTTTACTGCAGCCTGTTTACTATGCTGAGGGTTATGATTTTACAGTGTTAATTTCCTATACACTTGCCCATGCACAGAAAAGGTAGCTGCCTGTAGCCTGCTTCTGCCAGCAGAGAAGAAATGTGTTTGCATGCCATCTGTAGAGTGCATGTGTGAAGGTGTGTATGGACAAATGGGGAACATGAAAACCTGCTCTGAGGATCCTGTAGAGTCTTTGGTCACTTGGAAATGTCCAGGAAGAGGATTCTTTATACTGAAATTGTAATAGCAACTTGTCTGTCTTATGCCCAGGCAAGCACATGTCATTTTCAGTGGCTGGTAGTAATGAGAGCAATTATCTCCTTGAGAGGCGAGATGTTAACAACAGCTTTTCCAACAGCAAGCCTGTATAAAGCAGTTCCTATAATATGCATGTTCCAGTGTCTGGTTTAGTTTTAAACTGGTGTTTCTTGTGATACTTGAGAATATTTCGTAGGTATTGCAGGATGGACTGCTTTTGATTTTTGTCTCTGAAGAATTTGGCCATTTTTTTTTCTAGACATGTCCTTGAGTCTGTGCTGGTGACTTTTCCATCCTGCTCCACCATACAGATGTCAGGGGCTGTGAACACCTCTTGCTGGGGAGGGGCTTTGAGAGCAGCAGTTGTAGCCCAAGCCTCCCTGTCCAGTCCCAGTGTGGGACCAGTGCACAGCCATACGCTGTTCCTTCTGCCCCAGCTGCATCTGAGGTGCAGATAGCAAGCTGTGCTTGGCATTTTGCAGCACAGTCAACAGCTGCTGCCAGGATGAGTCCTTCACAGTTGTCTATCGCATTCCTATTTTTGAAGCTCCTGTTATTTCATTCACTACAGATGATGTGGTCCAAATGCTGGTTTGTGCTTCATTTGTGTTTACCTTGTGAATGAAATCCCTTTTGCTTTGTCTGAACTCCCTTATTAAATGGTTGCTTTTAAGAAAGCTGGACCTTAGATCTCAGGAAATAACCCAAAGGCAAGAAGAGTAGCAATAATTGATGCCAGTGTTAATGGCTTAGCCTGATGTGGGTAGCACTTCAGTACTCCCTCTTCCAGGGTTGAGGAAATGAAGGTGAAGTGGATTAGAACAGTATGATTTCAGTCTTCTGAATAATGAAAGATAAAGTGATAGCCACACACAAAGGACTAATTTTTGCTCAGTAAGTCTAATTAATAACTTGCAGGAAGTCAGTTTCTGCCTTCTGTCAAATAGATGAAGGACAGAAGATCAATTTTCTGTCTGCATCTAGTTTCTGGTTGGTTTAAGACTGCAGGGTTGTTTTTCCCCCTTGGTGCTCACTACATTTGGGGGCACCTTCTTCCAAATGTGTTTGAGCCATGGCAGGGCAACAGGTGGAACTGATATTGTCAAATCTTATCTCTGTTCATTAATCTCAAATAGTATTATGCCAGAGTGTCTGTATAAAAACAATTATCATAACATGTCTTTCTAAATCAGTGTGCCATGGCTAATGTTTTGGCCTCTTTCCCTCTGCTGCTGTCACGCTCTGGTGCACCCTCCATTTTTGCCTTGTAAGACTTCATCCCAGAAGAAAATGCTGGAGGGTATTTTGTTTGCTTTTTATTTTTTTTTCCTCTCCAAATAATGGATTAATTCTATTTAACTGGGTTAATTGGTGTTAGCTAGAAAATAAATCTGTCCTGGCAAAGGGGTTGAATTGCAAACTGAAGTGACCTGGGTTACCTAGAGCTCTTAACCCTCAGATAACGTGATGGCAAGAAAATTTGTGTATGATTTTAACAGGTCTCTTTAACAAAGAGGAATTTTCCATGCAAAGAAGTTAGCTTAAGCTGTAGAAAGCCTCACATTGAGTTTAAGTTGCAGACAGCTCTGACACAGAGTTCCTTGTGTTCTTAGTGGGAATGAGAGTACCTCTGGCCCTTGGCATTGTTGCCAGGTGTTTGCAGTGATGGTGTGACTTGTGCATTGATAGCAATATGTGAGGATCTTGGCTAGGAAATGGGTTAGTTGCTCACTGAATGCATGGAATATCTTATCTTTATTGTGGAGCTTAATTTTCCTCCTTTCTTCCTTCATGAATCTCAGCTTTTATCTCTCTTTATACTGTAAGGAGAAATTGGGCATTGCATCACTGCTATCCTGTGATTATTTTTCTTATTTTTGGACTTAACCTGAGTTGCTAGTTTACTCTTTAGCATTTCCTGCAGAGATGACGGATAATATTTAATATTGACTTCTTATCTGACCAAATGAAAGCTCTGAGAGTTGCATTTTAATACTTAGAAGTGCTGTTACTGGTGAAGCCTTCTTGAAGTTTGAGCTTCATTTTCCCACCTTGGTGCTTTCACAGAAGAGCAAAGGACATAATGTGACTTCTTTTAGGAAGAGACTGTTCTCCACAAATAAGTGAGACTGGCACTATTTTGGTTAATTTTAAGCTTGCCCTAAGAATTCTCTGCCTTATGTTTAGGAATTGTATTGCTATTTCCAATTAGCTCATCTTTGGCCTTGGGTTTGTGTATGGTGTTACTGGGGATTATTAATAAAACTTAACTCCTTCAGCAGAATTTGTCAGTTTAAGTTACAGAGGCTAGTGCCTTGAAGATACCACCCTGTAGCTAGTTTGGTTATCTCTGATGACTGTGAAAGCATACTCAGTTTGCTTAAGCACGTTACCTTTTGTGAATAAATCAAGAAATCAATCAATAAAAAAAGGTAGAGTCTAGTCTGAATTTATGTTTTGTTTGTGGTAAAAAACCACAGGATGCATTTGGAATTCAGAAATGGTAGAACTACTCTCTTCTCATACTCTTCCCATTGCTTTTTGTGCTGTTTTACAACTTCTTAATTTGGTTAACAGCTTTGCTATTTGTGCAGTCAAGCAAACAAATGGCTGTAGTGTGTAATTACAAAGAATACTTGAATTTGAACATAGTAGAAATCTGATAGCCTGTAGAGTATCTCCTGCAAAATATTGTTTTGTCCAGTTATGAATTGAAGTCTTGATTTACCTAACCCAGTTCCCAGAGCATTGTTACCTGTGCATGCCCTTTAGTGCTCTCTGTTGTAGGGAAACACTGGGGGTTTTGCTTCAGTGGTGGATGTATTATGAACAAATAAAGAGAGAAACCTCTGGAGGTCTTTGGACATGACAGCACATGACACCCACATTAGTGGGTGCTGGATACCTGTGGCTGAGTGTAGAACTAGAGCTACCTACCTTCACATGCAGCTGACCTGAAAAGAAATGCAAAAATCCTATATACAGGTTACTTGGGGTTTATCTTTCCCTACAGGTAGTGTTCTTTGTTGATTAAATAATAAATAGTGTTTGTTATTGGTTAAAAAACCCCAGTATATCTGAAATACCATGTTCTCTATAGAGGTAGTTGCTGCCATCATGGGGATACAAAGATGCCTCACTCTACTGGTTTGACATCTTACTTCCCTTTTTCATTTGTCTGCAGCTCTTGCCTCCCAGAGGTGTTTGGTCTTGCTCTCTGAAGGTGTACTAGCAGGTGGTGATGCTCCATACCTTTTACATTCACTTTCCTACAATCTCTGCAGTTGACAGTGCAGATTTGCACTGCTTTATAGTTTTGGAGTTCTGTGATGAATCAAGTCTCTGGAAAATGGAAATACTTCAGTCCCAATTTGTGTAATAAGAAGAAGGGTGACATGGCTGTTTTAGCAGACTGCAACTCTGAAATAGTTCCCTTTCCTGTAAACAGGAGTCTGTAAGAATAACTTGGGTCTGTAATTCTTTCAGATTTTATTTTTCACCTAACATCAGCAAGGAACTGTTGCATACATCATTCAGAAATGAATAGAGGGTTTCCTAATAGCACAAGGTGTAGTAGTTGGAAAGAACTTTTAAGTGTATTATTTATCAATAGGCACTGAAGCAATCAACAATTAAATGCAGATTCCCAATTACAGACTTTCTAAAAGGATAATACAATTCTGTAATGGTTCCAAATAAAACTTTGAGGAATTATTCTGTAAAAAGTCTTTAGCCTAATGAGATGTGAAAATTCCTTAGCTTTGTTAACTTAATTAATCACTAAGTACATGATGATTTTTTTCTTGTTCCTCCTTTCCCCCTCTTCTCCCTCTGGAAAATATACATGCCTTCTGCCTAAAATTAGTTCAGAATGACAAAATGCCCTCTAAGGAGATCAATACTGATAGGCAGATTGAGCTCTTGGATTTCTCATGCTTTACCTTACCGAAGCTAGCATTTTTTTCTGAAGATGGCATACTCACTGCATGTAGAGCATAAAAGGGAATCACATATTTCATAGAAGGATTGTTCCTAGCAAGGTAATTACATAGAGAGTCTCCATAAACATGTTCTCAATTCTTGCCTGAGCTGTAAACTTCCTTCAGGATCAGGGCTTGCTTTATTTGTGGTATTTCTTTTCCATTTGCTAGCTCAGTATAACATGACAAGTAGAAATCCACTAATGATTGCTCTTCTCAGATACTGTGATGGTGAAGATTTGATAACTAGTTCATTGGGAAAGTATTTGTGATACTTTCTGAAGTTAATAGTGGAAGGCTGCAAGAGCTGTTTATTCAAGATCACGGTGCAGTAAGAAACTCCTTGTGGAAATTTTAGATTGAAGCTTTGCCTGTCAGAGTGGGAAGATTCTTATCCATACTTCATAGGTGCTCATATATTCATGTCCAGATGTTCTATGTGAAGGCAAAGTGACTGAAGTAAGATATGGTTAATGTCAACTGCATATTTCTTTGTCAGGTTGTTAGGATCTTTATCATGATGAGTGTTAACTGTCATAAACCTTTCCAGTTAGCGGAAATGAAAAGCCTGAGAAAGCAGCTTCTGATTTATACAATCCAAGTGGTTGGATTGGTGGAACAAAGGTGTTTCGGTTGTTGCTTTGCCTCTCCTTTGGATGCAGTAAGATTGTTTCAGTTACTTTAAATCAGACATCAGTCACAAAGGTTTTAAGTACTTGCTGTCCTTAGAAAGCTTTCTGCACTAGTAAGGAGTCTTTAAATTGAATGTAGTGCAAGAGGAATGCTATGCTTGGTAGCACAAGAGGACTACCACCTTGTACATACATGTGTATGCCTGGAAGAGACTCTTCTTGCAGTGTCTGTGGGGCTCTCAAACCAGACTGGTAAAGGCCTGGAAGCTTCTTGGGGGTTCTGTGAGAGGACACTGGTATTGTGTGTTATTTCTTCCATAAATTGGTAAGGTGACAATGTTTCGTTCTCCTAATTTTATTAGTTTTAGGAGCCATAGCTAGTAGAAAATATGAAGAAAAATGGGAAGAGCAAATCTGGCAGTGATTTTTTTTTTTGTGGAGAATTGGTTATATTGTATTTTTTTTTTGCTTTTTTATTAACCTGATTATGTTCCATGGTTAAGTCATATTTTCCCTGTTTTATCTTTTTTTTTTTGAAAATAAAAAGTGTATTTTTGTCTCCTTACACCTACACTCAAATACATTGTGGCAGGATGTATGAATTTGAAATAGGAAGTGAAGTTTTCTGAGCTGTGTGGCTAGCTCATAGCGATGCAGGTTGGTTACCTAATGAGAAAAAGACAGAAGATTTTTGTTGAAAGGTCTGCTGAAATAACAGCATCATCCTAAATCTCAGCAATGTCTGCCTCAATTCAGCTTACAGTGTGTCTGTTCTGTGCAGTATCTTGCAATACTTTAGCTCAAGAGATTGGGGGAAATCTTAAGAGTTGTTTTTCTCTTCTGTTGTTTCATTTACTGGATATCATACTATGTTTAATTTTACAGATGGCTTGGGAAGGCAGGCCTCATTGTATTTCTGTGATCATTGAGATCAAAAAGCATTAGGCCCTTCTGGAAGTCCTCCCTGCTGGTGGGGCACCTGTAGTGATTCCTCAGCATGGTTAGCTGGTGCTTTACGTGCGTGGGGAGGCTTACTGCAGCTGGGGGCTCCCTGTGTGTTTTCTGGTGGGATGTTGATGTGACTCATGCCCTCCAAGGCATGGCAGGGGACCAGGCTGCAGCACTGGTAGGTTGTTCTGCTGGTTTCTCCCCCTCCACATGGTGATGTGTGGCTTCTCTGCTGTCTTCTGAAATGCCCAAAACACAGTTGAAGGAAGTAGTGCAGTGATAGAATTATATAGGCTCATGTCTTGGTATTTCACTCAGCTGAGAAGACTCATCAACTGCTCTTTCATAACTGGTTTTAAGGTGATTATTAATACAACAAGCAAGTTGTCCTGTGTACCCCACTCCAGAGGGAGGAGAGACAAGTTCTAATCTTTTATCTTTGATCTACCAGTCTAGGACTGTATCTCCATTTGTTCCTTAAATACCAGAAAATAGTTAGTTATGCTTTTCTCTGAAGCTGGTAGCATCAAGATATTCTCATCCACTGGCTAAGATAAAACCTTTAGTGTGCTTGTGATAAGCTGTGGTGAGCAGACTTGAGATGTAAGCTCTTCCAGAATACAAACTTCAAGTGTTAAATATTTTATCTTGCAGTTACTGTAAAAAACTTCCGTGCAAAAGACCAGGTTGAGATACTTTTAAACTTCCTTATTAGCTCATGTCAGCACTAACATATGCATAAGTGCTAAATATAGAATGCAAATTACCTGTTCTGTGCTGCAGTCATTTTTCTAGGTATTGTATTCACAGAGTTTTCTAGGCAGTCAAGTGCAGAAAAGTAATAGCTAGGACTTGGAAGAAAAATGTCTTTCATTGCTACTTTTTGACACATTTATATTTGTTGATTATTTTATGTCTTTTGTTGTTGCCTTTTTCTTCCTCCTGAGCTGCTTTTCCTGACCCCACGGTGTCTGAGCCCTGTGCTTTAGCAAACTGGAAGAAATCCCACTCGAATCAGTGTGGCTGGACTAGCTGTGTTTGAGACATTTGGGACTGTGCCCATTTGGGAGAAAAGATATGCATGGCAAGGGAAATAAAGTGAGCTCATGACTAAGTAAAGACAAATACCCATTTATATCAAGGGTTAGAGTTACCTACCTGGTTGGCTTGCTTTTGTTTTTCAGATAGAGATGAAAAATGTTTCAGTCAGGAATAAACGAGCTGCTTGATTCATAATGGTGTCAAGGAGCCATAAGCTCGATTCTGCATGTGATAGACTGAATGAATTTTACTGAGCAAGTTTCTGATGAAAATATGCACTTCTCTCGTGTTTAATGTCCTTGAAGTAACCTATATGCTGGAGAATGAAGTTAGTTTATTCTCATTTTTTCTTTATAATGTGAATAAAGTAGAATCTAACCAATGTTAGTGGCTTCTTACTGATAGAATCATCAACTTTATTGACGTGATCTCATGAAATAAACACATACTTTTTTTGTAAGAGGTAACAGCAAAGTTAATTTCTTAGTCCTCCATAAAGATGTCATCTTAAAGATGCATGATGGCATTTTGTGTGTTTTTTCATGTTGCATAATTATTCAGGCCTTATTATTAACATTATTTAGTTAAAATGAAACACTTAAATTAGTTATATTGTGGCAGTGGTCTAAAGTGTGCTTATATATAAAAATTAAATATCAAAGTTATGAAATGTCTTTAAAGGACAGAGGCCTAATTTGTTGTTCTTACTGTTTTCCTCTGATGTAAGTTATTCTTTTGAATGCAATATAATATTGACTGAAAATATTTGTACTTAGCAGCAAAATGAAATGGTAACATTTCTGTGCCTCTGTTCCCAATTCCTTTGTTCCCTTTAGCAATTTGTAGTGGCCATGGATATTTTACTGAATGGGAAAAGTGTTTTGAAAGAGATAATGACTTAGTCCCACATTAAGATTAACACTTTTTTCCCCCCCTTATGCTAAGTATTATGGTTTTGACTTTTTGTGATCAATAGATTTGTTTCTGCAAAGTAATCAAAGTGTAACCTGATGGTAGCATTTGTCTAAAACCTGGTGGTTGTCTGTGGAAGAGGATTCTTTTTAGATAAAACTTTCATTATCTGCTGTGGTTGTTTCTCTTAAGTTTCCTTTTCTGGTGTGCTTCTAATACTGTGTTCATGGAAAAAAATCAGCTAATCCCTGTGACTATGTGCTATATTAGAAACAAGTGAAAGACAGGTGGAGGTTACTGGGGAGCCCCAGGTGCTGTATAGCTCCAACAGAACACGGGCCTTGCTTATAAATGATTATAAGCACCAGTATCTTCCAAGTAGGCAAAAAAGCTCTTGCATGGCCACCAAATTGCTGGAAGAGTAGAGTATAAGGTAATTCGCTGTGAAGATCTCTTGAAATAATTTCAGCATTCTCACTGTTGGTTGCTCTTTTTAAACCAATTGTTTTACTAGCATGCAAATTTGATGTGTGGACAAGGCACAGATTAGGGTCAGGATTGTATTTTTCCCTCTTTCACTGCATGGTTTAGATGTTCAGAGTGTGCTTTATCAATCAAGATTTCTTGTTTTCTTTAAGATTGGTCACACAGAACAGTAGGGATTGGAAGGGACCTCTGGGGATCATCCAGTCCAACCTTTCTGCTAAAGCAGGGTCACCTAGAGCAGCTTGCACAGGATTGTGTCCAGGCATGTTAATTTTTACTGCCTGACCAGTCCTTAGCTTGCCATATCACCCCTTGGTAATCATTTCCTTTTGAGATGGATACAGGCAAGTCACCATTTTAGACTCATGAATAAGTCTGTATCAACTTCTTTAATAAACCTACTTCATTGGTGTGGGTCCTGTGTAGTAAAGTGGTACTGATCACTAAAAAGATTAAGTATGCTTTATGTTTTCAGACTTTTAAAAAAATTATTTTTACAAGTTAAGGGGATTTAACCTGTAGTACAGTTTGTCATCTGAAATGGTGAAAAATCATTCAGAGTTAAGGATGCAGCATCACTGGATGTGTTTTATGAGATTCTATTCATCAGTGTCTGTGCCAGTTACTTCTGTGGCTCAACTGTGATTTTTATATTATGCCAGGTTTTAGCTCTTTAAAGAAAATAAAAATTTGTTGCCAACCTATGTTATCCTTTCTTGCTTTAAGAAAAGCAGTGATTCATATTATCCACTCCTAAGATATCTCTTAGGATTTGCTGTGACATAGAAGTTCAACTGAGAGTCTTACAGACAAAAACTGCTGAAGCTTGCTGCTTTAATCATTATTCCAAGTACAATAGGCTTAAGCCTATTATTAGCTTGCATACAAAAAAAAAATAAATTGACAACTAGCTCCTACAAATTCCCATTCTCCCTTTCCTTAACAACTGGGAGCACTTCTGTACTTGGGCCAGTTTCCATGCTTGCTCTTAGTCACTGTCATGAGGCTCTGTGTTAGTTTGACTGGAGCTGGCAGATGCAGGGTGTGTTGCTTAATGTGCTAGCCAGAACCCAGTTGGAGGTTACTTTGCAGAGATATAATAAAGGATTTGTTTTCAGAGAAGCAGACTTCGGGTTCGAGTGTTTTCCTTTCTTCCCATTCAACCTGTGGCCACCTGCACAAGTGTGCCTCCAATTTTAGGGCTGTACTTCTGTTTGGCTATCCAGGTTTAAGCCTGAGTCTGCAAGCTGAAATGCCTGACCGATTTCAAAACCCACTAAAGTGTGAGCTTTTTCTTTTTTTTTCCTTTTAAAATACAGCCTATTCTGTCAGTGGCTGGTGCGTGATACGGGGCAGCTGTGTTTTTAGAAAGTGACTATCTGACAGAATTGAATGGAGCCTGGGGACAAAGTTACTTTTCTCTGTCCAAGGAAACTGAAGGAACACTTTCAACTGTTTTCGAGGGGTTTTTTTCGGTGTGGTTGTGGGTTTTGGGGTTTTTTTGGGTTGGTTTTTTGGGCGCCTTTGTTGTTGTTGTTTTTCCTACATAATGTTATAAAGACATTATTTTCCAATGGATTGTATTCAGGGCTTCTCAAGAGCATGTCTGGCTCTGGCCTTTCACGTTTATAAACACAGATCCAAGAAGGAGAGGAGAAGGGAGCAAGGGAGGCTTGCAACTACAAGTCATTCCACACCAGAGAGCTAGATGCTCAGGGTTCAGCAGAGTGGTGTGAGAGACTCCAGGTTATGAAGCTATGCTGTTTCATACTGGGGCAGGTTACAGTTAGAGGCACCATGACTCAGTGGTACTGCTGCAGGGCTGGGTGTCCTTCCATGTAAAGCTCTCCTAGGAGAGGTGCTTTTGGGATAATGGCTATTCTTTCTCAGCACAGGCTGGCTAGCTGTCTGACATGCTGGATGATGGAGAGGTTTTGATCCTGGAGTTAAGTCACTTGTCTGCATGGGGAATATGAGTTAGGGACCACTGGATCAGTTTCATGGTCATATGGCAAAGACAAGCTGAAAAAAAGTGTTAAAATGTTGCCCATGCTTTGGGAACGGTATAAACCAAGCTCACTGTCCTAGAAGTAGCTGTCTGGTGTGTGGTTGAACTGGTAAGAAAAAGGTAAGAAAAAAGTAGACAGAGATCAAGGGGATGGCAAGCCTTTAGCAAAGGTTGAAGGATACAAAATGTCATAATAGGATTTCCTCGCTTGAAAAGACAAGATTGAGTCCTGAGGTTCATCTTGGCTGTTTCTGGATCACTGAAAAAATCAAACAACTTTTGAGAGTGTAGTGTGTGCCAGTGCCACCTGCTTTAAGGGGGAATTGCTGTGTTCCTTACTTAGGCAATGTTGCCATTTATTTTAAGTGAACCACTGACTGTAATGGCTAAGAAGGCCATTGAAGATTTGGGCCTAATGGAGCAAGTAATTGCCTAAGGAACAAGCCTGTAATCATTCCAAGTAAGACCTGAAACATTTGAGGTTGAAAACGCAGATTGCTGTGTTTGTGCTTGATGGTCATTGACATTATCATTGGATTATAAATATTCTTTTAGTAGGAAGGGTAAAGTGGAAGAAAAATTGAAATGTGAAAGCATGTCTGATGAAGATATCCCGGTGTCCATCCTAGGCTTTACCAAGCAGCAGCTGCGTGCTCGCTTTCTGTAGCAGATGTAATAGAGAGACATTGCTTTTGGAAATAGAAGAATAAGTTAGGTGTAGACTTGAAAAAGTTTGAATGTATTTAATAGGAAAGCAGTGATGAGCTGGAAAAGGATAAACAGTAGTGAAGAAAAAAAGAAAGCTGAAATAAAACCAGTTATTTTGTTGAGGGGGAAATTGTACTCTATTTCGTGTTGCAAAACAAACTGGTGATGGATTATGCTATGTTGGGAGAGGAACTGGGGTTAGAATGTGG
Source organism: Galbula dea (assembly GCA_013399015.1). NCBI lineage: Eukaryota > Metazoa > Chordata > Aves > Piciformes > Galbulidae > Galbula > Galbula dea. Next base: position 5,190,097 of record VWZX01000708.1, read on the forward strand.
CCTCAGACTGAGTCAGCTGAGTCTTGGACTGTCTGGTAGTGGCTGTCATCAAGTGTGGCATGCTTATCCCATGTTAATTTTACTGAAAGACAGATTGTGGATATAAGGTTGGAATATTTCAGTTTTGCCTCCTTTTTTGATCTTCAACAGATTCAAGGAAAGACTGAAGAAGGCTACAAATCAGAGTGAACCTTGATATTGAGTTCTGGTTAATTATTTTGATTTGCATGCCTTCAGTGGTGAGGTGAAATTTACTTAAACACTGAATTCTTCTGTTTTGTGGAAGCTTTTCATTTTATCTCTCATATCCAATACCACAGCATGGATCACAGGTTAATATTTTTAATCGTTTGTAAAAGATATTATTATGATTTTTTGGTATTACCCTAGTTTGTTTTCAGTTGCTTTTGAAGATTAAAGATAAGCAGAGTCACACTCTCTAGATACTTTTCTGTTTGCCTTGTTTGGTTTAATGCAAAGAAGCTCAAATATATGACTTCCACTGTTTGTGTGTGAAAATCTTTTTTTAGTGTACTGTATACACTGGATACAAGTTAGAAAATGTGTTTTGGACATTTCCAAACTAGAGGTGTACTTTTCACCTGAAATGGAGAGTGGTGTGTCTTATTCACAACCCCCTGTGCTGTTAAAGGATCACATTCAATATTGTTTCCTCATATGACTTACATGTCATCAATGGTTTCACAGCCTCAAGGCCATTTTATACATGGTTGGACAGTTGAGCATTTAAAATGATTTTGGGAAGGGCCAAGAGCTAGGAGTCATTGAATTTCCTACTATTGTGTTTGAAATGTTTGTAAGCAGCATTTGTGTTCAGCCCATCTCAGAAATGGGGGTAGCTCAGCTAATCCAGCCAGGGGCTGATGGGCGGTTTTGCAGTTCATCTGTGACAAGACCTCATTAGCAGTACATAGTTCAGCCGTTGGTTAAGCCTGGTGGCAAATGTGCCATCTGCTTGCATACAGTCTTGGATCCTACCAGACCTCCATTCAGAGGCATCCCTTACATGTGCCTGAGCATCCAGGTTTTGAGATCACCCTCATAGCGGTGACAGTTGTCATCAGCAGGAGCATTACAAAGGGATCACTGCGGTTTGTGTAACCTCAAACAAAAAGCAGCAAAACCTGCACTGAATTTAATTGTGAGTTCTGGAAAACTCTTGAGTTTCAGGAACATGTATGTAGTGAAGGTAATGGAAGTAACACTTAGGTGAAGTCAGCAAAAAGAGGCTTCAATTATAGCAAATAAAGTTGTGGAGATTATGGATATAGGCTCTTATGCCCAGGAGCTCAGACTAGCTGTAAATGAATGAGTAGTATATAAAAATTTCCACAAGAGCAGATTATTGTGTAGTGGTTTCCTGAACCTTCACTGCAGTGCTTATAAATCCCCATTGTCAGGGATAAGATATTGAACCAAACAGCTGAGTGGTCTGATCTGATATTTTGGATCTATTTTAAAACAAAAAAAGGTTGAGCAGAAAGATTCTGTGTTGTAAACTGTGATAGCAGAAAATTGCTTTTAATGACAAAGTTATTTAGGGCTCATACAGGAAGACCATGGAATTGAGCATTTTATTGCAGATAGGAAAATAAGTAAAGCAAAAAGAGCATTGTTTAACTGTGTGGAAGATTGAAGTTGAGCAATTTGAGTTTTTAATGAGTCAGGAATATGGAGCACAAATACACTGATCTTTCAAGTTAGAAATATTTTGCTGCTTTCCTTTTTTTTTGGCCGAGATGCTGTAGCGTATGTGAATGCTAAAAATACTGCTCCTGAGTCCTTTGGTCAAAAGAGATTTCTTTCCCTTTAAAACTGCACGTAACAAAACAGTGTTTTCAATGTCCCAAAACTATGTTCATGTGTAGTTGTGCATATTAAGTGATGCAATTGAACTCAAGTGGAAAAAAAAAAAGCTCCATGAAAAGCATGTTTGCCCAATAAAATCTGTATGCGAGGCATTGCTTGGCCCTGGTCACCTGCTTTGCTAGGTAGTAAGGACTGCCACCCCCCGAGGTGATGTTGCACTCTTGAGTGGTGGTTATCTGAGTAAGGCTGGTGCCAGAGATGGGAATGAAGTTGGCAAATATAGAACTAGTGATATGTTAGGGTGGTGGGGTTTTGTTTGTTTGTTTTTACTTACGGATATTTAGTGTGCAGAAACTTTGAAAACTTTGTAGTGTTGCTGTTGGTGGTGGTTTGAGATATGTATGTGGAAGGTTAATTGTCCCTCCATTAAGAACTCCCAGCCTGTGTGTAAATCCCTGATTTTCTTGAACAGTGACTGAGGTGTTGTGCACACTGGGGAGATAGTGATATGTTGTGGGTTTGGAGGAGTGAGCTTTTATGCCAGTGAATTCTGACCAGGGAAAGAATATTTCTGTCCAATTGTTTTCCAACAATGAATTTCTTACAAAAATCTACCTGTGTTTATAAGGCAAAAATAAAAAATACCCCTCTTCTCATGGAATGTTTTTAGGTGGGAGACTGTAGCCCCCCTTTTTGTTTCAGGTCCAGTTATTTTTCTCTTCCCTTTTAAATTGAGTAATGGGCGTTGTCACTCTTAATTTTGTAAAACAATACAGGGCCTGTTTCAATCCTGTTGAGAACAATAAGATATCCAATTTACCAGTAAATGGCTTGACAGACTCTTTAGTTCTCCAAGAGCTCTGAGTGAGCGTGAGATCTTCCAATGTGGTGTTCGTATGTCAGCTGCAATTTTATAGATGCTCTTTACTGCTGTAAGTATATAAGGATATTAGATGGCAAAGAGAAAGTGTTTGTTGGTATTGTCTTCTGTAAAGAAAAGCTATTAAGTGTTTACAAAGCTCACATGTCAATGAGACACAGTTATTAATGTTTTATTTTTGCTAAGAGAGACTTGAAATTGTTTGAATTGCAGAATAGAAGAATTGCATAATAAAATAGCAATGCTAAATTAGGAAAGGATTATGCTGAAGAGAAAGCCCCATTCATTGCTCAGAAATCCCTTCATAGATGGAAGGAGAGGATCTTTACCATTGGCTGAATGGACTGAAGATTTTGTGCATGATGTATTGCACCATTGTATGACAGATCCTCATTGTTTAATGACTTTCATACTTTGGCAAAATTTGTACAGCTTACTTTGCTAACAAAGACTAATATTAGAGTTAATGTGCCATCAGCAATTCATGTTGTAGGTTTGCTGGATTTGAGAGTTTCTTCAGCATTCTTAACAAAATCAAGGCCTTTTATTGAAATAGGTATATTTTCCTTTTTTCCACTTTCAAAATAATAAGCAGAAAAATCTCAAAGTGCATCAGGAAGAGGGAAATGGGCAAACTCATTCTTTGCAAAGACATCATACTGTTTACCACTTGTACAGATACTGTCTAGTACTGTGGCTGATGATCCTAATTGGTCTTTCAGACAATATATACAAATTAATTGACATTGCTATCTGGCATTCATCTAAGATGTAAATATGGGCTATGATTGCAATTTAAATTAGTCTGAAATTTAATATCTGGTTATAATCAGAATCACTAAAGATGTCTGGCTAATTTAATTGACATAATTGTTATAATGTCTCTAATTTTATGTTGAAGTCTGAGGTAATGACTGCTTAGTCACCTCTGCTTTGGGAGCTTTTTAAAATAAAAATGAAGGATACCTGGGACTGGGTTGAAAACCTGTAGAAGAAAAGAGTTTATATCATTTTCTCTCTCTCTTTTGGTAGGTTACTGAGAGGAATGAATGAAATCTGGAGGTGTACAGCAGTATACCAGCCCTATCATTCTGTAGTAAAAGATCAGCATGAAAAAGCAAATGGCTCATTTATTGGACTGAATCATTGTTACTTATTTACAGGACCAAAATAGTTTCCTTCATATAAAAAGCCTTCAGCAAGTTCTTCTTGGATAGGAGGATTTATTTATGAAGTCTCTCTGGGATAATGTATGATGATTCATTGTTTCTGCTACTTGCCAAAAATTACTCTAGCAGATTAGAAGAATTTAAGGAGTTGATGTATCAGGTAACTTGTAAGCCAGGGACCTAACTCTGCTTAATGTGTCAGCAGACAACTTAAAACTCCACCTGATGTAGAGAGCATGCTGGTGGTGGGGCAAGCTGGTTGGTTGCTGATTTCCTTGTGTTTCCTCAGCCAGTCTCAGCTGCTTGGTCTGGGAGTGCCTTTCCAGTGCAGAAATGAGAACTGTGACACTGCTGTTCCTTAGCCTTCTGACTGATGCAAAAGCTTAGAAATTTTCTTAAGTTGGCCAGAGTAGAGAGGATCACTGGTTTATGAGCTAAAATTATCTTGATTACTTGACCTTGGAGTTCAGTCTCCTGACTTTGACTTCATCCCGTGTCCCCAGCTGAAGACAAAAGAATGATTGTGTGTGGAAGATGAGATACCAAATGACTGGTTAATTCAGAGCATGCTGACAGATGGACCCTGTTCATAATTTGGGGGAGGAGGAGAACAAGGGGAAGCTGGAGAAGCAATAAGAAGAGGGAAGTTGTCGGCAGTTGCACAGCCAAGAGTCTCTGGGGGGTGTGGGCATCACAGGCTGAAGTGTGTGGACTAGGATAGTGCTCAGGAGGCAAGCCTGGGATATTATTGCCTTCAGTTCTCTGATCATATCATGTTTTTCCCCTTGAAAAGTTAAGATTCAGTACAGAAGAAACAGTTGCCAAGATTTACTTTATCTATGCTCTGTGCAGAACTAAAATGTGTGTGTTGTGATCTGTCTGGGTTCTGTTTCCAGGAGGTTTGTCATTTCTAATAGCCTACCTGAGTTCAGGCTTTGTGTGCTGTTCTTGAAATTCAGATGGTCTCTATCAACATAATGGTTGTCTAATAAACTACCTATCCTGCTGTTCATGGATTTTCAGTAAGCCTTTCAAGTGTCTGAGAAGATCAAGCTCTTCCTAGAAAAATTCTTTTCTCTCTCCAGTTGGGCTTCGTCCCCACCCCAATTTGTCAAGTGACAGCAGGTGGTGTCAAATGTGAGAAGATACATCCACTCTCTTGTCAAAGATGAAGTCTTTAAGCAGCCAGGAGGATATATCAAGGCTATCCTGCAATGGTGGTTTGTATCACCTGTGACCAGGTGGGAGGGTGACAATCACAGTGTTTGTGGGCAGACTATCTTACCTTCATGGTTTTGTAGGTTTTAAAACAGGAAGAGTAGATTAATATTCTGCAGAGGACAGCAGAGTGGTCTGCTGATGTCTCCCATCTGTGCTTGTCCCTTCTTGGACTGAGAGATGAACTTCATGAAGAACCTTGGAGTGTTTGGGAGCAATGTTTGCACAGAAGTACCTGTCATTGCTCTGACATCAGATGTCTAACAATAACTTCCTGGCAAGTCATCCACTCTCTTCTGCTTCACCCACTCTTAGTCACTATACTAGATTCTGTAGGCTACAAGCAGTAGGCTGTTTATTAAAAGCTAGTGAAAAATGGTTTTCTTAATCAAGTTTCTCCTTGCCAAGAATGTAAAGTCAGTAAGACCAATTTTAGGTGCCTTGAATCCTGTCCAAGTCAGACTAATCGTCGACTCGTGTTACCTCAGCTGCTTCCATACCTTCCATTCACCTTCCAGTTGCTGATGGCTGCAGTGCTATTGGAAAATTGGTGGCTATTAAAGACATTGCTCTAAAATTCTTTGAAAGGGAATAAAAGTATTTCATTAATATTCTCCCTATGTCCCATCCAAATCAAGCACTGCATTGTGTGGTACAGAATGTTCATTTACTCTGAAGAAGAGTTTCAAAGTTATCTGAGAATTAATCACCTGCTTCTTTCTCTCTCTCACCTAAGCATTGCCCATCCGGTCACGCCTGGAGGTGCAAAGGGGGAGCATGAGACTGTTGAAAGTCTGCCTGTAGGCAAGGGGGGTTTCTATTTTTCCTGACCTCGTAGTCTTAGCCCACCAGTAGCTGTGCTTATGCAGTTTTTCTAGATGAGCTCTTTTGTCCCAGAGTTCTTGCAGAAATGTGACATTTCGCTTTTTTAGAGTCAGTCACTGACTGACGGGCTCTTTGTGTGTGGGAGCTGTTCTGTTGGCAGGGAGCAGCAAAGCCAAGCAAGCCCTCGCTCCTTTCCACATAGGCAGAGGCTCAGGATGGAGAGCTGGGAATGCCTGAAGGAGTTGCCTTGTATTGGATACAAACATTTGGGGTTATGGCAAAAAACACCTTTCTAATTTAGTTTGTTCAATTTAAGGTCAATATCCTGCATGCAAAGTAGAAAAAAAAAAATAGATGAGACGTTTCCCAGCAGAAGATTATCTCTGAATAAAACCTACTTATGCTAGTGTAACTCATTGCTTAGAACTTGTGACAATTTTTGACACCAGATGGTAGTTTACAGTGGAGGCAGCCTGATGGTTCAGGGGAGTGCCCTGCAAGCCTCTACCACATTCACTTTACTTCACCTTAGCCACCTGGGTTTGTCAGTGTGCTAATGTGCAGGAATGTTCCTCTTTAATTTTTGTGACATCTTTTTTCCTTATTCAATTTTCTATATGCAGTATGGATTTGTGTTTTTATGGTGCATAATTTGGTTGAAGGAGCACAAATTAATGTTATTTTTACCTTCAGGTTGGTTTATGCCCTGTGTTTCTGGGCCAACTCCTTAGTTCCCTCTGTTTTAAAACTGAACAGGAAAACTGTTGCTCTTGTGAGGGTCATAATTTTATTGTTCTTCTGGAATGAAAAGGCATTTTAAAAACAATTGTATTACCAGACTCTTCTTATCTCTGGAATACTCCTCTTTTTGTCAGAGCGTTTTGTTCCTCAGTGTCCAGTTTTATTTTTGCTTTTATCTTTCAACTTCCAGGGTTTTTTGTTCATTCCTACTATTTATTGCTGAAGTATTTCAGCCCACAAATGAAAAATAAGAGTTAACATTAAGCAGTCTTAGGAAGATCCCATTTTTGAGTTTTCAGATAGTCTTACACTACTGGAAAAATACAGTTACTCAGCTGAAGTTGGTGAAGAGGATGGTTGGAATTAAGGGTTTGGAAGAGATTTTATGCCACTAGCCTTCTTTCAGCCACTTTTTGTACCTCTGAGATTCAGGGCTGCTTTTTGGTACAGGATGGGTGTGTTTGCTGAGCTGGTTAGATAGGTGGAACTCAGTTTAGAAAACTGTCTCCAGTGAAACATCTGGAAAGCATCTTTCACACTCCACCTTCAAGAAGGAGTGACACAGCTATGGGACAACTTTGATATTTCACTACCACTTGCCATGCATCGTTAGAATTAAAGCAAAAAAAGGGGCAGGGAAGCAGCAGGACACAAGCAGGACTTGGTTGAGTGTCTGTGCAAGAGACAGGCAGGTGCTCCAAGAGAGTCTCCATAAGTTTCAAAGGGTAGTGTGCTTCTGGTTGTGTGAGCATGCTTTGTAAAAGGACTGTGATGGAGAGTCTGGGTCTTTTGTTGTGAGTGCCTGGAGGGTGCAGAGTGGCTTTATATTTTATTTAATTGCTTTGGTGAAAAGGCTGTTGTATTTTGTACTGTGTGGGATTGCAGGACTACATTATAGATAGTTTATGGGAGGAGTAAAATATCATGTAGCAGTAATTTTGTCTTTCTATGTTGAATAGTCTGTGTTCTGGGATGTTAAAAGTTGTTGCTGGAGTTTGATTTTATTTTTTTAACTTAATAGATGGCCTGGAATTTTAAATATCTACAAGATCAGCTGTATGCTTTCTGTCCGAGAGTTTGCTGCTCCCTTCTTCCTTTACAGCTGCACTGCTTTGCAGCTGGATACCTCAGTAATACTTGATATGAGATGGCCATATAAACTGTGGTGATGCTTTTCTTGGGGTGTCCAGTGACAGGACAAGAAGCAATGGCCATGAACTGAAATACAGGAAATTCTGCTAAAACAATAGACAAGGTTGAGAAGTCTCCATCCTTAGGGCAGGTCAAAACCCAAGTGGTTATGGCACTAAGCAGTTTGCTGTAGGTGACTGCAGTTTGGATGTGGTTTTGGATGAGATGGTCCTCAGAGGTCCTTGCTGACCCCAATTACTTTGTTTTTGTGAATTTATTCAGAGAGCTGGTATGGGGGGTACAAGACACTGGTACATGTGAATGTAGCATTCACTTGAACCTTGTCTAGGCAAAATGGATGCAAGTATGTTAAGTCAGTTGGCAGCTTAGGGTAATAGAGCCTATTTGTATGGACACCTCTCAAAGTATTTTACTTATTGTCGTGACTTTGAGAGGTGCTCATACAAGTTTGATGAAGTTAACTTAGGTAGGTGTAGGGCAAATTTTTTCCTTTGTTTCAGGACATGAATTGTCTTTCACTGCCCAGATTTAGGAAGATGCTTCACCCATGGAAATGTTTTTAAAAATATACCCATTAGATGGTTTTGTATTTAAATAAGTAGGTTAAATGAAGAGCCTTGTGAAAGATCAAATAGGTCTTTCTAAGCCCTTTGCTTGCTCATACCTTACCACACAAGGTAATGCTATCTATTAAGAATGTTGGGGGCAAAAAAATCATGGCTCAGGACTGTATAAAATAGGTTTTCAGTCCTTTAATACACAGACTCCTTGTTGCTGCTTTCAGTCATAGGAGCAACTATATCGGATCAGACAAACCCTGTGAGTTCCTGGCCAGTGACAGATAGTATTAGGAAGAGGTAAGCACAGGGCAGCTTTTCCCCTGGTGAATTCCTTGAACCTCCTCAGTTGGCCAGCTGGAGACTTTCCAAGCTATGCTCTTGGCCATCACGTTCAGTAGTCAGAGATGTACTTACTTCCCCTGAATTTTTTCCATAAAACCATTGATACTTTTGGCTTCTGCAGCATAGAGTTTCACAATATAATGATTTTGTTTGTGTCAAAGTCTTTCCTTTTGTTTTAGTGGTGTGTTGTTTTTTGGGTTTGTTTTTTTTTTTAAGACTTGCTGAAAGATAATTTCTGTGAGTCCCCATGAGTTTTCTGTGTTTACAAGAGATGGAATAATAATTCTGAAAGTTAGGTAAAATATGGAACAGCTAGAGAAAATCTTCTTAATCAGATAGACCTTTGGCTTCATCCACTATGATAGTTAATTCATTACTGTAAATGATTAAGTGAAATTCCTGTAAAGTCCTGTAAGTGGTTCTTCAGGAAAGTGGTACCCCAGACAACTGGGCAGCTCCAGTCTTTGCCCCGACTTCCTATTGCTCTGAGAGTATCTTCATATACATTGGGATTTTGCTTTTAACTAGTCCTCAGTATTCATATGAAGTATCTCAGTAGGCGACAGTATCTAGGAATATGAAAAATCACTGCATAGCCAGAACAACAGAGAATTAAAATGTTCCTGGTTTTCTGTGTAGTGTTTCTCTTTAGCTTTCTACAATGACCTTGAGATGTGAAGATTTGAAGTGAGAAATTAATGCAGTTCCATAATATCTCAAAAGTTAAAAAAAATCAAGATATGTACTCATAGCTATTCCTGTTCTGACACTAGAAAGACTGAATAAAGTGGGTACAGGAGACTAGGAAGTGGCACTCAAGGAGATTAATCTGAAAAGGGGAGTTGAAAAATCTGCTGCTTGCTTTCTCTTTTCTGGGATGTGTTAGCAGAGAATATGAATTCCCCTTCCTCATGCTTTAAAAGTTATTTCATTACTGTACCTTTTACAGTGGTCTTACAGATATAAGAAGAAAATTACTGTATGAAAACTTAGGAGATCTTTTAGTGCATCACACTCAGAACATGCTTTAATAACCAGATACCAGGTGGAGTTCAGCAGCAGTAACAGCAGGAAGGGAATTCATCTGGGTCCTACTGCAACCTATCTGCTTTCAGGGAGATGATTTTGTTTCTTATTAAAATACCCAGGCTTATTTGGGAAAGGATATTTTGGTAGTAAGGGTCTGAAAAATCTGAAAATCTTTCCATGAATTTGACAAAACAAAGAAACTTCATATTTGATGGAATCTCTGTTATACCAAAAGAGTCTTGGTTCATGGTTATCTAATCATTAACAAATATAACTGTCCTGGTTTTTGGTTTTGATTTGGAAATGGAAAAACTGATGCAAGTCTGGGAGAGGAAACAAAACTCTCCTTTTCCTGCCTCTCATCATCCTCCCACTCACAGCCCCCAAGTATGATTTTGTTGGGGTTATCAGAGTCTATTGATTTGTGTAGTACTTACCTTTACCTTACTGTAGAACCACAGGAAAAAGAAATACACAGTATTTGAACTGTCTTTTCAGATTTGATTATACTTTGTCTTCATTCAGCTAGCCAGTTTTTTAATGGAGACTCTCTGAAGTTATTTTCAGCAGTGATACAGATAAATGTTTAAAGTGGCATTCTCCTGTGTTAAAAGATTTGAGTTAGTACTGGACTTCATATGACTCAGCTATTGCAGTGTATGTATTTTTAGTGATGTGTACTTTGGAATAGGTACATTATCCCTGTGGTCACTGGAATTTATTTTTTATTTAACATTACTGTTGCTTACTTCTAAAGAATAACAAATGTTTATGCTGCAACTTATTCCTGTGTAATTAATTGTAGAGTTTTTGTATTGACTCCAGAGAGTCCAAATGTCATAATGGAAGCCTAAAAGGAAAGGCATGCTTCATAAGGTGGTTACAAGGGATGGAATTACACTATTATTATTAGGGTAAAGACAGTGTAAGAAAAGCTCATGATGTCAATTTGTGAACAGGCAGGAGAACCTTTTTTTTGTGAGCTAGCTTTGGTTACCACTTCCATATAGTATGGGAATACAGTATCTAGAAAATGAACTGTTATGTTTTTAAGACTGTTTTGAAGCATGGGATTAAGCAATAAGATTAATTCTGTATAGGATCAGTTCACAAGGTTAGCATGAGTCAGCTGGGTTTTCTAAAACATATTTAGTTATCCATAATGTGCAATTTCAGGCTTGTATATTGTTTTAACTTCTAATTTCACTGCTTTTCCATACAGCTTGTCACTAAGACTTTAAAATGTGTCACAAGAAAGATCTGAGCTAAATATATCATGTCCTCTTCATTTGAAAATAGAGGCACAGGAACATAGATGTGCAAATGATGTGGAGCTGGAGGATTATTGAATGGCTGCTCTCTCCCACTCCTCTCTTTCTGAGCTGTCTGGCTGACTCTTCAGCTTGTGCACTCTGAATCACGCTGATGTCATTCCTTGCTCTGGCAAAGCAAAACTCGGCAGATCCATGACTCTTTCTATTTTGGGATTTACAGGTTTGGGATTTGGTAGCTTTATAAATATCTGAATATAGGAGTAACAGTTTTATTGTTCACAGAATGTTAGGGGTTGGAAGGGACCCCTGGAAATTATCTAGTCCAACCCTGCTATCAGAGCAGGTTCACCTAGACCAGGTTGCACAGGGTGGCACCCAGGTGGGTTTTGAATGTCTCCAGAGATGGAGTCTCCACCACTTCCCTAGGCAGCCTGTTCCAGTGCTCCACCACTCTCAAAGTAAAGTTCCTCCTTATGTTTAGATGGAACTTCCTACATTCCAGTTTGTGCCCATTACCTCTTGTCCTGTCATTGGGCACCACTGAAAAAAGCCTGACCCCATCCTCCTGACCCCCACTCATTAACTATTTATAAGCATTGTTGTTACCCCCACGGCTCCATAGGTCACGCGAGCGATTGCTTTCCCGCTTGGTAACACCGAACGATAACCACTTTCTCAGTTTTCTCTCTTTGCCTTCCTACCTCTTCCTAACACTTTTCATTAGAGGTGTTAAAACTCTGCTTAAATACTGTCAATACAACAGAGCAGTCTAAAGCCTGGAGGTTGCTGTTCTAGGCACTTCAGCAGTGTGAGAACACCGGCCCTTGCTATGTTCTCTGCAAGGATCTTTCTCTTTATTGATGGTCCCAGTGTCACTAAAGATTGGTTTCAAGTAACTTTTCTTTGAAGGCTCTTCATATTCTGCTCCTTTTTGAGAGTAAAATTGGACATATTACTAGGTATGTTGAAAGTGAAGATGCAAGTTGCTTAAGCCTAAAAGTACTCATCATGATGAGAGAGAATTTTTATTAAAGGGAAGCACTGCTGTCTCTTTTGTGGTGTGTGAGGTTTAATGACTGATGCATCATCTACCAAACACCTTCACCTTCAAGGTCTGCTGGAAAAACTGGGATATTGTAGTTGGACTAGATGATTGTTGTAGATCCCTTCCAACTGAAGTATTCCATTATAATTCTCTGTTCTTTTCTGTAGCTGTAATCAAAGATATTGCTAACTGGTTTTTACATTGAACTAACTTCTCATTTTAAACTAGCACTGGGTTGCCATAGTTCAGTTATTTATTTCTGACATGTTGGGAATGTAGTTTGTACATGCTGGCAAGTTCTGAGTAGCATTCCCAAAGGAGGAATGTCTCTTTCAACTTCAATTTTGTTGAGGTGCTGGGTTTCTGTCAAGCTCACTTTTGCTTAATGTCTAAAGTTCTTTGAGCCCTCTGCTTTGCTCTGTGTAAGGCTGACTGTAACAGGGCTCCTCAGAGGTTAGTTTACTCACAACACACAGTGAAGTAGGTTGCAGCTAAACCTGAATGTTAATGGAAGCTGTAATAAAAATTCATTCTGCTTTTCATTACCATTGTACCTATTGCCTTCCCACTAGAAAATGATGTTCTAATTCTTTCTGAATGGCCTTTCACACTTAAAGACCTTTTCGATAGGTTGGGGATGTAAATAATTGTCTGTATACTATATTAATAATAAATATTAAAAATATTGCTGTTGTCTTAGTTTTGGATCACAGAATAGAAGTCATGAGACAAATCAGAAGCTGCAAACAGAGGTAATGTAACAAAGTAGTTCTTGAATTTTAAGGTCATAATTTACGAAGACAAACATTTTCCTTTTATTACTTGTTATTGCTTATTGGAAATAAAATGTTGAAGATTATGTGGCTACAGTTATCCAAAGCATGTGGTGTGCACTGCAAAAGAAAAGGAGTTAACCAGAAGACTTCATCAGGGTCTGAAGAGCAGTAGAGGTATTTATACAGCATTTAAATCTTCCTAACCTCTGAATTCTGCATGCTGTTTAGTGTGTGACTAATTTGTTTTCATTCAGTGAAGGTAAAATTCAATGTGGAAAAGCTTATTGTGGTAATCTTTTAATAAGAACATACTACAGGCAGAATCCATGAGTATTTAAGGAATATGCTCTTTTAATGCTCTTTCTAGGTTGAAAGAATGAGTCTGGCTTGGAAAGAGTGAGTCAGTAACTCAGATAGCAAAATGCTTTCTTATTGCTGCCTCCTTTATGGTATTAGTTACACTTTTGAAATTACATTGTCTGTTTTAATTTATATTAATGACAGGAAAACAAGGAAAGATATATGGTGATGATTTTAAATAGACCTCACATACTGCTCCTCAGGCATGGTAGTGCTGTGGCAGGCTGATGGGCAAGCTTGGTCTTGTGCTTTTGGCTCTGTCTCGTGTATGAAGCATCACTGCGGCCAAAACAGAGCCATGCAGTCTTTTCTGTGGGTGGGGAAATGCAAAACTGTGGCCATTCTTCCCTCATTTATGTCTGTACATACATTTGCTTGGGGTTTTTCAAGTGCTGTCTGTACTGGGAACTGAATTCTCTGTGTTGCAAAGCAGAGTAATTGGTGGAGTGTGGCGTAATGATGTCAAAAGTCTCCATGTTATCCAGAGTAAATGGAAGGGATTTTCTTGCTAAGAACTTAAATGTCAGCATTAGAACTAAAATATTTACTGTGCGATTAAGAAGTTTCTCAACAGAACTTTTGTTCTTGCTCAGTAAAGAGAACTTCACAGTGGATTAGTAGCATTGAAACTAAGGCTGTGGAAAATAGTTTTAATACCAAAATAATTGTTTAAATCAAGTCTTAATTATAGTGATTAGTGTAGTTCTTATTGAGTGATAAGATTTTGAGTTGGAATATATTATCTGGGTTTTAAATATTGCTGTGTAAGTATGCACTGAGGAGTTACTAAAAGACAAGTTGGATTCAAATGCATCTAACATTTTTTTTCATACAAGTTACCTTGAGAATGGGATGCCCACACGTATTCAGAAGGGCATTGGATAACTATTTGGAGTCCTTTGTTGTAAATACCCATGAAGTTTCTGGTTATAGGTATGTATGTTTAATGTAGAAGTCTGTATACTGTAATTTCCCATCTTTAATTTTATGCTGGGCATAAATTAAGTGTTTTGGACTCTGTTCATCAGAAGGTATGATTGTCCTCCTTTGGTTTCACACTATTTAAAGAAAGAGAATTGGCTGATTGTATTTTGTTAAAGTTTAGGAAGAATTCAAAATTTAGTAATATTTTGGATGCATTCTCAGGGAAGTGGTTATAAAAGAAAGCGTGGAAGTTGATTGAGTAAAGGTCAAATATGAAAGAAGCTTGAGATATGGAAAATTATTGATCTTGGTGCTGCTTTTTCTGAGAACTGTGTTGCCAAACCTGATTAGTGACCTGGAAAATAGGTGGCAATTAAGAAAGGCCAGAATGGTTAGAGCTCTTCAAGCAGAGGCATGAAAATTTGTATTACAGCAGTTGAGTCAAACTGAATGGAAACATGGCTGGGATGGCTGCACCTTTTCCTCATTAATGTCTGAAGGGAACAGATGAGGCAGCATGGCTCACAACCTCACATGCAGTTTTAGGTCAAGTTTACGTAGCTTGGGAAACTGTTTTAGCAAAAGGCAAGTAATAAAGCATTCAAAAGAAGAACAAGTCAGAAAATATACTCTGGGATTGGAGCTGCTTTATCTTGAAAGATAATTTTAGCAGTAGGACCTAGATATATCTTTCTTTTTTTCATGGATGTTGTTGTTGTGAGATGAAAAAAACACTTAATACCATAAATGGTGGTAAAAGCTCTTCAGAGTCTCTGATATACACTTTACTTATAGTGTATTTTATTTAAATGCACTTAGAAATTGTCATTATCTGTGCTTTTATGACAACCTATTTTAATAAGAACTGCATTTGAGGAGTCCAAATAACCTCATTTACGTGTAAGACAGGTGACATTTTGTGTCCCAGTGTATTTTTTCTAACCTTCCATCTATGCAAAAAAAGTTTCAGAACACTAATATACAGTAGCTAGTGTGCCTTGGGTGTATCAATGTGTGTAGTTCAAATTATCTTTGTTGTTAACTTGCCAGTTAGCATTCTAGAGCATTAGCCGTGGGACGGTTGATTTGCATATTGGCACCAAGGGTACAGTCTTAGGCCAGTCTTTACAGCTGAGAAGCCAGTCAGGTCTGTGTGGCATTAGTAATTGAGATGTTACAGATTGTCTGGATCCATCTAACATAGCCTGAAACAAGTTTTGTGAACAATAATTTTTACCTCTTTGATTTTTGGGACAATGAAATCCCTGATCTTACAGTTCTGTGTATTGTGCCATTTTTACTATCTGTATCATGTCCATAGTTGCAAGGGGCCCTGTTGGTTTAGCTAGCTCATTTGACTGTGTTCCTGTCATTAAATGGCATGTCTCTTAAATTTGAGGGTGGCTGAGCAGTAGGCCTTGATGCAAGTGACTCAGCCTCTTCTTCCTTCCCTTGGACCACATGGCAAACCCACCCCACCATGGCAGGTGGTTTCAGGACTTTATACTCACACAGGAGAAGGTGGCCTCATCTCCATACTGGTCTTTTTTACATCATGCTGAGGATCTGCAACAGCAGAGGAGGTTCAGTTCCCTTCCATCTCAGTTAATCAGCTCTGGCTCCCCTGAGGACCAGGGTGAAAAGTTGTGCAGCTGATGTCCTTGCACAGGGTGAACCCTTGTGCTCCAGGGTGAGATGTGCTTCCTCAACTTGTCAGTCATTCGTGCTGATTGAGTGTTACAGGTTTGTCCTGGCATTCAAATCCTGTTGTTTATAAAGGTTTACTAAACACTTGAAATTTATTTACTATGTGGCAAGACACATTTTTCTTCTTGCCTGGCTTTCACTGCATAGATTAGTGTTTTGCCAGGGGTATTACAAGGCTTTGTTATATAAAGTGGAGCTGTGACTTTTATAATGTATTCAAACAGTTCAGGACCTGTTGATTCAATGCTATCGAATTCTGGTGGTTGGTAATGGATGTGTTCCTAGCCCACAGAAGAAATCTTCCAATTTCCTCAAGTTTTATGTGCAACTGAGAATTTAAATTTAAAAAAGAGGTGTTGCCTTCCTTTAACCTCTGTCAGGACTTTTGGAGCAGAGTCATTTGTGTCACTAGTTACCTTCAGGGTAGTGACTTAAGGTTGACTGGCTACTACACAGGCATCCTCTTTCCCTTTCCCCCCCAAGTCCTTCTGGTACATCTTTTTTATGGTTTTATCTAGGCTTTTTGATCTGTGGAGTAGACTACCATAGATATGTAAGACATTTGTGTTGCTGAGCCATCTTTGGTGTTTTTCTGGTCTGCAGATAATAAAAGGTGTAGATTCTTAATTACAGCAGTGTGTAGTTCAGAACACTACTGTTGTGTGTGGTGTACGGTAAGGACAATAGTTGTCATTGGAGTTTACAAGATAGGAGAAATGAGATTTGGTACATGATGCATTATTATCTTCCCAAGTATGAACAGGTAGGGTAAAAAGTAATAGGAAATATCTAGTTTGAGCCACCTTGGTGACACTTGAGTTGAGACAGGAAGAGACATTTAAAGCCTTGTCATAATATGAATTGTTGTAGTTAATGTCTCCTGAGGGAGCCACATAACAGTGCAGTACTGCTATTTGTTTTTGTTTCATGTGGTCAGCATCAGGCCTAGTTACTCCAGTTTATTATACAAATGTAGAAAAAGAAATTATACAAATGTATAGAAAGAAACAGACTTCACGTTCCTGCTTCAGAAAAAGACCTGGTGAGCAGACATTGCAAGAGAGGGAAGCAGGGAAAGGAAGGTGTGTGTATCACAGTGTTGACAGATCTCATGGCTACATAAGAGTCACTTTCAAACCATATGAAGCACTTGGCTTCTTGCAGGATAAGGCCTCTTCAGGTCATCATGCAACAAATACACTCCTTATTCCTCCAGGTGATTAATGTCCTTTGAGTGCACTCCAGCTCCACTGCTGTTGATAAGAAATGCAGATGCTCAGCATCTTCCACATATTCATGTAGCAAGAGTGAACTGGTGAATTATGCCTGTGGCTTTTGTTGAACTGTTTAATTTCAAAGCAGTACCTGTAAATAAGCCATACCCTGACTCCCTGTTTGTGACATTATAGGAGCGTAATTGTGTAAGCTTCTGGAGGCAATATTCTCCATGTAGATATGTCCAGGAGCACTGTCTGATAAAAATAGGTAGTGCTTCCATATGAGACTATCTTTGTGAAAGCAAACTGCATCAATTATGTAATCATTTTGCATTTAGACTCGGAACAGTAGAAGCTCATGATAATGCTATGTAAAGAATTGATAAGAAAAGCAGATATTAACGCTTCTGATGAAATACTGTTTGGGATTCTGCTATCCCCAAGTTGGTCTCATTAGTCAGTATCATGCCAAGCTTGGTCTGAATTCATCACTGTATCCTGTATTCATTTCACTGGCCCTGTGTCTCATGTCTCTTAATACGATAGAATCGTTTAGGTTGGAAAAGACCTTTATGATCATCGAGTCCACCCGTTAACCAGCACTGCCAAGTCACCACTAAATCACGTCACTCAGCACTGCATCTGCAAGTCTTTTAAATACCCCCGGGGATGGATACTCCACCACTTCCCTGAGCAGCCTGTTAGAGTGCTTAGCCACTCATTCAGTGAAGAGATTTCCTAATATCCAGCCTGAATCTTCCCTGGCGCAACTTGAAGCCGTTTCATCTTGTCCTAACGCTTGTTACTTGGGAGAACAGATCGACACCCCCCCGCCCCTCACTGCAACCTCCTTTCAGTTAGTTGCAGAGAGCAAGAAGGCCTCTCCTGAGCATTCATTTCTCTAGGATAAACAACCCCAGTTCCTCAGCTGCTCCTCACTAACATTCCTGTCTGCTGTGCTGGTGCTGTGTGCCAGGTTTAAACCTGCATGGTTTTGCTCAGGGCCAGCGGTGCACTTTATTTCAGAATGAGACTGCTTACCTGAGGGTCTCTTTCCAAACAAACAGAAGAATGGCTTTTTAGGAAGTGTTAAACAGCCCAAATCTAACCAGGAGACTTTGTTGCATAGATTCTGATGAGTGTCTGAGCAAAATTTAGGCAGGCTGCTTTAACTTTGGAGGTAACCTACTTGCCGGTCCAGTTGAAGGCAGCCTGCCTGTGTGCTTCTGTGTTAGAGGATCACAGGAATGAAAGGACCACAATGTGGTTAGTCCTGAGCTGGGATTTTCATGTATTCCTGCTACTCAGCCAGAAGTTTTCACCCTTAAGATGTTTGATCTTGAATTGCATGTAGAATTTAGTTTTAAGCAATGGTATTTGAAAGAGAGTATTTCTGTTTTGGCATTTCTTTCCTGAATAACTCTTTGAAATGTTACTTCAATACAGAACACAAAAGAGCCTTCCAGTAGGACAACTGACTGTGGTTTCTAGCAAGTTTAGGTAACTTGGCCCTGATGTAGCAGTAGGGCTGGAAAAGAACATTTAGTTCTTTCTTTGCCAGCCAGCAGGATGGTCAGCCGTGATGGGTCCAGGTGGTTGAATGGAGAGTATTGGTTTATTTTGGCTAATGGGTGCGCAGAGGTCTTGGGATAGTCTCTTGTCAAAGCTACTGAAGCTGTGAATCATCTTGTATAACATTAGATAGCAGTTTAGGTGTCTACCTCTGAACAGATCATACTAGAATGCATCTGTAATCAAGGGAGAAGTATAATTTTTTTCTGTCACAGAATTCACCTGATCCCCTTTTTAGACATGTGAGGGTCAAGTGAGTTTTAGCCCAGGAGAGCTTGTCCCTATCCATTGCCTAGGAGTGGAAATCAGATAAATGAGTTGGATTCACGTTGCAAAACTGAGACATCCTAAGTAAGAGAATCTCACTATTGATTCTAATAAGGTTTCTGATCAGGCCCCAAATGGATTGACTCAGTGACTCTTTCTAGTGCCAAACAATGGAGAAATGGGACATGAATTCTGCCTAGAGCTTTTATGTATCCTAGAAATCCAAGTAATTGATAACTGGATTTTAGTTAAAGTTATTTTAAGCACTGTATATATAATAGAAAAATAGAGAAGAAGGATTTAAAAAAAAAAAAAACCTGGCTTTTCATGCAAGAAAGAATGGTTTCCTTTGTTACTGTTGGAATAAGATGTTTGTTATAGTCAGAACAAGTCTTTTGACTTCAGACTTCAGGAACTTTCAGTTCCAAAAGCTGCTTTACAGATTTTACAGCTGTCCAACTTCAGACTGACACTCTACAGATAGATGCATGACAGGCACAGTTATGATGCAGTGGTGCATCATAGCTGATTCCCTTAAAAGGCTTGCTTACTAGAAGGGAAAATAACAAATCCCAGAGTATTTGTTCATGGCAGGCCTGCATCCAGGATCCTTGACAGGTATGTTCTATTCCTGGGTCCCTGGCATGTCCAGAAAAGAAAAGGAAAGAACCAGCATATTCCCAGTTCCGGCTTTGCTGGGAGCTGTTTTGGTCAGCATGCACATAGGAAAGCCCCTTCATCTGGGATGCTACCTAAGGTGCACAAGTTGGGGTGCTCCCTGCAGGCTGGCAGGGTTGACAGCACCAGTGCCATGGGCAGGGGCTGCTCTGTTGGCCACTGCCTCCTTGCCTGCAGGGGAACCCTTCCTCCTAACCCAGAGGGGCTTCATTCTGATGTCCATTCTCATTCCATATCCAAAGGTCTTTGACCACTCATTGGTGTTTCAAGGGCAGTCTTGGCTTTAGTGCAATGAAAGTTCATTTCATAGCCCTTTCATCTTGTGGGGTTGTATTTTTTTGTTGCAGGAACAGAGTTTCTTACACAATATTTACATACTTATGTGGTCAGAGAGAGAATCCTTGCCAAGACCTCAGTGCAGTTGTTCTGAAACTCCTAAGTTCTGCTCTTGAACTGTTTTAACTGTTTTGCATATTGCCCAGTAATATATGAAACTGTAGGCATTGAGTTAAATGTCTGTATACAGGCACAAGGTCTGAGATACAGCTAGAATTCATTCCTGTGTACAATGTAATTGTCTGTGCCATGTTGTTTCCCCCCCTCCCCGCTTTCTGAGGGCACACCTGTTTGTCCCTTGGAAAAAAAGAAGTTGAAATTCCTGGACATACCCAAGATTTTACTCTATTTTACCACGTGGGCCTCCCTTCTGTACCATTACTGCTTTCACCTCTAGCCAGCCATACTGCAGGTCAAGGGATCTCAACACAGAAGGTACTGAAAGGAATAGCAGGAGTGCCACTCACTAAATAAACAGCTGTCCTGCTCCACATCAAGGTTGTTTTCATCATGGTGCAAACAGTAGTCTCTGTCTGCTTCAGAACTGGCACAGGATCACAAATTTGTGAAGCAGCAATATAATGAGAGCCCACTGACCTTTGTCCAGCATGCTGTCCTCCTCTTAGCTGCTGATTTCAATGACTAATTTGGGAGAGCAACACTGTAATCAGTACTCTATAATACAGCAGAAACTCTTTATCCTTGTCATCCTAAAGGGTAGTGTTGGCTGTCCCTGCAGGAGGGATGTATGCTGATGGGGGCTGGAAGAGAAAAAGATAGCTACTTGCCCTGCAGTAGCTGTACTTCCCATTGATGCTCTTTATTCTGAGAGCTGGCTTCTGCTGCTTTTCAGAGACCCCCACTGTCACAGCAGTATGTGCTGTGGAGCTGAGGGAGGGTCACAGGCATTTCACCTTTTAAGGCCTGCTAGGGGAACAGGAGGAGACCCAGAGAACATGCAAGATCTTGATAATACTGCTGCCATTGAAAGAAAAGGTCCTGTTTTGGATAGGTGATAGTAAGGATGTTCCTGAACAGTCCTGTAGCATCTGCAGTGCCTGTGGTATCATGAAGTACCAGTTACTCACTGGGTAGGTCACACCGGTACTTTGGTATTGTATTTTTCTTAACTCTTCAAAGAACATCCTGGCTTCTTGGCATTCAAACTGCCTTTGTTCTGTTCATTTAACCTACATGGCAAGCACCAGCCCACTGCTTAATTTACATTTGGTATAATATGTAAAGAAAAATATAATTCTCTTGATGGAAAGAAGTTACCTGTTAACATAGAGCTAAATTATTTTTATTTTATTACAGAAATATTTTTGACTACTTTGGGACAATTTTGTATCAATGAGGCACACACAGTGTTTGGCTTGTAAGCAGCTGAATTTAACAGGCTATGTAATTTGAGCAAAAATGCAGATTCTTACATCTATTTGTCCTTTTGACCTCCAGAGTGTGCTCATTTAACTAGTGTTGCATCTTGTATTGATTATAGTGCCTTTAGATTTTAATGAACATTTGTGTCTTTGGCACTTCAGCTTTGGAAAGCTAAATGCATTTACTTATTAGCAAACAATTTAAGGTTTATTGGTGTGTTTGTTTATCAAGATGTTTTTAAGCAGTCTTTCAACCATTCACAGTAGTTCTCTGAGCTGGCATCCCTTGAACACAAGAAGTCACTGAAGGCCATCTGTATCCCTTCCGGACTTGAATTTGTTGTAAAGTAACTAGATCCTTCTTAAGAGCTGCTGATGCATCTCCTAAAAAATGAGATGAGAAGGACTGGAACAGGGGAAATCAAACCCACCAGTTTATAATTGGTAATTTATGAGCAGTTATGAGGTTTGTGTAAGCTCTGTAGCTGCAGTGGGCTGGGCACGATCAGGTGGAAAAAGTGTACAAGAATACATTTTGAATGGAGAAATGTTGTATAATTCCTGCAAAGAAAGGCTTGGAATCAGAGATCCTGTAGCAACCTGGATTGTTTACGTCTGATACTTTTGGAGCTTGAGCTTGTATTTTACATTTGCAGTTTCCAGCCATGCTGTTGAAAGACTAGTAAGAATGTTGTGTTTGGAATGACTTTTAGGTTCCAAATTGCATTAAAATTTGCCCTAGATTTGCCCTAGATGAATCAAACTAAGCTATTGAAACCAGAGAGGCTTAAAGGGTTGCCTTAATCAAGAGTACAGAAATGAAATCATTGTCACAGCAGAATTTCTCAAGTTAATGCCACTTCTGGTCAGTTGAAATAACCATACTGAATTTAACTTAATTATAGAAATTGTGTAATTTAAAACAGGTTGAGTAGCTGAGGGAAGCATGTCTGGAAAGTTTTAGTGTGTCAGCCTGCAACTTTTAGTGGTCAAAATAATTAATTTTAGGGTTTGTGCTGATATTGTTTTGTTTTGAAAATACTTCCAAGGTCTTGCCTGCAGGTCAGGAGGGAAGAGAAAAGGGATTTGTGAAATGCATTCTCCCACTGGGAACTGCTTTTGTCCCTTCAGATACCAGTGGGAATTCATTCAAGTGTGTAGTAATTGCATAATAG
Source organism: Galbula dea (assembly GCA_013399015.1). NCBI lineage: Eukaryota > Metazoa > Chordata > Aves > Piciformes > Galbulidae > Galbula > Galbula dea. The sequence goes on from VWZX01000708.1 coordinate 5,212,556, forward strand.
CACCCAAAGTTTTGGTGAAGAGGAATTAGATCCCATTAGGTTATAAGACAGGATGTACATGTCTAGGGTTCATGAATGTGTTACAGTGAAGGGAAAGAGATTTATTTTGGAGATATATTGGTTTGGCATTTGTTTGATACAGTGTAAACACACATTACTCAAACTTACCTAGATACCTTTCCCTAGAGATACCTCTTGTCCTCCATCTTGGATATGTTTCAGCAGCAGGAATGGATGAAGGCAATGTGTGGGACCTTCCTGCACACTTTATCTTCAAAATAGAGACTGTGTTTCATGTCTCTCTTGGCAGTCAGTTGGTGATGTGAAACTGGTGGAATTTTTGGAGCTGGCAAAGGCTGGGAACACAGCATTGAGCTCAGCTGCTGGAGGAGAGAAACATCTTATTTTCTTCAGTAGCAATGCCTCTGCCTAATGATCCAAATCAGGGGGGTTTTTTTGTTGGCCTCAGAGGGAGTTGTGATTACTCAACCAGAAGAAGGGCTGCAGAGTTGGATCTGTTGCTCTTACCACAGGCGGGAAGCCTGCAGAAGGTCTCCTCAGGTTTTCCTCCTTTGCCCCAGTGCAGGTGTAGGTGATGGGAATGGAGAACTCAGCCTTTCAGACAAGTTCTCCCAGGCTTTGTCTAGCAGAGTGTAATGGCGAGCAGCCTCTCATGAAGAAAATTTTTGATGTTGATGTTGGAAAGTACTTTTAGTGCTGCACACTAGTGCATCTCATTAGTAGGAATGCTGATATAGCCCATTCTGGCTCTTTAAAATGAGCTCATGGAAACTCTCTAAAAAAAAGAAAGGTGGTTTATTTTGACTGGTCATTTCAGTGGTAAAGCTCACCTTTTCTTTCTGTGATAACATCAATATATGAAGCGAATGCAAAGTATGAAGAAGAGAGATGTTTGTACCAGGGCCAGCAGCATTTCTCTCAGTGTTAAGTTCTGAGCAGCACTCACATGTGAATGTTTGCTATTTCGTGCTGCTTTGCTTTTTTTGTTTAGGCACAGAGGGGCTTGTATCCCTGGGATGGGAATATGTACAGATTCTGGCTCCATGTCACAAAACTCTTGAAGCAGCAGTAAACTTGTGGTTTCTGCACCTGTCTTGGTGGATTAGTGCCCAGAACCTGTAATTAATGTGAGTCCTTGTGTGTCTAATCTGCCTTGAAAAATTAGACTTTCACCCCAGAATGCATTTGGTGCAGCATTGCAAACAGCCTGTGCAGGCTATGGCAGTTGACAGGGCAGGATCGATCCATGGTATGAGATGATGGCACCGGCTCTGCTCTGTTGCTTGGAGCAGTACTGGCTGCACAGGTGGCTTCTTGGCCTGCTTCTGCCTGCACGTACTGCCCTGTCAAAGAACATTGGCTGAATGTCCACTGGGAAATCCCAGGTATGTGTATTTTCTTCTGTAGTAGGTCCTCATCTTCAGCCATCCCACGTGTCCTTGTGGTGACAGCATGAGGCAGAAACAATGAAAGAAGTGTGTTTTGGCAGTTGTCCTAAAATCCTTCCTAAAAAGAATGTGAAATGATGGAATGAAATCCCTTGTCAAAGAGACAGATGGGATTTGCAGCCTGCTGGGTGCAAGTGGTAGATGGGCTCTCCCTGGGCACAGACACCAAGTTCCAGTGATGGCCTGGAGCTGGGGAAGCTCCCAGAAGGTGACAGCTATGATGCCATCCATGTGCTGGTTCCTGGGAAGTGCCTTGAGATGCTAGTCAGCTTTTAAGCTGGTGTGTCCTATAAGGCCTCTGAAAAGCACATGTATAGCAATTTCACTCTAAATTGCAGTAACCAGCTTTGGCAGCCTGCCCTTGCAAGTGGCTTTGGCCCACCAACTGTCCTCGTTCTTTGCTTGGCTCATGTGAGAGGTGATGAATATGGATATGAACAAGGAAAGGATTAGGCATATGGAAGATGCTGAAGAGCTAGATCCTGATTTCCTGGTGAGAACTATTGTTGCCATTGAGTACACTGTATAATTGGTATGACTTTATAAATACTGTGAACTTACTGAGCAACAGATTATCAAATTAAGGAATAATAGGAAATATGGTGCATACAAACCAGAACAAGTTGCCAGGAGAGATGATTAGAAAATGCTAGGTTTCAATCTTGTATTTAGTTTTAAACACAGGAGTTTTTTTAAGAGCTAAGCAGTGACAGCTATGCAATATGTGAACCACAGCTTTGTCTCTGCATAGTAGACATTACACTGTTGATTGTGATTTTATGCTGTCTGGGAAGAGCTGAATTGTGAGCCTGCCAACCCCTGAAGACTACATTGGTAGGATTTGTTTTCCAGAACCAATTTCTGGAAACAATAGTCAAGAAAGAAGTGTGGCAAGTTGTTTGTGCGCATCATAATTTTGTAATAAAGGGACTCTGTTTTAACAGGACTTGTAGAGTCTTTTTTAGGAGATTTAAAGGTCACCCTGGCCTCAAGGTAGTGAGGTATTGTTCTTAATTTCTTTTCAGCTGAGATTTCACCATGTGAGTTAACTATATTTCATGAGGGTAAAATAGTGCACACAAGTAGCATCTACCTTGGGCTTGTTACAATCATATTTTATTTTAACCAGGATTCAGTTCAATGCTTGTGTAACTCTGCCAAACCCATTTGCTGCTTGCCCAAGGTAGCTGATGGAACTGTGTTTATGAAATGACTGAAGTGGAACTACAAAATAATATAGCAGATGATGCTCCTGATTTTTACTACCATACTTTTTCTCTCTCTGTGCTATAATGTAGACTTCAAAAGTGGCAATAATTTGGGTTTTCCCTGTATCACCTGGAGCTGCAAAGTGGAGCTTATGTAACAGAGAGAGGCAGAGTAATTGAACCAGCAGTACAACTGCTGAGATACAGTGCTTGATGTCATTTGTGATAAATGTAGCTAATTATTTTGCTTTTAGTGGTGAAATTAATATCATCTGTCTGCAGTGTTGATCTAGACAAATGCAGTAGTAGTACTAATGTTTTGTTCAATGCAAGCCTTACCATTAGCAGACTACTTTTCCATATTGTTGAGGAGGATAACCAGTTTCCCTGGTCTAAGATACATGGATTCATACTACAAGTTTAGGTTGGTCATTGATATTGCTCAAGCAGGAGGTAGACATTTGGGCTGCTACATAACCTTTTTTCCCCAGCCTGCACACACATGAGCAATATATTAGATTGCAGAAATGGTATTGTCAGTGTTAAACTTCCAAAGTTAGTGAGTGTTAAGGTTGTTGTCATGTGCCTAATGCCATTTTTGTTTTAGTTTTCTAATCCAGGGTGACACACACGTGTATGTGCCCCATATTAGAGAGAAAACATGTTCCTGTGTGTTGGCACATTTCTGCTTTGGAGGAGGGCTTCAGCATTGCATTGCAGTAAGCTGGGTGTTGTGCTCTCCTCCGTGGCTCCCTGGTTGTCATGGGAATATGTTTTCAGCTGGTGAGCTGAAGCAGAAGGGGGTTGCACTTGGAATCAGTGAATCAGATCTTGCAAATACAGCAACAATATGACAGAAAGCTTTGGAGGCTTCATAATTTTAGGCAACTCTTAAGCATTGTTTTGTTATCAGGCACGTTTTCTAGTAGGAGACCTCAGGATGGTATTTCAGTTCTGGAGGTTTGGCTGCCTACTTCAGCTCATGCTTTTCCGTTTTTACAGTGCTGATTGTATCTTACTTGTATGTGCTTTTGTTTGCGCGATCGAGGTGCTCTTCTGCCTTCCCTGCTACTGATTACACTTGAAGAGATGATGGCTACTATAGCTGAAGGTACTCAGCTGTGTAGGGACAAGTGAAGACTTAATTATAAATGGGGTCAAAGTGTAGCAATGACAATCTTATCAGAAAGGAAATCTCAAATCTGTGAAACCATTGTAGAAGTTGGCACCAAGTTCTTAGCTAATTTTTTTCCTTCAGGCCCACTGAAATAAATTATTCAATGTTTCCTGAATATTCTGTCAAACATAGTGCAAATAGAAAAAGGTCCTACCCTTTTTACAGATGGAATGGTTCTCTGTGGCCCTTTGCTGTGTTTGTAAAATTTGTATTTCTGGCTGTTTGACTGTTACAGGAAGATGGCCAAAATCCCTTTACTTACCTTCTGGCAGTATCTTTATACAGATAAGGAACTCCTGTGTTTTCCTATCAGTGCATAAACCATTAAATACCAGGATTGGAATAATTTGGCTTACCTTCTTTCTGAAGCAGACACAGGTTCATAGGATAGGATTAGGAATCTCAAAGGTGGACATAATAACCAAAGGTCATATGTGATCCATCACTGTTCTCTGGAAGCAGATCTTTTTTGCGTGGGTGCATTGGTTGCTCTTGGTGCCATTTATTTCAGTAACTTTGCATAAGGCTGATGTGGAATCATGATTTCCTCTTTTGCTGTGTTTCCTCTAATTGCTCATATTTAACCAAAAATTGGATACTTGCAAAATGGTGATTCAGTGCAAGGAGGAAGTGCAGTAGAGAGAGTGCTGAGATTTGTAGAAAAGTGCTTTGAAATCTGTAAATTTTCTAAAGTATTTGATTAAAACCCAGCCTTTTCTTTGTCAATGGAAAGACACTTTTTCACCCATTTCTTGGTGAGCTAAGCAGTGATTGAAAGGAAGGGAGTAAACTGTTCTTTACTACACATTTCCCCCCTTTTCTCCCTTGTCTTGTTTTCTAGCTAATTGTAACAGGGCTTTATCAGTGCATGGTACCAATTGGAAACTTCTGATGCTTTTTATGTCTTGTAAATGTCCTCCCACATCTCTTTCTTCCCCCACAAGGATACAGGAGAAGAGGAAAAAAGTGAGGAACACATTTAGGTAGGGGATGATTAAACAGCCATGTTTCTGAATAAAAGCAGCATTTCTTTCACAGCAAATAACTTTAGTATCATTCTCTTTAATGTTATTAAAAGTATAAAATGTGCTCTTTTAAGCTAGAACCACCCCACCACTAGACTGGTTAACAGATCAAGACAGGCAGCTGATGAGCCACATTTGGAAGAAACTGCTGCATATGAATTGTTAATGATCTTCACTGAGGAAAATAACCTCCTTCCTGTTGGTATGGAGCCCAAATGGAGAATGGAAAAATCCATTAAATGTATGAAGATTACAGTGAATCAGACTTTATATCCTCTTTCAATAGGCTGTTATGTGAAATAGTGATTTAGAAATACTTTCTGATTTTTATTATATTCCCTGGCATCATCTGACCTTGATATACCACAGTTGAAATGCCACACTGAATTCTAGATGCTCATCTGTCTGAGGCAGAACCCAGAAACTGGATTGTCTCATTTGCACTTCAGTGTTTCGTTTCTGTTGCCAGTGCTGAGTGAAGAGTGGGTATTCAGTCTGTTCCACCTGAAGGCATAAAGCAGAAGGGTTTGTGCATACACATCATCATTTAGGGTAGGTCCTGGAGAGCAGCCTGGAAGTTCTGTCTTGTAGGGAAGCAAGTCACGATGGTCTAACAATACTGTTGAGGTTTAAATATGATTTCAGAGGGAGACAATTCAAACTGCCTTTAGAGTTGAGGCTTGGAGCATCCCCCTCTTCTTTGTTAGTAACATCTGTGGCTTTGCAGGGGTTGGTGGATGTGGCCAGCAAACCCTGTGGGTCACTACTGAGTTCCTCTAAGAGGGTCTTGGATCCTGTGCCTCGGGGAAGTTTTGCTTCTGTGTGTCCTTGCCTAGCTGCATGCTGTGGTCTCTTTATTGTATGGAGGTAGAAGTAGTGAAGGGGACTGTTTCCATCTGTGCTGTTGAACATGTCTGCTGTACTGGTGGGCAACAAGTGTGGATGAGGGATAACTTCCCAGTGCTCTGAGAAAAATGAACTGTACCATGGAGTTACTGTTGCTAACTTTCTGTTTGGTTTGGATATATTTTGCTTTTATTATTGTAGTAAAGAAATTGCACTCTACTTGGTTGTAGGCCTCAAAGATAGGGATGACTTCATTTAAGAATAAAATGCAGTATACAAAAGCAGTCTGCTGTCAGTGCCTCTGACTATACTGTGCCTGAATACACAGGATAAATTCAAGAGTTTTTTAGCATCCTGAGGATCGAGGGAGTATGGGACCCCAGGCAGTGCAGAGCAGGAGGATGGGCTGCTGCAGAAACGCCTGACCTAGATTACCTCCAGTTCCTGTCAGCAGGTCACATAATCTGTTATACTTACCAAAATATTTCAAGCACTGTAAATATTTTCAGTGAAATTAAATGACAATGATACAAGTATTTTAGAGAGATTTTAATTCTTCATCTTTGAAGAATATTTCACTTAAATCTGCCCTTCTGTAGTTTTTGATTGAGTTTATAGCAGAAGTCTTTTTGGGCAAGGGAGTGAAGACTGGTGTAAAGGGGCTGTAAGTGCCAGTTTACATTCCAACACATTATCATCAGGTACTAGAGATTTGTGGGTACCATCTGAAGAGAAGAATATCAGTGCAAATGTATCAGNTTCTTTCTGATCTCTCTTATCAGCCCCATTTAGTGTTCCATTCTGCAGTCCCTTCTTACATAATGCCACTGGGTAAATTCAGCTCTGCAGAATTTGGCCTTCAGTAAATATTTTTAAATCTATTTATAGTCTGTTAAAATGACAGCATAAAATTATTACAACAGAAGTGCTTTCTGCAGCTTCAAGTATGATCTACTTATTTTGGTCACCAAAGCAATTTTTAGCATGACTTTTACTTCTTTTAGGATTGCAAAGCTAATGAGACGTTAGCAATGGGGCTGACAGCACTGTGCAAAGCAGGGAGATTGCAGCTTGGGTGCTTTGATGGAGGTTTCAGCCCTGGCAGTCAAATTTAATGATGGTTTTATTTTTATCACTAAGGAGCAATAAACAGTTCCCTACAATATCATTTTAAAGTTAATTTTCAGAGGAGATCTGCATTCCCATTAAAACCTAACGATTATCTGGCAGTAATTGTTTTTCCTGCATGATTTCTTTTTGGAAGGCCTAAGGGCTGTTTATGATGAAACTGTCAAATTTTGTATCCTCTGTTTTTCAGATCACCCTTGGCCAGAGTATAATTTTAAGTCCTGCCTGTGGGTGTTACATAGCTGTGCAGCCTCAGGTGAAAAAACAGGGAGGAACTGTGACTCAGAGGTGACAAGTAGGATTCATTTACCTTCATTCAGATGTCCAACTTTGAGATGCTTCCATCTGAGCTGGTTGGTTCTGGCAGTCTTCATAGTCACTGGATGAAAGTAGGTGCCTGCCGAGAGTGACTCACCTCTGCCTCAGCGTGCACCGTGGGGCATGGAGTGGCACTGGAGGCAGAGTCCACAGTTGGCTCTGTTGCAGCAGAGTGTACAGCTCTGGTGTGGATGGCCACTAGTAGCCAAAGCAGCTGTGCTTCTGACCTTACAGACAAACCAGGACTCACATTTCCCCCCACTCGTCACATTTGTGTTAAGGACTGCAGGAGAAACTGGCAGCTGCGTGTTGTTGGAGGCCTCCTGTGGGGCTGGTGTCCAGGGTTCACTCATTGCCTCTGCACACCTGTTCACAGCAGAAGCTGAAGCCTGCCTTGATCTTTAATCCCCATTTCCTATGGCTGTAGCCTGGATTTGAGAAGGCTAGAGAGGGAAATGTGCTTGCTTGTAGCTGGTTGGTTTATATGCCACCCTTTACAGCTGTATTAGAGCTGTGGAGATCTAACTTTAGAATGGTGCTGCCTTCGGAAGAGAGACTGTATTTTATCCTTGATGCTTTCATACATTTATTACAGAGGATGTAAGATAAAAGTAGCTAGTGAAAACAGTGGATATTAGAAATTTTTATCTCTTTATTGTTTTGTTACATAGCAATACAGGTATGTGCAGATACACTTCCAAGTGTTTAATCCACAGAGCAGGTTGAGTTGAGGCTGTTCTGCCAAGTTGGAAAATGTTTGCTTTTATCCTTATATCCATCATCAAAACTTTAGTGGCTCTTCATGATACTTTTAAATGTTTTTGTTTCTAATTCTGTATTCTGATAGGACTGCAGCTTATCATACACCTTGGTTGTCTACATCATACTGGAAACCAGGGGAATTTGAACAGTCAGATGCAAATTTGTCTAGTTCAGATAAACTCACATCTGTTGCTCACACAGCTAGTTTTTTATGCTTTTTAGTTGCAGTATTGAAATTTTTATAATAACATGTATTTTAGAGGGTTTCTGGTGTCTCCAAGGCTTTAGTAGAACATCACAAGTTGTAACACTAAATCCTTGATTCTGCAAAGAATGGTTACTGCAAAGGAATTACTCCAGTGGGGCTGTGCAAGTGGTTTGTTCTGCTTTGTTTTTTCCCTACTTGGGAATTAATCTTTGCAGTGTATTAGAGGTAGCCCAGAGAAGTTGCTTATAAAGTTTATTATGCCATTTCTCCAAATTAGTTATTTTTTTATAATTATTATTTGAACCATTAACACTAAACTTGAGAGACTGTGTAGAAAGTGCTGCAACTGGTAATTGCCCAATAACTTGCACATTAAATATCTTAATTGAAAGTCTGAATACTGTTGTGCTCTAACTTGGTCTCATTAAGGACAATTTGGATGTTGATATCAACATCAGCATAGGCAGATATTCTGAGAGTTTCAGCCCTGAAGTTACTGAGTAAGGGTCTGCCATGGAAAAAGAGAGCAATTTCTTTATTGTGTGCAGAAGCAACCTAACGGATCTGAAGTAGCATTTGGATTTTCTTTTTATATTTTTGAGGACTAAAACACTTTCCCCCCAAGTTATACTACTTATCTGGACTTTCAGGGCAGGTTCTACAACTGAACACACTGGCCATCTCATTTTGTTATTTATTCACTGGAGGAACGAAGTGGAGTGAGTGCTTGTTGTTTTGCTTCGTGCCTGGTGAGATGAAGCAAAGGAGGGTGGGCTGGGCTGGGCAGAGACTTCTGTCGGCAGGGCTCTGGACTGCCAGTTACTAGATGACCCACATACACCAGGCCCCTCTTGTGACATGTGATTTCTCAGCTTTTCGGTGGAAACTGATGCTGCACAAAGCTTCCTTTGAGATGTGGATAGATGAAAGGAGATGAAACAGCTGGTTTGGTTTTATCCCATTCAGGTCAGGTTTTTTGTAGTCAATGTGCAGCATTAATAATAATAAAACCAGCTGTTGTATACCCGAAAACTTGCCATAGAAGGGACATAATTACTGAGGGGGCCTGTACTGTCATTGAACCCATCCTTACTTCAAAGCAGCTATCAGGAATGATGAATGGCCATGGCATTCCTATTAAAGTATTTGCATTGATTATTTTTATGTTTGAAAGAGGGAGACAGAGATCATCCTTGATCCTGGAGTGTCATGCAACCGTACTTGAGTACATACATAAAAACCCCACCTAGTGTCACAGAGAGGTTGATAATTAACTTCTAGGCTTTGAGGCTTTAGTAGGAAAAGAAGGTTTGACCAGTGTTAGTCATGAAGCATTGAAGAAATCAGTAAGAGATGGCTGTCATACAGATGAACATTGGGAACACCTATAAAGTTTTGAGATAGCTGCCTATATGTATGCATCCTGTAGATCAACTTCAACTTCCTCAAATGCTGTTCTGTTCTGCCACAGAAATGAATAGAAAAAGAAACAACATCAGCAAAACTCACCAAAACTCTGAGTTAAGGAGTTCATTAGATTTTGACTCTTCTCCCCCTCGCCGTGAAGAACTTTATATGACTGTAATGTGTCAGTACTGTCAAACATTCTGAAGTGATTTGGTGTAGTGTAGCCAAGCATGGAGATGAAAGTCTACCTTTGCTTGAGATAGGAAGCCATAAGGGCAGCCAGAAATCTAGAGTATTTTTGAGATCCAACTCTTTCATGTTATTTCAGGGACATAATGAACTCTGGTTCATACTGTGGTCTGTAGTCCCCACCTGCCTTGTGCCAGGTGGTGGCAGAGCTCCTCTAAAGCATTGAACTGCTTTTGCTGTCTGATGTTAGTCAAGTGGAATTGAAAACAATATGATCTTTCAAAAAAGACTATAATCTGTTACCTAAGCAATACCAGGGAGATATTTGATGTAGATTTTAAACTCAATTTAAAAGGATGCTTTGCCTTGCCTGAGTTGGGTTTGTATTTTAGATCACAGGGGAGACCAGTAATTGCAAGAGATTTTTGAGAGCTTTTTAATAAGAAGCATGCAAAAGATATTAAAAATATTTATTATTTCTCTTGAATGCATATGATGTTTGATAAAAAACCAAACTGTTGTTTTTTGTAACTTACATTTGCTACCTCACTGGTATGTTAACTTCATTGATGATTTTTGGCTATCCTGAGTCTTCTGTGCTTAATTCTGTAGCAGTGCTAATGACACTCGAGGGGGTCTTTCTGCAGCAGCTCAAGGTGTGTGCCTGGGAGAGGAGAGGCTTGCTGAGCTGCTGCATGGAGGGATGAGCACAACACCTGGAGAACAAGAGCTGTTCTCTGCATAAATGTGGGAAGTGCTGTTTTCATATTGATGAAGCAAACTTGAGACTATTAATCTGTAAATTACATGAAGCAAGATATTAGCTGGAGGTATAGCTGTTTTCCAGATAGTTTCAGTGCCAGCTGATGTTTCGTGTCGTTGGTTTCCCATCTCTGCTAATAGACATTTCAAGTTTTACCTTGAAAAATCTCTTTATTTGTAGACGCGTAATAAATAGGAGGTATGTAACTACATAATGGTCACAAGGGTGTGTGTGGGGAAGGTAGGTGTGTGTTTGTGGATGTAAAGTACATATTTATGCTGTCAAGACCAGCTCAGTTTCAAGTATAACAGAAGAAGTTCACTAGTGTCTTAGCATTGACTGTGAAATTATTGTGGAAGGACTTTTTGTTTGCCATGTATGACCTATTACCCCTAAAGCAGACTGGCCAGTTTATGACATATCAAGGGGCAAAAGAGGGAAAGACAAGCACAGTGAAGTTTGTTGGGCTTGAGAGGTAAAGCAGCAGGATCTTTAACCATCTGGGGAAAGGCTGCCTTGCAAAATTGGCTGCAGATAGGTCCCAGCCATGGTTGAGAGTAAAAGAATAGATTTTAACCTACATTGCTTGTACAGTTTGCTACTCTGAAAATTAAGAGTGGTGTTTTCCATCTTTTTTCCTTAGGTTTTCCTCCATTTACTATCAGAACAATGAAACAACAATGAAAAAATGAATGCTTAAAGTTTTATTATTTCTCCTGAACACCCATGAATGTGTATCCCATTTGGTGGCTGAATATTTTCAGTCACTCCAGAGTGCTAGAGAGCTGTTCTAACCTCTAGAGGGATTTAAGCAAAATGGTTTAAATATTTTTTTATTATTATTTTTAAAGAAAGAATTCTATAAAAACCCAACTGTGGTGACAAGAGTAAGATTAAACTGTGGGGCTGTTCTCAGCAACTCGAATATTGAAGATTCAGAATATTTAATGTTTTCTACTCTGTGGGAATTCTTTTCAGCTGAATAGCTTTCTGAAAATGTTTGCAAGGAAATAATCTATTCAAAACACCAAGTGAGTAGATTGCAATAGGAGAGTGATCTATAAACACACATTGGTAGTGCTATGGGGTCAGTGACTTTTAGAAAGTGAGACGACTTTCATTAGTTAAAAATTTCTCAAAATTGGTACATTCTTACTTTTAGTCAGCCATGTGACTTCACTTTGTTTTGTAGGATCATTAGCAAGGCATACAAGCAAAACTTGTTCATCTGGTCATTCTATTGCGTATGTGAATCTTGCATATTTGCAGCTGAGCGGTGATTAGAATTAGTGTTGGTTTGTTGGAGAAGGCAGTGTATTAACCTGAAGGTCAGGCTGCAGACTTTGAGCATCTTGGAAATCTGGAAAACTGTATGAAGTTCTTAGGAGAATGTGCACAATGGGCATCAAATCTGATGAGAGCAAATGAGTGTTACCCTAAAGAAAAAGAAAATAATAGTAGTGTTCAGTGCGGTGTTGAATCTGACCACATTTGTTGGACACTGCTGCACTTAACAAAAGGATTGTTCCTTAGAGTTCTACTTTGTTTTTTCTCCTCTCTGTTGATTCTTTTTCTTTAGGTCAGAAAGCTGCATGGGTAACACCAACCGGACTGTTTGCTAAGCATCAGCCAGATTCTTGGTTTTCTTGGCCTCCTAAGGTACAGTAAAACACTGAGCCACACGGTAGCAACAGTTACCTGTGTCCCTCTGTGGCTTAATTACAAGAGGGAGGCAGGAAGGACTCTACTTGGGTACCCAGTGCGTGCTGCAGATTCCTGCTGACGTCTGTGTTGTCTAGGGTGATCGTGTTGCCTTGACAACCAGCAGCATCCCTGTTTTCGGGGCTGGTCCTTGGATCTCTTTGGATTTTACCAAAATAACTATTTTTGTTAGACGTGCAACCAGTTTCATCTTGCACGCCCTGCAAGGTGGATGTCTACAAACTGCCCCAGCAGAACAGCAGAGATATCTCCAGCTAGGAAGATGGATGAGAGGCTGCCTCGCCACATGTGGATCGCATTTGCCTGCCAGATCCTGACTCCTTTGTATTTTCTTCTCAAGCCGTTTCTTCTGTTACAGCCTTCCTTCAGTTCTGCAGAACCTAGTGATCCCAATTAAAGCCAGTTCTTGTGTCCTTTCTTCCTCCTTAAGTCCTTCATTATTTGTTAATTTTGGTCAGTCTGATGGTGTCACATGGCTGGAGCAGTGAGCAAAGTCACCTGATTATTCTCTTGGAGCAGTCAAAAATAATGGAAATTAGAAGCAGTGGGGGAAATAATTGAACATTTCAAGTCCTTAAGGAGATCACAAGCCTTTGGAACTGGAATAAGCACATAATTTTTCTACAGAAACTATTTATTTGAAAGTATCCCTGCAGACATCAACCTGGACTTGGTTTCTTACTGAGTCTCTTTTTACTAGTGCAAAGTTTAATTATCTGGTAAAGTATTTCTTTCATAGAACAGATTACTTCAGATTCATGGAACTGTGTACTGCAGACCAGTGTCTAGAGAGCTGTGTGTTCAGTTTCTTATTCTAACAGTTACTGGTTTATTGTCAACATGGAGCATTTTGGCCACTGTGTTTTCTTGACTGCTCTTTTTCTAGAAACTGAACATAAGATTGTGGAAAAAAACCCAAAACACTTTTAGGGAAACTTTTTAGGCTAAAGGAATGCTTAATTTGTGACAAAAATCCAAATACTGGGGTTTTTTTAAATGACTTTCCTTATTCAAGGCTATTTAATGATTTCTAGCTGAAATATGCATTTTCTGTGAACAATTTTCCCTGTCTCCAGAAGTCAAAGTGCCAACCCTACAAATTGAATGCCAGGCCATGTTTTTCATGGCTCACACATTCCAACCAGGAATAGCAGCTCTGCAACTGGAGTTCAACCAACAGGTCTAATGATGTATGAGCCAGAAACAGTGCAGTTCCTGCTTGGAGTTTGTGTTGTATTTTGCATAGCAAAGAGCTGCCAGTGAGTAGGAAAGGTGTTTTCATCCCTAAGGCAACCGGAGCTAATATGGATGTCACATGCGGAGCATGTCTATTAACAAAGGGCTTTCTTACAGCTGCTTTTCTGAACATCAAGGCACTGTTAAAACCATGAGATAGGTTTTCCTGTGGCTAGAAGCAAAACTTCACAAATAAAGTGGGACTTTGCTAACTATGAATGTAAGAAATAGACTTTTTCCTCTGAAATATATTAAAATAATTCTGTCTTATGGTTTTTGTGTTTTGAAATGGAAGTGCTTGTCAGAAGGTGTTCAGATGTCAGCAAACATCTCACTACTTACATGAATCCAGATTGTGACTGGAGCCATGGCTGTTTGTCTTTGCAGTTCTGTATTTTATCTCATGCACAGTAATTCCTTATTTGGTAATTTGTCATCTTTGAGCAATTGGGCTTTAGCAGCGGTTTGATGTACAGCTGTATTGCTGAGATCCTTAGGACAGGTAGATATCCTTAGTGCAACAGACATTGAATTTATAGTAGTAATAGGAAAAGTGGGTTTTGTTGAGGTTTAAAGTCATTAGGTCAAAACCACTTCACTTGGGATTGCAGAAAGGGACTTCACTCTTAACGTTCTCAGGAAATTGGGTTTAGATTGACCTAGAGAGATTGTCCAGTCTGTTTCTTTCTCTTGGCTGGAAAAAGCTGTCTGTGTTTGTTGGGTGATTGAGAAGTGCTTTACATGGACAGTAAACAGGGCACAGATGAAGCTTTCTAGGCCTCTGCCCCCTTGTTGTGTAATTCTAGACCATCTTAATAGCTGCTGAGTTAATCTACAGTGCCCAGAGCTGATTGCCTGGTTTCAGATGGGGTCTGGCAAAGCTGAAGGATGTGGAAGGATTATTTGGGTACTTTGCAGGCTATACACCTGCTTGTATTTCCAGAATTTGGTAATCAGATGTTGTGCAATTGCATGGAATTAGTAGTATGTGTTGTGCAGAAAACCAGGGAATTGTTGCCCATTCTGTACCTTTGTGTGTGATTGTTTCTTTTCATATGAAACCATTTAGAAAACAACAGGCTAAGAATGGATAAAGTACCACAAAATTTAGGATGCAAGCAACCCCTTCTATCCATTAAATTTCCTGTTTGCTGAAAGCAGGTTAATAGAGATCTCTTTGAGAATCAGTTTTCTTCAGCAGAAAGACTGTGCTCTGTTCAGTTTTTTTATTTGTCCAAGAAAACTTAGGGGGGAAAAAAAAAAGGAGTATAATTCTGAATTGGAATTTAGTTTTGTGACTGTTCCTCTTTTTTCTGCCATTACTCATTCTTCTCCTTTTTTTCTCCTCTTTTTTTATGTGAAACATGTCATAGGGAGTAATTTTTCTTACATGAGAGGCACTTAAGCTGCAGTAAATGCATTGAGTTTTGCACAGGGCTGTTTATTCTTACTGACATGGACAGGAAATGCACTTGTGTGTCTTAGGAGATTAGATCTTGGTCTTTTTTTATGACAGCTCTCCATCATGTTTTATGCATCATAAATAAATGAATCATTTTTCTAAGACTACCACTGTTAGTTATAATTATTTTACTGTTTACTTGTGCCATTGCCATAGATGGGGTGCTTGGGAACAGGGGAAAGTTTTCTTTCTTTGTCAATAGAGAAAAAGTAGAAATCCACTGCCTTTTTTTATTCAGTGTGATATATCGTACCACAGCTAGTGACATGTGGGCAGAAATTAAATACAGCTAAGCCTCAGAACCTCATCTACCTTCTTGAATTTGTGAGTGTGTAGTTGTAAGTTAGTTTCCCAGCTCTCCAAAAACCCTGGTCTTTTGTTATACGAATGCATCTGTCTTGGTCATGACCAGCAGCAAAATAGTCTTGCAAGCTTTGCTTGGCATGCAGTGTTTCTTTTTATCTTCAGAGATAAATTTGCTCATAATATGTGCTAACAGTACCAAGCTGAAGGTACCCAGCAGTGACAGTTTGTTACTTGCATAGCAGTTTTCATGTCCAAACTCTCCTGAAGTGTCTAGTGCTCCTCTCTGCTTGACGTAACACAGCCATGCTGGTTGCTGCTGTTAGGGTGAAGCTGTCCGTGATTTTCTTCCTTGTTTATTGAGAAACACTGGCTACCCAACCTCTGCCAGCTGTCCCTGGATACCAAGGGAGTATCCAGCAGCTGTGAATAGCTGGAACAGCTTGGCCTTGGGCCAGCCCTTTCCGTGGGGATGCCCAGCTCTTCCACACCCTGTGCTGCAGCAGAGCAAGGCTGAGGCTGCTGAGGAAGATGCCTCCATGAGTCCAAGGAGCTGGTGGGCTGTGCCCTTGCTGTTTGCTGTCTGCACAAGGCTGAAGACCCACCCGGGCTGAGTGCTTTCCAGTATCACATGGTCTAAGTTTTTTGGCACCTGTGAAGCTATTCCCTTGGGACTTGTGTTAACTTTTTGTGTTGTTTTTTTTCCTGCCAAATTATACTTTGTTCTCTAGCCACATCAGTACTTATATATTTAATGTATGTGTATGCATATGTCAGACATGTTTTCTTACTATTTTTAGCAAAGTTTTCTGTGTCTGAAATAACAAATTCTGTGTAGCTCTGTCACCATTGCTACCATTCCAGCTTTTTTCCTTTTCTGTTCAGAGATAGGTTTTTAGATTTTTAAAGATGGAAAGCAACTTTAGATCCTTTATTCTGCTCTATTGCATCGCAGAGGTCATGGAATTTAATCCAAATATTTATAATTTTATTAAGATGTAGCTATTCAAAATGCCTCTAGTCTTATTTAAAGAATTCTAGATTATCTTTCTGCTTCCATCTTTCTTGCTTTCCTCTCTCTCACATTCAGTATGTTTATCTTCTAGTTGTCACATCTCCTTTTTTTCTGACTGTGATTTTTCATTTAATATTATTTTTCTCTGGTTTTATATGCACTCTCCAGTGGGATTATTTATGGATCAGGAGAAATGTTTTAGCATTGTTCTTAAACTCCTAACTGCTAATGCTGCTGCTCCTAGTAGTTAATGGCTGACTGCTTAGCTGAAATACATGACTGTGGCTTTGCTTCATCACCTAATTGTGCTTTAAGTATACTAAGGAATTCATATTTAGGGAATGTAAATGTTACCTTCAAATCCCAGGCAAAAAAACCCGACCCTAAATGGGCAGCTCATGCTTCCAAGCCCTGTTATAAGACTGACTGTAAACAGGGACTGCTGGGTTAGTCATTCTGGG
This sequence comes from Galbula dea, assembly GCA_013399015.1. Classification (NCBI taxonomy): domain Eukaryota; kingdom Metazoa; phylum Chordata; class Aves; order Piciformes; family Galbulidae; genus Galbula; species Galbula dea. The sequence continues at coordinate 5,229,255 of VWZX01000708.1, forward strand.
CTCCCAGAAAAACAAACAAAAACCAGCTGCCAAGTGGTGCTAGGGTTGTGCATGTAAATGCTCCCTAGGTTGTGTCCCCAAACGTGGTGTGTGGTGGCTCTGTGGGATACCAGTGCTTAGGCACAAGTTTGGAAGTTTCTTGACTTGTGTATGCCATGCAGTTACTGCAGTAATTTGCTGTCAGGTGTGGGTTGTTTTCTGTCCTGTGGTACATCCACCTGCTTCTGAGGGTGTAGAACCCTGCCCCTCAATAAGACTTCTCCTGTGTTTTCTTAGCACAGTGCTGACAGAACTTTGTGGGCTCTGCTTCTGCTGTACCTGGGTGTGTTCAGGTGCTCTTCACCACTCTCAAACACCAAATGGTGATTAAAGTGTATTTGCCAGTCTGTCCTTTGTAGAAGATGACCCAGCAGTTAGGAACGTTCATTCATAGTTGGACTCTGGAAAAAATTGCCATTATCACTGGTGTACTGGTGAAGGCAGGCACAGGGAGGGGAGGGGAGCCAGAGTCTGGGGCAGCTGTCAGCTGAGTGGAGCCTCTGGAGAGCCAGGTCAGTAGCAGCCTTATGTTTGGGGTTAAGTTTTATGAGGACTTTCCACTGAACAGAGTCCATAGTGAGTCTGACTGTAGATGAATGCAGTCTGTTGTTGCTTGTGTGCATTAGACCCTCATGATGTGTATCATGTGAAAGTACAGACTATAACTGATAGAAGGATGCAGCCCAGAGACACAGTCTGAATGTTGCTGAGGTTCAGTGGCTTATGGTGTAAAAGCATGGCCATTTATGTGGTTTTTTTGTTTGTTTCCTTGGGTTTTAAGCAAAAAACAAAGCATGACAACAACAAAAAATAGACAAACAAAAACCATGCTCTATCAGTTTGGGTCTAGACTGGAAGCAGTAACCAAGTGGTGAAATGCTCTGTATCTGGTTAGCTGCTCCCCTGTGTCATTCACTCACCTCTGAAAATGTCTTTCAGAGTGGCTGATATTACAGGCTAGAAAATAGAAAACATTTGACTTCAGTTATTATCATAGCTGCTGAGTTTTGCTGGGAGTGGGAGTGGAAAGGACACCCATGAAATTAATCCAAATGGATATTAGGGGCACTGACTTCTTATTCTGGTATTACTCAAGTGGGAACAAAAAATGTGTTAGTACTTGTTACTCTGTGTGTAATGGTGTAATGCTCTGGTTAGCTGATGTTGTTTTTTGAAAAGTAATTTTTTTGCCACTTGTTTGATTCTCCATTTGCAGCTCAGGATATTGGTAATTACAGTAGTGAAAGCTAAAGATTTTCCTTCTTGTAAATTTGTCTTGTGGGCTTTAAAATTACTGTATATTAAGTGAAACCTTTGCTGAAATGTTTTTAAGCATAGGTTTTCCCAGTGTAATTGACCATTGTGTAAGCTGTTCTTTCACTTAGAGGGTGTCAAAAAGATCAATTCCATTTTTGGTCCAAAGTCCTGATCCTCAGCTTCAGCCCTGGAGGGAAATCTCACACAAATTTGCTCACACCATGTACTGTCATAAGCTGCTGGCACCCTTTGGAAGGACTGACTGGCATCCACAGCTTGCAGCCAGGCCTTCACTCCTTAGGAAAATGTGAGACTCCAGATCCAGAGCTAAGTTTAGTCCAAGCTCTGAGCACATACAGGTCAGTTTTTTTACGCAGGAACTTGGGAGATGTAACTAATGTGGACATGGGTCACTGCAGGTTTTGAATATGGTTAAGTTCCACACCAAGCTGTCAAGAAGAGTTACCTGTGAAGTGTTGGAACATTTTTCTCTACATGTAGCCAGCCTGGGAAGTGATGAGAGTGTATGTTTCCATTAAAACCAGAACAAACCTCCTTTTGCATTAAACTTCTGAACACATGCCTGCAGTGCATAGCTAACAATGCAAAACCAAAACAAATACTCCAAATGGATTTTTTTTTTTTTAACTTTCATAATGTGATGGCCTAAAGTTCAGATTTTGGGGGTTAACTTGTCATTTCTAGATTCTCAAAATGTCAAACCCCTCAGACTGACAGTTTTACTGTTACTCTTTCTGTGTGTCCCTCAGGTTAGCTTATTTGAGAACAAGCATGTTTATAGACTGGACTGTAAGTTACTTGATCTTGTTTCTTTAAATATCTGAATCTCAATATCAAATAAATATATTTTAGTAAGATTCTTTGTTTAGTTGATGGGGCATCTTCAGAGGGAAGTTTATTGTGTGAAAGGCAGTAAGAGGATGTCCCTGATCCCTCAGTTCTTCCAGAGTGTCATCTGGGAGTTTGCTTTAGAATTGTTTCTTCTCTGTGAAAAAGTCATGGCTCTGTTTAAAATACTTGGAACATTTATCAGCATTTTTCAGGTTTGGTGTTTTTTTTTGTTTGTTTGTTTGTTTTTTTGTTTTGGTTTTTTTTTAATTTAAACTTTGCTTCCTAAAACCTGCTCAGAAGAGGCCTTAAGTCTAATAGAAACCTTAATTTTAGCTATCATTTTTCATTCCAAAGCCTTTGGGGAAAAAATGTCACACCATTTCCTTGCCAAGTACAGTAGCTTCAGTGAAGAGGAAACACTCCCTTGAGATGGTTCTGAAAGATATTTATTACTCTTAAAAATGAACTTTTAAATATTTCAGAGTTACTAACAGGAATGTGTTTCTTAGATACCTTATCGTCACCTGGAAAATACAACACTCTCTAAGGCCTTCCCAACTTCCACCGTCTTGCAAGATCCACCACAACTGAGGACTGGATCTTTTTGGAGCCTCAGTGTTTGATTATACATGATTTAAGAGTTGGTGACTGCTTGGCTCCTTCTCATGAGTTGCCTCCAGCCTTATGTAATAATTATTGATGATCACTGAAATCTGCAGTAGCAGTTTTCCATTGATACATCAGTGAGAGAATAAGGAAGTGTATGCTGACATGCAGGACTGGCACACGTTTCAGTACTGGGGTTATAAACACAATAACAGGGCTTGATGTATAGCATCAAGCTTGTCTTTGCTTTAAGTGACAGGCATTCAGTGTCCCTTCCTGCCCTCTCAGGTAGGCAGCGCTGCTGGAATTGTTTCCATGATGGAGCATCTTTCAGCTCCCTGTTTCTGGTGGGTTTAAATTAATTGTGTATACCTGTATATTCCTACTGTATGTTCCCTTGTAAAATGAATTCCAGCTTCAGTCTGCAGCAGGAAACTCTCTTGCAGTTGCCTTGTGCTGTAACTAAGCCTCTCCTGGGGTGCAGCCCAAGCAGGTACACTGAGCGGTTTCTGCTGGAACAGAAGTCATAATTTCTTCTGGACTTGTGCTAAACAGTCTCTGTTCTGGTAATGGCTTAGGGCCCTGTGTTGGATAGATACCATGCTCTCTGCTGGACATCTGTGGTCTGAGCCATTATCTCAAGGGAGGACAAGAAAAATGAGGCTCAAGCAGATGTATCTGTTTAACCCAAGGCATCACAGGCAGTGCGGCACAAACTATCTTGATTTTATTTTTTTACTAGGTATTTGTTTTCTGTCTCTAATAGGCATAACATGCAGTGGCTAGAGACTCTCACTGAGATCTTTTGCAGTTGACTTTGTCTTCTAATGATCTGCATGTTAGGAGGAGACAGTAGAATTGGAGGTGTCTCAGCTGATGTGCATTGCTGCTCACTTCCCCATGCTGTATTTCATCCGCTGTCATCCCTGCAACTCAGATCTCCCTGAGCACTTAAGCTGATAAGAAGTACAATCATTTGCAACTCCCTTTGTGCATTTCTCTTTCTTGAAAGGGCTCTGTGAAACTGAGCTGAAAAGCTCCTATCAGAGAAAATAAGTACTTCAAAGTGACTTCTGAGCATATAATCAAGCTATGTAATATTATGACTGTACTAATGATGCTTGCTTATTTCAGTCATTTGTGATAAATCATTAGTTTCTTTGATTTTTGTTTGTGTTTCCTAGAATAACTCTCAACCTGATGCAGAGCTCTGATGGTTGTTGCATTATTAATAGTCTTAAAATACCGGGTAGACCTGACCTAATAGAGGCCATGGGAGTGTAGGCACAAGGCTGGGTCTCTGCTGTGAGAGTTTTCAAAGGATCTGCATTTCCTCCAGACTTTCAAAGTGATTATACTGTGTCACACTTATGAATGGGGTGCAGAGGCTTCTGAGGGGGGGAAGGGGTTTGCTTCCTTAATGAGTATGTTTTCAAAGAAAAATTACATTTCCTTGTCACATGAAAGAAAGTAATGTCTACACAAATGCTAGCCATTATTGGGGAAATGGCTCAAACTCAAAAATTCTGGCTGGAAACCATTAGGAAGAAAAACGTTCTCCACCATCAATTAATGTATTGTTTTTCTTTTCCTTTCATGTTGCTAAGCAGGCCAAGAGATAAGGGGCCAGCTGTAATCCATCTTGTCAGATGAGTTAAGTCACATCATATTATACCCATCATTTGGAAGCTGAAAACTCCGTTTCACTCTGAGCTTCATTTTCAGATAGTATTTTTCAGATTATCTTTGCTTTTACTTCATGTTCCTGTACTCATCTTGATTGAGCATCTGATCCAAAAGTATGTAATATAGTGTTGCCTTTTACACTGCAGTGTCAAAGAGAAGGTGTTGATACATGTTTGGTGTGGTACTTAAAGGTACTTAAACTCAGAAAACTAGATTCTGGTCATTAATTTTTCTCTGTCTTGAGTGTTGCATCTTCATCACTGACACTAATTACAGAGGGTGGGTTTTGGTAGGAAATACCCAGCTCTCCTTGAAACTAGCCAGGTCAGGCACTGCCAGCACTACAACCCAGCAGGAGGGAAGCTGGTGTTGGATGCTCTGCTGCTGCCAGCCCAGTTCTGGGGTAATTCATGAGGACAGTTAGAGATACTGGTGCGCTTGGCTGGGGCACACACTGTGTTGTTTTCACCATCTCTAGTGGAAGGACTAAACAAAGGCTCTGGGAAAAGATGGTAAAACTTGGCAGTAACAACTTCAACTTTAGGATCTCATCTGTCATAGTCCAGAATATCTCAGTGCTTGTTCTGTGGCCTGAGTCTGCACAGTTACACCACTAGGAGTATTTGAGCTAGCCAGCTGGAATGCTGGTTTTTTCCTGACGTGACTGTACTACTGCTGGTTCTCAGCCTGTCAGATTTAAAGGGAGGGAAGCATGAGCTGAATGTGGACTATGCATCTTCATCTACTGTGTCTGAGGTCCCTGTGTATGTGGCTTTCCTCTCTGTCCTTCACTCCAGGTGCTTAGGAAAATGATGGCAAAAGTTAATGTTAAAATCAGACTTATTGGAAGCTTTTCCAATAATTAGCTTTTGTAGACACGTCTGACCAGAGAAGACAGGTGGGAGGCCTAGGAGCAATACAGGCCTGAGCTCCAAAGTATGGAGCTTCTGCTGATGAGGGGAACAATGCCCTCAGATAGCTTGTCATGCTCTCTAACGTTTGTATTATATTGAAACAATAGAATCAAAGCCAGCAGCAATGTCTGTGTGACCTTTCCTATGAACAGCAAAGTATTTTGGGGTGTGGAAAGGTACAATACCAAGTTTGATTTGTCATTTTAAAGAGTTATAATGTAGGCATTTTTGAATGCTTTCCTGAAACCCAGGGTCCTCCTGCTTGATGCAGCTATAGAAGGCAGCTACACCTACAGCCCGTGTTGTGTTCATAGTCCCTTTTAAATAAGTTTACTTTGTATCACTCGGACTTGGTTACTAACTAACAGAAATACAATGTTTCCCAGAGTGAAGTTCATTGAGTGTTTAATGTTATGACGTTGGTTACAGGTATATTTCCCTGGACCGCAGAGCTCACTCTGCAGTGTTACATTTCACCGTGTCTGCTGGAAATGCTAGGAGTGATTTGTGTCCATAGCAGACTTGTCAGGACCATGTACTGTTAGAGCTGATTCTGCTCTCCTGATGACTGTACCCTGGACTTCTAAAGACGCCTAAATGTGACACAGTTGAAGATCTAAGGCTGGCACACCTTGTGTGGTGCTGGTGGTCTGCTCTTGGGATTTATTGGTGCAACAAAAATGCTGCAGCTGCTCTGGCAGTGGGGTCAGCTGACAGGGAGGAGCCCTGGGCAGCACCAATGAACCTGTTGCAGTCCAGACCAGGTTTGCCACATCCCAGCTGATGGGTCAGCAGAGCTCTCTCCAGAGCTGGGCCATAGGTTGGCTTGGGAGAACTTTGCTTGGTTTGGTGCCAGGTGCTGCTGGGGACCTTCTCCCATCATGAGAGTGTAGTTGATCAGGTTCCTTCTCCTGGGAATGTTCCTAGGCACTGCTTTATGTGCTGGGATGGATGGAGCCTGTGATCCTCCAGGAGGGATTTTATTAATACAAGTCTTACGTAGGAGGACAGCTCTCATTTATGAAATAGGTTCAGTCTTGTGTGGGAAGCTGAGGAGAGGAGGAAGGTGAGAAGAGAGATTTAACCCTTTGGTTGCTGACAGGCTTTCTTCATTCAAAGAGGAGATTGAATAACTTATTGCTAAGTAACACCAGAGAAAAGTTTGCATAGGTCATTCATTGGCTGGGACACACAGTTACTGTTCTCCTGCTTCTGAGGTAGATGTTCTGTAGCTTGTCTGATTCTCTTGTGATCTGAGAAGAAATGCACTTTGTCCTGTCTGACTGTATTTTTAAAACTGAAATCTCAAAAGTTAAAGCTGATTTTCCTTTCCTGTCAAAGATGCTCATATTTTTATTTGGTTTTGCTTTATTATCCTACAGACATAGGGTAGCTGCAGGACACAGCCTGCTGAGTTTCACTGTTGTTTAGATGAAGATGCATCTGTGTTTCTCCAACACTGAACTTGTTGTGTACAGCTTTGAGAATGACAAACCATTAAGAGCTGTTCATGTGATTCCTGAGTAGCTGAAAAAGATAGAGACAAGTTTTACCCTCCCTCCCTGTCTGCCCAGCAACTTGGGAGTAGATTTATATTCTTTTTGCTTTAGTTGGGCTTTATAGTATCAGTTTTTAAGAATAAGTTAAATAAAAAGCCTTTTCTGTTTGCTTTTAGACACATGGTCAGAGTGTCTAAGAGCAAACTTAGAATCACGAGCAGACTTAATAGTCTTGGGTCCCATCTGCAAAGTATTTCAGCTATTGCTGTGTTTTATTCTAGTCTAAATAATTACTTAATTTTATTAATATCTTTGGACTTGCTTGGCAGTCCTGTCAGTATAATATAATGGGAGTAGACTGTTTATTATTGGGTTTTGAAGTGGTGAGCTTTTTCTTGTGTGTGTGTATATATATGTGAGTCATTTGTTGATTGCCTTCGTTCCTCTCTTTATCTGTCTTCATTGAGTGTATAAATTATATCTAGGGTCCAATGATCCTTTTCTTGTGGTGAAGCCATTTTAGTATATTTCTCTCTTTATCTTCTGCCTTCTTCAGTTGTCTGAAATGAGAGCCACAGTCCATGAGTGTTCCTATCAGACAGACTTCACAGATGAGATGCAGGCAAGGAGGAGTCCTCCTTAGCAGAAACTCATTCTTAGCAGATGTAGTTAATGATGCTGTTTGTTTTAATTTTGTTTCAGAATAAATATAGTGTGGTTTAATTTGGCTGGCAGCTTTATTCTTTTGTAAATCACAACTTCTGAGGCTATTTACATGAGTGTTTATTCCCCCTCTCCTTACCATTTTTATTTGGCTGTAATCTGGAGGAAAAAAATCTCCATCAAATAGATAATAGCTCCCACACCAGTTTCCAAAGGCTAAATCAGAGAACAGGAAAACAGAAAATTCTGTTGAGCAGAAAACCATCAGAACCAGATGAGCCCTGGAAGTTCACTTTCCTGCCTTGGAAGATACTTTCTTTGCAGTGTGCAGTTGTCAATTTCTTGTACTACCACTTTGCTGTGTTTCCTAGAGATTTATAACATGTGACTGTGGGTCTAGGAAGAGAAATTGGTAATACATCTAAAAAACATGATAAAGCATGATAAATGTAAATTGGATTTCTTGGTTTAGTGTTTGGGGTTTTTTTAACTAGAAAAGGAAACAAGATTTGAAACATGTTTAATCCAGAGTGCACTATATATCTAGTAGAGATATTGTAGTTGAGTGTCTTTTTGTCTGATGGAGAGAGGAGTGTGGCAGATTGTCTCACAGAAGATGTTATCAAGGTTATGCATTTCAGCTCAAAACTTCTGCCAGGTATGTGCCAAAATATTTTAACAAAGCAACGTAATAAACATACTCTTCCAATATGAAAAAGTGAAATCAACCTTTGATGCACTTGTGTGAATGTACCAAAACATCTTATTTAGTGTTATTAACCAATTTATGCTCTGAGAAAACTGCACTCAATTTGTGCAGTCTACAGCTGTGAAGGTTAAAAATAATTCTTACCAGTTCATGAAAGTTACCATTTTAGGCATAAGTTACAGAGCCTGAGCAATAGATGGTATAATTGGTAAGTAAAATTTCTGTTCTTGTGTAATGTGTCAAGATTTCAAAGTTTTGTAGACCTTGCAGATTAATGTGCAGATGTTTTAATTGGGAACATGCACACCCACCTCTCTGTTGGGCACTGCAAGATTCTGAACAAGGTTATTTTTGTGATTGATTACCCATTTTTTGACAAGTTGAGAAACAAGTTAGAAATGTCAGCAAAGCATTCCTGTGAAACTCAGAAGAATAAAAGGAATTGCATTTGCAGAATTAGAATTGTCAAAATGATGGAACAGTCTGGCCATGTGGGAACAGCATGCTGCTGCCTTCATGGCTGGGATGGTGGTTTGCAGCAGGATGCTGGGGCAGGGCAGGGAGGCACTGCTGGCTGCAAAGTGTGTGATCCTTAGAAGAGGAAGGATTAAGGAATGTGGTAAAAATATTCCACTGTTATCTTTGTGTTAATCATTTAAAGCTAACTCTTCCATGATAGCTGGACTTCTGAGTGTGGCTTTTCAGGCTTACATACTGCTCTGCTGCTCTGTGCCTGCAACAGATACCCCTGTATGTTGATTCTGAGGTAGCAAGGTGTGTAACAGGTTTTTGGTTAGTAATTTGTATACTGGTTCCTGGATGCTGTGCAGTAGGACAACTCCATTGCTTTGGCAATTGTGCAATACATTTTTTTCCTGAATTCAGGTATTTTCAGATAGGTGATTGCCTTTTCTTCAGATTGATGTGTGCTGCTTGGGGGAAGGAGAGGTTGCAGGTGAGGCTGGTTTTGTTCTATTTTTCTCTCTCCCTGAATGACAAAAGAAATAGAGAATTATTTTATTTTTGCAGGAAAATGGTATTCTGTTACATTCCTAAAGCTGAAGAGAAAAGGGAAAATCCAATATTTGGGGAACTGGCAAGTCTCATTTCAACAACAGCTTCTTTTGCCTTGTTTTCATATATGTTGTTTGGGCTTTATTTCAGGAAGGATAGTTCCCTTTCCTCCCTTGTATCCAGATTTCTCTGGTAGTTACAAGAGCCTGCCTGTTTGAATTTATCACACTTTTGGCAGCCAGTGTTCATCTGCAGACACTGTTTCTACAAAGAAATGGTTTGCATCTGGAGCACAAGGAGGGAACTAAGGTGCTTTTGCTTCTGAGCAAACTTCTGAGTGCAGATACTGCATGGAGCTGCACAGTCATCTCCAACTGCCTAGGGACACTGCTCCCCATAGCCACTGACTGCTGTGTTACTGGCTTGGTTGTGTTTCCTCTGTAAGTGCTGGCATAATGGTAGCCGGTCAGTGGTCCACCTGTCATATGCCATTACCACATTGCATCCTCTTCTTCCAGGCCTTTCCTTTCTTGTCACCCCAGGCTTTGTTCCTGAGGCTAAACCCACTGTGTATAATAGAAGCAAGACCCTAAATGTTATAAATATAAGGGGGAAGTAGCAATTGCTCAGTTTACCAAGAGAAACCTGTGCAGAGCTGTGCCATGATGAGTACCTGTCTCTTTTCTGACTGCTAGGTATAACCAGGGAGAATGAAAGGGAAAAGGAGATGCTCCCTGCCCTCCCCCAGGTACCTAATTTTGAGCTTCAGTCTCCAGCCTAGTGTCAAGCTTTCATATTGCTGTGTGGAGTCTGGGCAGACTTCTGCTTGTCAGACATCCCAGGATGGAGTACGTGCAAAGGGCAGAGACACCTCTGCCGTAGCTCAGTTCACCTTTCCTCTCCTTTAATTTCAATTCAATTTCAATTTTGGAATTAACTAGGAAAAAAGAAATCACCATTTTCCAGTATCTTTCTGTCAGAGAAAAGAAAGGCGCATAATCACGAGTATCTTGGTGCCCTGACTATCTAACCCTTTGCTCTGCTCTCTGAAATAAATAGCCCAGAAGATGAGACAGAGGTTTGGGATACTTTGATTGAATTTTGGTTTTGAAAAGCTGTTTTCCTCTGTGTCTTAATACAACCTGCTGAGTCAAATTATTCTTGATCTGCATAGAAAAAAGAGTTGGAGCTCTTCTTAGAAAAAACCCCAACTTTTAAGTTATTTTTCACCCTTTTAATTTTATTTCTGTATTTAATGCAGTATGCTGCTGTCTCAAGATGTTTGTTGTGTATTGTTCTTGCTAATTCAAATACATGGCTAGGTGACAGGAATTGCTAAAAAAGTAGAAGACCAAAAATACATCCTGAAGTTGTGGGAGCAGATTACGTTGCATTTTTGAAATGCATGTTACTGCAGCCGTTGTGTTAACCTTCTTCACATGAAGGTTTGTAAACTCTGAGGTTTATTTCTAGGGAGATGCTGTTCAGTGAAGCTGAGTGAGGCTGCCAGTTAAGTAAAACCAACCTCTTGACAGCTGTTAATGGGTGGGAACAACTTCAGCAGTAGTTGCTAAGGTTTGAGTGACCTGAGGCTTCTCTTCCTCTGATAACCATTTAGAAACAAATAACTTTTTTAATGTGCTTAGCAGCTCTCATTTCTGACAGCTCAGAAAGCAGTGCACATTAGGCTTAGAAAATTTAAGCATGGGTCATCCATCCAGCTGTGTTGTTTTACATGTGGTTAGAAATGTAGAGGGTGTTGATTTCAAGGCAGGCAAAATTATGAGAAGCCTGAAGTGTCATTTTGGTTAACTAAATTATTTTTCATTAATGCTATGTGCTTCCTTAGACATTCAGAATTTTAGACTTAGAATTTTAGTGGTTTTAATCATTTTAAGAGCCTTGTATTAGGTAGGGATGGGGTAATAAAAGTAATGGAAGTACCATTGGAAGCTGTAGCAGAGCTTCCTTTAATTTTGGCTACTCCAAAATTTCCATTGGTAACAGATTCCAGTGTGAAAACTGCTTCCAAAACTGTTCTAGCTAGTTCTGAAATAAAGAGCAAGGAAGAATTTCTTTTTGCCTATTGAAACTATTATTTTATAACATCAATAAACCATAATGTGGTTTTACCTTTTTTCCCCTTTTCCTGTAAAAGTATACCTCATTTTTTGCCAGGTTTTTAAACTTTTACAGATATCTTTCTGGGAAGAAATATGCAGGCTGCTCAGAGCAAATATTGGAACTGTTTGGATAAGGTAGGAGATGAGGGTTGGGAAGGACAGGCAGAATCTGCCCAGATTAAAAGACTCTGATAGAACACAAATCTGTGCATGCTACCAGGCTTGCAGCTTTACCAGGCAGTTTTGACTTTGCCTTGACTCATAGGAAGCTGTGGATGAATTCATACTGGGCAAAATCCCAGTATAAAGTGTCTTTGCTTCTTTCTTTCAGCTCTCTCTAAGATGTGGCCTTGCCGAGTGGCTTCTCTGGTTGCTGAATCAAGCCAAGAGGAACCAGCACCCTGTCAGGCTCTGGTCTCCCTTCCTTTGCTCAGCAAAAGTCACCTTCGTGCCTAGAAAATGCATTTTCAGTGTAACTATTAAAGGGAGGAAATGCCAGGCAAAGTTTGTGACAGTACAGTTAGCTGGAATATTAATCAGCTCACATCAGGAGACCATTTGTGAGAGCGGTGCTGGTTTTTGGGGAAATACTGCAAAGCAGCTGCACACCTTCCAGTGGAAGTGCTCATTATGTCTTTTAATTTAAAAGCTGCCTGCATTAGGGTTTCAGTACAGGAAAGATTTCCATATCACATAAGCATGAGCAAGGAATTTGGGAGTAAAGTATCTATTGTGTAACACAATGTGGGGGCTTTAGAAACAGCACACCTTTTAATATGAACTCTTGACTTTTACAGTTGGTCTCTTAGGTGTAAAATGCCTTGTATCTAATTAAAAAGATTTTCCTGTGAAGAACATCAGTAACATCTGATTACATATATACTGCATTTCCTGCAATTAGAGCCTGTCAGAGCTGCAAGGTCACACAGCCATCTTCCCTGCTTGCTATTTAACCTTGATCTTCACTTTGCAGTGCTCCCGCGAGCGTGTGACTAGTGATGGAATAACTTAGCATGCCGAGCCCGTAGTCATCCTGCAACTGGCGGAGAGGGGACGTGGTTATTTATAAGCCTTTGGCCATCACACAGTTTTATAGAGACTTCTTTCCATTCAGATACTAAAAATATTAACCTCAGCTGCAACAGGAACTGATTTTTGGATCATAAGAAAAGCTGTCTTTTAGCAATATCTTTAATTAAGAGATCTAGTTCTGTTTTCTACATATCTCTTAAGTAATTTCCTTTTTTCTGTGGATTTTTTGGCACTTGCTTTTTTTCTGAAATTATGAAAGATCATCAGTATAAAGTTTTGACATCCTGAGGAGGAAAAAGCACAAATTTTGAGCATGTTTTTCTAAGCTGCTTTCTATGCACATGATAGTGAAACAGCCACATGAGGCATCCACTTCATTACTGATCTTTCAGTGTCTCCAACATCAGGCTTGAATTATACTGCATTGTGTAATTCTGAATTTTCTGTTTGTTAATATACCTTCTGTAAAGGTTTAAATTGTACTTAAAAGAGAGTATGTTTTGTAAACTTCTGCCTTCCTAGAGTGACCTGATCTAGGGAATCCTGCTCTGGCAAGGGGGTTGGACTAGATGATCTTTCGAGGTCCCTTCCAGCTCCTAAGATTCTGTGATGCTGTGATAATGTTGGTTCCTTTGGCTTTCTTCTTTTCTTTTTTGGGTGTGTCTGTGTTCAGCTATTCCATGTCAAATAGATCTGTTAGTTGTATAACATTTGTGTGCTACAGTACGCTGTAGCTGAGCTGCTTTTCCTCTGAACATAGGAGAGAAACCCTGAAGGAACCAGGTGTGATGCAATGAATTTCAGACAGGTGCTGTATGGGAAACCTGACCTGTTGAAAAGGTGTTGGAACACGGGAGGCAAATGCCTCTGTGGCTTTGCAGTCATCAAGGGAAAGACTTGCTGATAACTGTTAAAGGGGAAAAAAGAGGGGAAAAGGATTTACATTGACAGTACTACTCCAGCAGTGCAGAGCAGTGGGGCATGCTGCCCTTTGGACAATTATTTTATTATTTTATTGTTTTATAGCTGTTCCTCTGATAAGTAGTTTGTTTTTCAGATGTCACTGAGCATCTGCAGCCCTCCTCAGGTGGAGGCATGTGTTAGTATATGGACAAATAATTGTAAAAATCAGACCTTTGGTATTTAAACGGACAGGGGCAGTTACAGCAACTGGGTATTCTTTAACCTCATAGTATGTATATTCAGTGAATTTTGTCATTGAAGGTTTTAGCCTAGTTTCAGCCTCTCTTTTGAAGGGGCCAGGATGCCAGAGCACCGCTGGTCTTGGTGAAACTCTGCTTTTATTGCATTTTTCCTATGTGACTGGGGATATCATCATTCTGGAAGCAGCAGTTGACTGAATATCCAGATGACTTTTTCTGTGATTTTGTGACTGCTTCTACCATATGGTGGAAACATTTATTGAAAGAAGAACAGAGTTGGTGGAGTAAAAAAAAAAAAGAAAAAAAGCTCCAACATCTCCATCCAAAATAGTACCTTGGCAAAGCATGACAGAAATAGAATGTTGTTCACATTCTTCTTTCTTTCCAAGAAGCTATTAATACTGAGCATCGCAGACAGACAGCCTCACCTGGTGTTTTATATCCTGCTGGGCTTCCTTCTCTGCTGCTTGTTCTTACTCTTCTGAAGGAAAACTGCAGAAGAGGCTGATGCTGAATAGTGTATCCCTCAGTGGCATTCCTGAATCATCCTCACTTTATCCCCAGCAAATCTGATGTAGGCTAAACCTGAGCTGAAAGAATCTATCCAGATGACTTACAGCATAAAAGGATAAAACATGTCCAGTGAAAAGCTCTCTAGAGCCTGTTACTAGTCAAAACCATGTTTTTTCTTGTGTTCTTATATTTTCTAGTCAATTCACCAGTTACACAGCTTTTTATGTCTCCATAATAGGAAACAGTTAACTACCAATGAAAATCCTGATAGCACTTTGGTGACTGGAATTTCAGCTACCTCTTGTGGCAGACTTAAACTATGGGTCTGTTGAGAAAGACTGAACTTTACCATTTTCTTTGTAATGGGCTGTGGTGCAGCAGAAAGAGTTGCTGCAGCTTTCCAGTCCTGGAGACTGCCCTGCTAGTACACTGTTCTTGTGTTTAGGATGGAATTAGCCTTGTTAATACTTCCTTTTATGAAGGAAGGGTTCCTTGTTGTAGCCTTTATGGCCTGTTGATGCATTTAGAACTTCAGTTTGCTCCTCTAATTTGTAAAGGGCTAATTTAATTTCTGTGCATCTCTCCCTGTGTATGTGTGTGATAAGGTCCTTTGGAATAGTTGCAGGCCACTCCCCCAGCTTCATCTTCTTGTCTCTAACCAAGCCTTGCTCTCTCCATTTGCTGATCATGTGCTTCAGGCCCAGATTATCAACTGGACCTTCTTCACTTCTTCCTCATGCCTCCTGAACAGGGAGAGGCCTTCAGATGGTCAGTGTGGCCCAAGTGGGGTGAGTCAGTGGGGATTGTACCATGATCTGCTGGCTGTGGTCCTCCTGAGGCAGCCCAGAGTGTGGTTTGTTTTGTTCATGGTAAGAAAGTGCTCGTGACCATTTGGACTGCAGTGTGTGCCAAACACATTGTACCATTAGGTTGCTGCTGTGTCTTCTCCAGTTGAAAAATGGTTCCTTGACTGCAGTACTTCTTGGGGTGCTGCAAGCTGTAGATCTACTTTAATCTAAGCTTGTGGTCATAAAGATGATGGGTTTGTAGGAGAACAAACCCTTCTTGTGGAGTATTTCTATAAAACTCTAGAAGATAAACTATGTTCATCTATTTGAAGGGGCAGTATCTTAAATCATATATAAAAATCACCAAAATAGTCAAATAGTCCTAATGTTAAATATTCATTATTTTAACTACTGATCTGGCTCAAACTGAGTGTTTTTTCCATCTCTACCATATATCATTGATCACATAAGTGAGTGTTCTTCAGAGAACTACCAACTGTGGCATATTTAGAAGTACTTTTGCTAATGCAGTTTTTTTTGGCAGAGTGGACAATATCCTTTCAGGATAAAACTTTTTCTTTTGAGATTTTCAGTTCTATTGAGGGGAAAAGATTGAAAACCTTCGGGGAATTAGATGTATCTTTGTTTCATAGTTAGCAGGCATGAAAATTACAAGCTAAAGGAAGGAGAAGGAGCAGTTTCTAAAATGGGCCATTGGCAAAACCTTCCTGAAAGGAGATTGTATTAGAATTGTAATTTCTGTCCTTGTCAGGTGTTACTTTGAACATTAGTGATACCAAATAGTAGTAAAGAAAGGTCAAAAGAAAATGTGAGGATTATGAAAAGATGAAGATGGCTGTACCCCTCCATCAGTTCAGTTCTTGTCCACCCCAGGCACTGAAGTTGGATGTTTGCCCACTGCTGTCAGGACAGAGAGGGACTCTGTTTGGGTACTATGAGCATGACAACAGAGGACTAGACAATGACTATTTTTTTTCTATACCAAGCACTTCCTTTCAAACCAAAACTAGGTGCAGGAGTAGAATGGGAGCCAGCCAGCCAGCCAGTATCCCAGCTGGAGACCTTGTTTTATTTCTCCCTCTTCTATGGGAGCTACCACTGAAAAGGTCCTTAAAACTCTGTTAGTTCACCTGTGTTGTGCAGTTGTCTAAGTGTCACACTACAGATACAGGATTGAAGAAGTAACCAGAATTTTAAAGCAAATTATACAGACAGTTGAAAACCACAAAAAAAGCCCAAAGCACCAAAATAGCTGTTTTCAATTTTCACTGCTTGAATAGAGTTTCAGAAGGATTTAACCTTTGTTCTTTGATCATGGCACAAAAGAATATATACATGCAAACGAGGAGGCTGAGGTAATGATTATATGCAAAGATGCTGCTAAGGATATAATTAAAAACTGCCCCGTGAGACACCCCCAGATTTTATATCCTGATTTTATTTGATACTGCTATTTGGGGGAGGGATGAATTCACCTCTTCCACATGCTCTTTGCACCTGTTTCGTATAATGTGCAGATTCAAAATCTTTGTAGGGAATCTGCTCAGTATTGTTCAGATAATATTATGCAGTATTTGTTAACCTAAATTTTGCCCTGTCAGATACTTCAGTCTAGACTAATTGGCTGCAGTATTTAGCATTTAAATCATCAAGTGATGGGGTCTGTGAAAATTGATCTCCCAACGTTTAATACTAATTCTTTGTTTTCTACTTCTTCACTCAGGAAATTGCAGCAGTTGTTCTGTAAAGCTTGAAGTGAAGGAAATAAATATACACTGATAGCCACTGTTACAAACATCAGGAGTAGACTGTTATTTTAGGGCACCATCATTTTATGAGGTGCTGAAACCAGGACTTCTCTAACCTTAGAATTAAAAAATACCAGTGTGTTACACACATCATGTGAAGTTATATGCAAATGAAGTATGTAAAAAGGAACATGATGAACCAAGGCAATTCTGGAACAGTCCTTGTAGTTTCAGTCCTGTCACCATATTTTTGTTCTCCTACTCATAGCTTCTATGTTATCTTTTTTCCCCTAACCTAACTTAATGTCTCTTTACATTTATACATCCTGCAGAGGAAGGTCTTGATAGCAACTAGACATCTGCAGCAATGCAAAGACTAATAATAGAATTTTAGAGTGTAATACTAGGGACTCTGCAGATTGTGTTGCAATGAAATGCAGCAGCCAGGCTTTTCTGCTGACAAAGGTGGGAAATTCACTAATTCACTTTTTCCTAATCCCCAAGTTGATGCATTCTGTAAAATAAATTCCCTTGTAAAACATACTTTGCCTGTAGAATTTGACCAACAGAAAGCACTTCTGTGCTTTAGGACTGCAGACATCCACAGCTGTTCTTTCCAGGCAGGAGCATTTCTCAGAGCTATTAGCAGTAGCCCTTGTAGTGCATGTGCTCTTTGGTTCTCCATCTCATATACCCATCTTCAGGAAAGGGAGGTAGGGTTAAGGAGTGCCAGATACACTTATTGATCAGCTGTGTCTAAGCTTATATCTAGGTATTGGAGTGCTTCTGTGACCCTTGCTGTGGTTGCAGAGGTCCAGTGGTCGATGCGTCTTCACAAAGTGAAGTGCTACATCTTGGATATCTAGTCAAACTGCTTTCATGCTCCTTGTTTGCTATATTCTCATCTGGCACCGGATCACCCTGCTGCAGTATGCTGTTGGCATTGGGCTACCCCATAATAACAAATGATTTGTTACTAGATCACTTGAAATAACAGATTGTCTTCTCAGACAGCGTTAGATTTCCAGGAACACATTCTCTGTGAGGAGCCAGCTCTGGACTGCTTCTGCAGCTTTCACAGGTCCTGGGTCAGGCTGTGGGAAGGATGTGAGGATCTGCTGGACACCAGGCAAGGAGGCAGGAGCCAAAGCAGGGCATCTTGACACCGGTCCCTCAAGGCTTTGGGAGCCCCATCGTGTACACTTGAGCTTTGTGGGCTTGAAGGAAGTGACTAGCTGCAGGACAAGCTTTAGTTTGTGAGTACAGAAGGCAAAGGAGCATGTGTTTCATGCACCAGGTAGCTGTAATTAACGGATTTGGATTCCTGGCAGCATTGAATGCACTGGAGGAGCCAGGGCCAGATGGGCAGAGTCTCCTGATGCCTGCCAGGAATTGTTTCAATGCATTTTCCCATTATCAATGACCAGTTTGTGCAACTTTTTTTTTTTAATAGGAGCAAATAAATGTCAAACTCATTTGCCTCACACAGCATCTCTTCATTACTGTTAAAACAGTGGCACATGAACAGAAATTGGAGTGACTTCTTAATTTATCTGTGATGACTGTTGTTTATTTCTTGAGGGAAGAGAAGGCGTCTTCCTGCGTAAACATGTCAGCTGCCTCCCTAGATGTACTGCATTTCTGGCCCACATCTCTGTAGCATGTCAGCTTCTTGCAAATTATGATGTAATTACTGTTGTAATGTAGCTCAGGTAACAGGTAATGGGAAAATGTCATTATTCCCAGCTAGAAAGCAAAGTCTAGTTCTTAAAGTTGCACAGAATGTCCAAGTAAGAATAGTGTTTTGAACTAGCATTGATAACTTTCTACCAGCCTTTCCTGAATCAGCTGTGAGAAGGCAGCTCAATCCTGGCAAGGAAAGCTTTGCCATCCATTTCAGGATGTGTTAGGAATGGCATTCATTTAATTCAATTGTATTTATTACATCGAAGGTTTGAGCACATGTTGTGGAAGGTCAGCTAGGGTGCAGACCACCAGTGTATGAATGAACTGCCTGAGAACATGCTCTGCCCATAAGAAATGTGAATTTTCATGTTGTTTCTGCCTGCATTCTGGTTTCTGCCATGCCACACAATGTATTCAAGTATTGTTAAACTCATGAGTTTAGTGCAACAAATCCTGTACTGAAGTATGTGTATTCACTCTTACACAGAAATACTGTTTTAATCACTTTTTTAAACCAGAGCAGAAGTAGTAATTTTTAGAGTATGTTATTTGTGGGTTTTATAGAAAATGGTTTTGCCTTTTTTGTCATTACTGAAGACCATTTGGTTTTTTACACAGCAGTGACTGTAACTGAGTATTGACTGATGTTTTGGCAAAATTCTCAGTAAGCCACAGCAAATTAATTATTTCCTCTTCTTGAGTGTTATTTACTGATACTTACTGCCATTGAGCAGTTACTGTAGGTCAGTGGTTAACAGAAGGATTATTTATATGTGCATAAGCACTACTTAGGTAATGGAGGATCTTCTCTGATGAAGGCTGCTTCTGTCTTTTGACTGTCATGTTGACAATCTTCTGATCTTACCTGGAGTGCAATCCTTGCAGCAAATGACCAGTGATTTCAATAGGTGGGGTTTGACCCTGTGCATTTTCCTTTGTGGTTTACTTCCCTGTGCTCTGATGCTTCTGTGAGTCTCCCTTCTCTCTCTCTTTCTCTCTCTGTCTTGTAAATCAGTAATTCTCAAGGTGTGGATAAAATTTTGAAAATATGACTTCAGTATATGCTGGAAGGTAAGGAGCAAGGGAGGAAGAACTTGAGCATGTTCTGTATCAATCTCATAATTTGGAGGTTGAAAGCCAAGATTATTTTTTAATGCTGCCAGTAGCAGTACTGCAGCATGTAATGTAATTGCTTTCTTATTTCTGATGTTAGGGAAATTTTAAAAATTCTAAGTTTCTCAGTTAAAAATGTGTAAATCCTCATTCAGCTTTGGCTATAACTGCCTGTGCTTCTGATCCTAGTGGAGTGGCCAAGATAAATAGAGCTGTGCTGTTATGTGAATGACCCATTTGTGGCTGAAAGAATTGGCAACAGTGTTATGAATCAATTTACATGAAGGAATTACTGTGAACATCTAATTAATAGAATTTAGGCCATTTTAGCTTTCAGACATAACATAGCCTTCGGTGGCACTGCCCGTGCAGTCCTGTTCAGCACTGGGCACATATTCTAGAACTGTTGTCAGAAATGCCAGATAGAGGGAAATGATAATTTTCATAAGCCTACTGGCTGCACTTGCTAATAAAGCCTGTGTGCAGTCATCCTTTGCCACAGGGACGTACAACTGACTCATGTTTTCCTGTTTGGTGCACCAGAAACCTTGGGTCTTCTTCAGCAAAGCTGCTCCCTTGCTACTGGGTCCCCACTCAGTATATTTGCACAGTGTTATTCCACATGGGATGCAGGTCTTCACATTTGTCATTACTGAACTTCAGGAGGCTCCTATCAGACCATTCTCCTGCAGAAGGTGGCTGCTAATGGCATGGACAGCTGTGCCTTGTGCTGGGTGAAAAACTGGCTGGGTGGCTGAGCTAGGGTTGTAGTAAATGAATCTAAATGCAGTTGGTAGCTAGTCACAAGTGGTGTTCCCCAGAGCTTCGTATTGGGTCCTGTTCTCTTTAGTATGTTTGTTGGTGGTCTGGACAAGGAGATTAAGTGCATCCTCAGTTGGTTTGCAGACAGCACCAAACTGAGTGGGAGAGTTGATCTACTTGAGGGCAGGAAGGGTCTACAGAGGAATCTGGACAGGCTGGATGGATGGGCTGAGGCCAGTGGTACGAGGTTCAGCAAAGCCAAGTGCTGGTTCCTGCACTTGGGTCACAGCAACCCTGTGCAGTGCTACAGGCTTGGGGCAGAGTGTCTGGAAAGCTGCCCTGTGTATGCACCGTGTTCACTGTACTGTCTGCTTGGGAGTGAGCTCCAGGATCTTCATCAGAGGCACCAACTCTGCAGCTCAGGTATGTGGATGCTCACCCTAGTTTTCTCTCTCCCTTCTTGGATGAATACTAATTTATGTGCCATCTAGCAAATGGAGATTATTTTAGAAGTCATTGATCTGATTTATCAGTAAAATGACTTCAAGTTTGTGTCCATCCTGTTGATTACAGGGACAGGGCTCCTCTTGCCATCGCTCCTTCCCTTTGGCAGCTGTTCTCAGTGCTGAGAACTCATCCCTGATCTCCTACGCCACGATGAATGAGCAGGATTGTGTCTAGCAGTAGGTGTGATTGCTCAGTACCATGGGGGCCAAACTTGGAGACCTACACCCATGTGGACACATTTAGTGCTGTATGCTGGGATGGTGATCATGTGAATATTTTATGTAGCCTGTGTGAATTACAAGTACTGAGCAAGAAATTTTGTCTGAGGAGGGCTGAGGAAAGAACCAATAATGGGATTGTGTTTTCTTTCAGTCTATTTAAAAATTATTGCTCATGATTACTTTTGTCTGCTTGCATCTTCTTTCTTGTGGTTGCTTTGACTCCCTTTCTCCACTGTCGTTCTGTTACTCTTTACATTACTGATGCCATCAGGTTGTACTCCTGTTAGGAACAGGGAGGGTGTTTTTAACTACCAATTATTCTGTTAATGTGTGGGTGAAAGGGTTGCAGCTGTTCACTGTTTAGGTATTCGAACCATGGAGATAGTCTGAGGGCAGGTACCTACATTTCTTGTTAACAGTCTACTCAAAGCCTGTTTAGGATAACATGAAAACTTTGGTTGAATCATAATGGACTGCAGATCAGAGCTTGCTGGAGCCATTTCAGTCAATTCTAGCAAAATGAAAATGCCATTGCAGTTAGGATATCAAATAGTTCCTTCTTGCAGTGGTAACTCGGTAACTACGTGGCAGAGCTCAAGTCTGTAATAGAGCAAAAGCTTTCTGGAATGTTAACAGTCAGAAATAGATACCTCTGGACACTTGGACATGCCTGTAATTACCCAAATTGTGTTTCATGCTTCAAGAAAGTAACTCCTTGGGTGTGTCTCTTTGGGATTTAACTGAGAGGTTCAAGGAGAGACATCTGATAGTTTTCTTTACTTTTTTTTCTATAAAGTGCAGTGTGTAGAATGTAAGCATCAGATGTAGAAATGGTGAAATTTGTTTAAAAAAAATACATTTGTCAGCCTAACAGAAGATAATTTACAGGAAAAGTACAGTTAGGTAGGCAGACAGAGCTTTTAGCTTTACAATCCATTTGGAAAGTGTTTTATTGGAAAGAAAGGGAAAAAAAAGGGAAAAAAGTATATTTAAAGGCAACCTATTTGTATGCAGTGGAATATAGACAAATATAGGCTAGCCTGTAAATTAGACCTATGTGACTCAGGCTGCTGAGGTGGAGTTTCCCAGTAGGAGTACACAAGTGCCCTAACCCTATGATTTATGGAGAAAGAAGCTGTGTTTGGGAAGACTGTCATAAATTGTTTTCATTAATACCTACAGGTTTGGGTCATCATTAGATGTATTGAAGAGCACTAGTATGTTATATATTTAATAAATACATTTTAGAAGCTGGAGAGGTGGGTTTGGACATGCTGCATTTCAGCTCAAACAAAACAAATCTCCCAAAGAATCCTGTGCATCCTTTGTCCTTAATCTTAAATCTCTTTAAATCAAACTTTCTCTTTGAGTCAAATAATTAGTCTCCTCGGTGAAGAAAGTATTCTTAACAAGAATCAACAGTGCTGCCAAAGAGGTGTTATTAAATAGTGGGTGGTCCAAGTGTAGGCTTTTCAGTTAGGGTATCCAGAGATTTTTGCTTAAACAGGCACTTCCTGTACTTACTAGGTTTGCTTACAGACATAAGGAGTTACTAGAAATTCCTTGCTCCCATTTTATTATTAAAATAAGGAAAATTTTATATACTAGTCTATGAGATTGTGACTCATTTTCAAAGTTAGGAATCTGCAGATGTTTGTATATACATAAGAGTGAAAATGGGGAACCAAAAATTCATTAATTTCAAAACCTCATGTCTTTTGTTAATTAAGAAGTTTTACTCTTTATAGAATTGCTGTTTGAGTTCTGGGGTTTTTTTTCTGTTTATCTGCAAGTAGACTTGAGTCCTCAGCTGTTCAAGTGTGACTCTGTTCTCTTTAAAGCCCAGGAACACTGTAGTAATCCTATTAAAAACTCTTAGTGCTGTCTGTATGTCCCAGTGCAGTTGGAGGGATACTCTGTGCAGGTAGTACTTTTCTTGACATAAGGTGGAGAGGAGCAAGTTGAATGAGAGTCCAGGAGGAGGCCTAGATTCTGACTGTTGGTTGCAAATACATTTTATTTTGCACAAGAAGCAAATGTAGTATGCTAGTGTCTGAAATCCTTCAAGTACAAATCCAATAATGTTAATCTTATAAACTACTTTTTTAGTCCAAATACTCTTTTACTTTCACTGTGTTGTTTGTCCTTATCCCTTGCAAAAACCTATAGCCAGAAAAGGAGTTAATCAAGCTGTTGGCAGTGACATGTACCTGAAGAGTATGCAAAGAGGGGGAAAAGGGCCCATGAAAATGGAAAGTAGGACAGAAATAAATTTGTCTCCCAGACATGACAAGACATGCTATCTGGACCGAAGGGCTTGCAATCTAAATTTAGGTAATGAGAAACAGCAGTCAAGAGAAGAGGAAAAGAGAGAGCAGCAGAGCAAAAGTGTGAACATGCACTGTGTTCATCCACATAAGTGTATGCTCACACCTCCATGGGGTACCAAAGTGTAGACTCTGAAGATAAGTTGCAATAATGATTTTTTCCTGAACTATTTTTCCTTAAATACAAGGAATTTGGAATGAGATTTAGAGCCAGAGGAAGGGAGAGGGAGATGGAAGGTCCAAAGGCCAGAAGCAGATGGGCAAAGGCTGGGAAGAGTTGTCTCTGTTGTCTCTGGGGAACTGGAAACTCCCTCCTGGAGAGGCCAGCTGCAGATGATGGGTGGAGGTCCAGGGAGGGCCAGAGCTGGGGAGTCCAGCTTACTCTACAACAACTTTTCATGGGAGAGACTGGAGACCCAGGCAGGCCTTGTGCTTGCTTTGTGCTCTGCCCACAGAATTTCTTGTTTTCGTTGTCCTCTTGATGGGGGAAGCTACCTGAAACATTGAATAAAACGAAATATGGAACCTTCTCTTAAGGATGCTCATCACATCAGAGTGTCAGAAGGCGAGATCAGGGTTGTTCTGATTTTGTCATCACACAGTATTGAGGTGCATGCCAAAATGGACCATAAATGCTGTCACATGCATGTTCTAATATGCTAAAAGCAGATACACTCTTAATAGACTTGAAGAATCTGTGGGATATTCTAGGTCTGAAGAAATGTGCTCCCATAAATTTACTTTGAAGTTGACTCTGTGTTGTGGCTCTGCCCTGTGTGTGGAGGAGTAAGATACAGAGACCTCCTGCGTTTGTTGCTTTCCCTTTGCCTTTCTTCTGCCACACTGGACACCTAGGTGTTGTATCCCAAAGTAACATCACCCTCCTACACCTTCCTAATGGTTTTTCCAACCACTTCAGAGCCCAGACACCAGCTATTCCCTACTTCCTTCCTTTAGACAGAGCTTGTGAGGAAATTTATCTAGGGACTGGGCGAGTAGTGGAAGAGGTGCTGATTGTAGTTTAGTTTTGTGAAGCTCAGACTGAGGTCACATGTAATTAAATCACTGTTGTCTTGCATAAAATTGATCAGTCATTAATGGAAGCATAGTAAAGGATAACAGGGTTTCTTTTGTTAATTATTTTGCATATTTATATGGCCTTGTAGAGATAATAAAAAGAGCTGCCATTTTCCCCATGCTGTGACATAAGGCTCTGTTAGCTACCATCAGATCACCAGGATCACAGAACTTACTTTACTTTTTCCTGTTCTGTCAGTCAAACATAATTTAGCTTTGAGACTGCCTTGCAGTTGGAGTAGCTTCTCTCTCCTATTTTCTGTCTTTTTACTAAGCCATCAGATGGCAGCAACTCCATCATTAGTTATCAGTGATGGAGGAGGGAATTTACTTTAATACCTTCTTTGAAGCTCACCCAAGAGCAATAGAATAAAGATGGGGGCAGCTCCACAGGTGGCACTTGCTGCCCCAGAGCCAGCTCCCTGCACACTTTCACACATTTGTGTAGCTCTTGGCTGCAGAAAGGAGGCTGGAGGCTCCCACCTCGCTAGCAGATCCCTTTGGAAATGTCCCCTGTGAGAATACTTTCCTAGTGGCCAGAGGAGGAGCTCCTGGCAGAAGGGTGCTATGCCTGTGGTGCTTTGTACACCATGTGCTGTAGGCAAAGGTCTTCTGTAATCACCTCTTTATTATATTTCACTGAGTTATTGATGTGGGTTTTTTGCAGCCTTTAGCCAGAATTTGGTGTGCGCTTTTCTATATCCCTCTGGTAAATGGTAACAGATTTTTCTGGTAGAGACACTGGCTGATTTCCTTCACTCATCTCCTGCTGCAATTACTGATTTCTTAATGCTGAGAAATGCTTGACTGATATGTGGTTGGCAGTCTGATACTGGGCTGTAATTATGAACTAGCAGAATTATGTTTCTTTAACATTCATGATATTTAAAAGAAAAAATCTTCTCCCAGTTATCTTCTCAGTTAAAAATAAAAAGTGAAATAGTGGCGGATTTAAGTAAAGTTTGTTCCAAGAAACATTGCCCTGGGGAATCTGGAGGAGCTGTCTACTGAGAGCTGCTTTTGTTCTTCTGTCTCCAGTGGTGGCATTCAGAAACACATGATTTAGGACATTAATATTGTCCTTAGATAATTATTTCATAAAATGATGGAGGCTCTAGCTGAATTCTTAACTTTTTGCTATAGTTGTCAAGATCAGTATACAACACCCCATGTAATTTGAGACCTTCCAAGTTCCCACATACCATCATAGTATTACATTAGTTGCTCTGTTTTTTTCTTTAAAATATTATCCACAGTTCCTTCAATCTGCTGTGTGTTTATCACAGCTCTTGCCAGAAGTGCTCTCCAGCTGTGTTGGTGGAGCACAGGTTCCTGCTGACAGAAGGGAAGAGGTGGCGTTCTGCCTTCCCTAGGCAAAGCCTTCTCACTTTCCTGACTGCAGGTCTCACAAACTCTATGCATCAAAGCTGCCTAAAGAAGATTGCAGGTCACTTCACTAGTATTAGCTTGTGCACTTTTCATACCTCTGGCAGCATGAATAAATAATCAATGCCACAATAAATTTGCTTCTCCAAGTCATATTTTTAAGTCGTGCACAAGCTGAGCCCAAAAGAACAAATATATGTCTGTAGCCAGGGACTGTGGCAGGTAGAAAATGGTTGTGCTATTAATATTTAGTTGTTTTAATGGACATTTAGTTCCTTTTGTCACTGGAAAACCATGTTCAATCCTCCTCAAGTCATATGTCCTCAAACTAATAATGCAGTTCAGGAGTGCAGCCTGGGAGCCTATCTTTGCAATATGTGGTTACTCTGTGAAGCTTGCAAAAAATAGACAATCTTACTGTGTGAAGGTTGCAAAAAATAGACAGTCTTGCATTGTGAGGCTCTTTTTGTTGTTGTTATTGATACCTAATTACTTTATTAGATCTGGACTTGAAAGGGCAATGTGTGGGTTAAAAACAAATAATTAATGGGGTTGCCATAGCAAGGCTTTGGTAGTAGAGGGCCTACAGAGATGGCTTCTGTGAGAAGCTGCTAGAAGCTTCCTTCATGTCTGATGGAGCCAATGCCAACTGGCTCCAAGACAGAGCAACCACTGGCCAGGGCTGAGCCCATCAGTGATGGTGGTAGTGCCTCTATGTTAACATATTTGAGAAGGAGGGGGGAAAAAAACCTGTGTGGCAGCAACCAGAGGAGAGGATTTAATATATATGACAGAAACAACTGTGCAGACACTAAGGTCAGTGAAGAAAGAGGGGAGAAGAGGTGGTCCAGGTGCTGGAACAGAGATTTCACTGCAGCCTGCGGTGAAGTAGTCTGTCCACCTGCAGCCCATGGAGGTTAATGGTGCAGCAGATACCCACCTGCAAGAGGACTGTGTGGCAGAGCAGGTGGATGCCCAAAGGAGGCTGTGACCCTATGGGAAGCCCCTGCTAGAGCAGGCTCCTGGCAGGATCTGTGAAGCCCACAGTGGAGCAGTATTCTGGCAGGGTTTGTGACCCAGCAGGGGACCCACAGTGGAGTAGTCTGTTCCTGCAGGGCTGCATCCTGTTGAAGGGACTCGTGCTGGAGCAGTTCTCAGAGGACTGCAGCCTTTGCGAAGGGTTCACGTTGGAGAAGTTTGTGAAGATCTCCTATGGGAGGGACCCCTGGATGCTGGAGCAGGGGAAGTGTGAGAGGAGGAAGGAGTAGCAGAAAGAGTGTTTGAACTGACTGCAACTTCTATTCGGTGTCCTGGTGTAAAAGGTGCTGTGTAAAGGTGAGCTCTGGAAGGAGGAAGAGGTTGGGGGAAGGTTTTTTTAAGATTTGTGTTTGTTTCTCATTACTCTGATTTGATTGGTGATAGATAAAACTGATTTTCCCAAGTTGAGTGTGTTTTGCCCATGGCAGTAGCTGCTGAGTGATGTCTGTCATTCTCTTGACCTGTGAGCCATTCATCATATTTTTCTCCCCTTGCCCTGCTGAGGAGGGAGGGGAGTGCTAGAATGGCTTGGTGGGCACCTGTCAACCAGCCAAATGTAAAAAAAACCCTCAACTAAAATAGATATTTCCTGTCCCTGTTGGGTAGGAACTGAATATTACTGTTCTGTAGAAGCACTGGAATAAGAAGTGGATCTACTTGTTTACAAGTTCAACTCTTTGTTGATTTACTGTTTTCCTTGTAATCATATAGATGTCCAGTTTGGAAACAAACAGGAAAGGTGGCCCTCACCTTTCTGTGCTGCTGTTGCTGACAATCTGGTCAAGTTGTATTTAGCTGTAAAAGGATTTTATTTCTTATCAGATAGTATCTGTGGTGACACATCTCAGTTCAGAATATCAAACTTCTCCAGGCTAGAGAGGGGGAGTGCTTTGTTAGTCTGAGAACTGCTTCAAAGCTAGAAAACAATTGGGAGGTGCTCTGCCTGTTTCTAGGAAGGAGCTGCTGGTGGAGCTGCTAGTTGACTTAGGAGGTGCTTTTCACCTTCAGTGCAATTGGGAAACTGGAACTGGGTGGGTGGGAGCTGTACTGCTTACTTCCAGGCTTCCTTTTTAAACATGATTGTGCTCCCAGTGGAGAATAAATGGTCTATGCTGTTTTTTCAGTGGTGCTGTGATGCAGGAATAAGAAAAGGTATCTCATCTAAAACATAGTGCAAGAGAACAGGGAACTTCAGACCATTTACCTTCATGCAGCCTTGATTAACTTGGAGACTTACAGATTTATTCATTATCATGTTAAGTATAACTAAAATCGTACACAGCCATGTGAAAACTTGAACAGTGTAATAATCCAACCCCCCCCCATATAAAATGTAATATATTTATGTATATTTAAAAAAAAAAACAAACCCAAAAGAAAATAATCAATGCATATAAAAAAACTGCTGTGCCACAGAAATATTTGTTTTAACCAGATGGTCTTAAGTAATGCAGTCAGAGCTGTGGTCACAGTACATTAGTTTTGTCTCCATAGTAACACTAGTTTGGCAGCCTGAGTTATTTAGATCTGCACTGCAGTGTTCATAACAGTGTAGTTCTTGCATACATGCTTTTATTGAAATTGAAAATGGTACTTGGGCAATCTTGCACACTTAAAAGTGTGCAGACATCATGAGAAGTTGAATTTCCTCAAAGCAAGAATGCCCACATATACAAATGTTGTTTATTGTTTAATGTGAGTATTGGGGTTTTTATTAAATATAATGTAAAGAGAAATATGTAAATAGGAATTCAGATATAGACATAGAATATACTGAAGCAGCACAGGCCTGTGCTGTGTTCTAGTGAGTGTTCTGGAGGTAGCTCTCAAGAGGCAAAGAACAAAGCTTATCTCCAACTTTTCTGTACCTGTGAAACTTAAAAAGAAGCTAAAAGGAAAATAAATGTAAGCAGTTAGTACACAAAACATCTTTATCAGTAAAATTATGGCATACATGCTGAGTTAAAGAGCTGAATTGTGCAGTGACTTCAAGGATTTCTCAGTGATATGAATCTAATTTAGATACAGCAAATCATGTTACCAGCAGTGATAAGTTTTATCCTTACAGAATCTGTCCCAAATTTAGAGTGATGGTGGTTTATGAAATGTTGACTCAGACAGTTTTGCCAGATGGCAGCAGCCAGATCTGTAGTGTGTTGTTTACTGGAGAGACACAGGCAGGTACCACAGTGCTTTAGGACACAGATTGGATGTCCAGGTCCACCTGCAGCTGGAAATCCCAGTTTATAGCACAACAGAGCTAACCTTGTACCTTTTCTAAGCTAATCAAAGTTTGGACTCTTTCAGACATTTCTAATTTTCTGGACACTGCCACCAAAAGAGACTTTGGCTGTGGGGGATGTAAACCAGCAATTTTCTTTTTGCCCCTGGGTACACCAGCAGTACCCTAATTACAGAGAGCCTTGAGGCGTTCAGCAGCAGGAAGGGTTCAGAATTGGTTTATGAGTTTTGACAAAGGCCAATAATCTAATTAAAAACAAATGTGGTTTCCTTTCCAGCTACAAGTGAACAAATAAGATATAAATATATGTTACTTTTTATTGATCACTTAAAAACACAAGAAAAGAAAAATACTACCTAAAGATCATCTTGATGTGTCTGAAGTGGATGAACAACATTCCTATTTTTAACAATAGTGTGTTGAGCACTTGTACAGAAAGGGGCAGCCTATTTCACTGTATCAAATTATGGGCCTCTGCACTTTTTCCAGGGTCAGTGGCTTGCTTTTCATTCAGATTATAAGTATGCAGTTATTTTTAAGATTGCTTTAGCAAAAAATGGCTTGTAAGAGGAAGAGTTTAATACTTGATGCATCATTCCCTCTGCCACAGCAGAGATGCTGAGCACAGTGCTTATTTAACATTGGAGAGCCCTGGACTACACATCACGTGCCTTGGGGAGGGGGTCACACGGTCTCTATGAACCCAGTTTTCCATTAATCTTTGGAAGCTGAGATTCTGGGCAGGAAGAAGACTTTTCTGAGGAAGGGCAGGGTTTCTTTCTGCTGTATCAGATCTGTTGTACATAGAACAGTGGGGTTTCCACCCATTTTGATTGTTTACCACAAAACTAGTGTTATTTTATAAACATTAGCGTAGTGGCTCTTTGCTTTACATGTTGAAAGCTTCTCTCTGGAGTTTGCACTGCAAATTTTGTAGCTGTGGATATACCTGTGAACAGCATCCTAGAATGCAGAAATACATCAAGTAACTTTAAAAGGAAGTAAACAAGTAATAAAGGAAAGCATACTTGACCATTTCTAATCCACTGCACTTTGCCTGTGTGTTGCAGCATATACAGAAAATACCATGATGCTTTGGAGTTAATCTTGGATATACAAGGAACAATAAGGTTAAATCATCACCATCAGCTTTGAAATGATTCTATTTCCATTAGAAGAAACACCTAAGCAGTCAGTGACTGAAGTAGGTTAGGGGAAATTATTTTGTACTGTTGTTTGTCATGGGATTTTTTGCTTTGCCTTTGATGTAACATTCAGTAGTGTTTACAGAAATAGCTAGGCTCACGAATAATTTATGCCCCATTGATCTTTTAGGTGATCCTGAATTAGGAAAGAAATGCTTGTGGTCAGTTTTTCTGCTTCCCACATGGTTCTGTTGTTGGAGGTTTTTTGCTAAAACTTTGCTCAGCAGTGGAAGAGAAGAAATTTGTAGTTTTTAAGTAGGAAGTGTAAGCTAAGGAATACATTTCCAGTGCAAATAACTGTTAGTGGTTTGTTCTGTCAAAAAGCAATCATGAATTGTGAAAGAAATGTCCACACAAGGATTACTTTAGAAACATCAGTTAAAGTAGTGCTGGGACAAAGTGTGATTACATATTATTGATGTAGTGTGTGATAGTATTACAGCAAAAAGTAATTTAAAAAAAAAATTCTACATACAATTTTTCACTTAAATAAGACCTTTCATTAAAAAAGCCTTTTCCAGTAAAATTTATGAAATGAAAATACATAGTGACAAAACCAATACCTGTTTTTTGTAAAGTGAGCACACACTTGACTATTTTTCTCCTGAATTGCAAAATCCTATTACAAACTTCTATAAATATGCTCTAAGTTAAAAGAACAGAAAAAACCCCCAAAACTTAGGGAGTTTAGAAAGCATATAAAATGACCTGAGCACAGGGACACACAGCTAGCTAGTGCACAGCCCTAACACAACCAACTCACCAGCATGCTCCTATTTCAGTAGCAATGAACTGTTGCTAGCACCTTTAAATCCTGCTGTTTAGATTTAAGTGTGTTCTGATGAAATATGTTTTAATCAGGGTAATGAAGACACTAATTGGTGACTTATTGCCCCTTCAGGGTGGAAAGGACTAAGTCCTGTAAACTCGGAGCATTCAGGTTTTTGTGACTGATATTTTTTGATTCCTGATCCAGTGCTAGCAGCAATCATGAGCTCTGATTTAGACTATGCTTATCTCTCCCTCCAACAGGCATCTGTCTTCTGAACTTGTAGGAATAAATTTACACAGGCATGAACAGTAACTTGTAGGAGTTTAGACTGTGCCAAGGTAAAAAGCAGAACTTTAAACCAAAGCACTTTCTAGGCAAGATGGCGTTACACAGCTCAGCCAGACAGAGACCACCATGTGATATTTGACAAAAGCATTTGACAAATGTATTAACACCTTTAAATGTACTGGCTTGTCCTATCTAACCATGTGAGGTGTAGCAGTGCTGTGCATACCATCCATAGCAGCATGCAAGAACATTTTCCGTGGTGCCTTGATATCTGCTATCAGTTTGGCTGGCAGATACACTCAGACTCAGTTGACAGCAACTAGCTGAAGCAGTGGGAACTGGTAAATGCATCAAAAATGTTCATAAGATTTTGTTGGCATTTTAAGGCATCTTCCTGCTATATTTCTTAGGAACAGAGGAATGAGTGTGACAGTCATTTAGACCTTCCTCTGTGCTCAGAAATACCTACACCCTGAGCAGCGTGGTGGTTTAATTAAACAGTGAGATAGGATGTGGAACCAATACCTTGAAGCACTTGAGCACAACTAATTTTAATCATGTGAATATTGTGCTTGTAGTTGGCTGTTGTCAGCTGAGCTGGAATGGCAGACTGTCAGACTGATAAACCATAGTCACTAGGGTCAGCTGAGGGCATGGAGTTAAGTATGAGCTTAAGCATCTTTCTGTGCTGGTGCCAGTGCTGGAGCAGGCATACTGTCCTGGAGCGTTATGGCCTCTGTCAGGATGGCAGTCCTGCAGTTCATGTATGCTTTTTGGAAGCACTGCAGATTTAACTCTTTTTCACTTGGCTTTCTGCTTCTTCATCTTGTAGTGTTTTTCCAGTATTGTTATTTTAAAATAAACTGCAGCCAGTTTCCTGTTAGCTGAGTGTAGGCCATGTCATTTTGCTGCAGATATATTACAATGCTCATAAAATCTGTTTTGTTTTTATTTCCAAACATCTGTTCACCTGCAGTCTGTGTGGACCATTCTTGGTCTGCTTACAGCTTTTTATCAGGAGATAGTGTTAAGTTGATTCTAGACAGAAAAGGTGCATCGTTGAGTAAGTGGGTCATGGGAGCAGCCCATGATGGTGTTTCTGCAGAGAAATGGCAGAGCAGAGTTAAGACTGGAAGTGGAAAGCAGCTCTGAAGAAAGGCACATGTTTCCTGGGATGGGAGGACATGCACTGCCTGTAGTGTTGGGCTCTGCAGAGTGCTGCACTGCCAGTGGTGCTGGCTGAGGTGATCTACTCAATTGGTGTGCTGCAGGTGTCCAGATCAGAGATCTACTCCTGTAGGTTGCCTTTCCTAAAGATTGGGGTTTTTCCTACATTTAAATGTATAAAACCTGATAACGTGCAGTACATTTTTTGAACAGAGGCTACATGTTGTAGGCCAGATACGACTGAATATGCATGTGTGACTATATGTACTTAAATGGTCAATGAATAACATAGATGTCAGTATATGGCATAATTAAGTGATAATGTTTAGACTGTTCCTGTTGTCAGGAAGATTTCTTTAACTTAGCCAGTGACTTAAATTGTTCACAACAGAAGAAATACAAAAAGTTCTGTTTCACTTGAAAACTCCTAGGCTGGAAGTCAGCAGTGTGCAGAATTTGTGCAGAGCTTTCTAAGCTAGGCTGGCTGCAAGATCCATGACCCAGAGAGATCCAGCTG
This sequence comes from Galbula dea, assembly GCA_013399015.1. Taxonomy (NCBI): domain Eukaryota; kingdom Metazoa; phylum Chordata; class Aves; order Piciformes; family Galbulidae; genus Galbula; species Galbula dea. Next base: position 5,262,190 of record VWZX01000708.1, read on the forward strand.
TGGGGATTTGAAAACCATACCATGTTTTGACTGTATTTTAGGATTTGGTTTACCTGATGTTATGAAAAATAGTAATCTCTAAGAAGCTGTGGGGAAGAGAAATGGTCTTTTTTCAGTGTTACCCCATTTTTTCCTCTTGTTTCACATTTAAATTTTAAATACATTCAGCGTTTCAACAGTTCATGTCAGAGATTTTAACTAATTACTACATTGAGCTAAAAAAGACTTTTTAACCTCTTTTCTTGAGAAGCAAAGAAGATGTAAATTTACAGTTACTTTCCTGGCCCAGTGCCGAAACATTTCTTTTGTTATTGTGAAGGAAAATAGAAAGGTTTGATTAAAGCCTTGTTCTGTAATTAAATGTCTGTAGTTTTTCTCCTGTAGACATTGTTCCATTTGGTGATACTTGCTGTAAGGCTCCATGGAATTTTAATAATCCTCAAATGAACCCCTAGACAGTTTCCAGGATTTTTATAGTACATTAGCAATTACAAAAATGTACTGCAAAAATAATAAACCCGTGCTAATTGCAAGCATTTAATAGTGTAGGTTATTAATTTAGCATGAAGAGCAAATTATGGGCTGTATTCTGCTGTTTGTTGCAGAAGTCTTGTCCATATTTTTAAGTTCTGCAAGTAATTTCATTTAGAGTAATGAATGATGCATCTGATACTTGGATCTCCAACTGAACACTTGCTGAACAGATTTAATACGCAGCCCTGCTCAGAGCTACCTACTCAACATTGCTACTGGGAAAACATCTAGAGAAACTTGCAGTAGGGAGTTTAATGACATTCTAAGCTATGTGATGTATAAAGGTTGTAGAAAAACTTGTATTTAATGGGACATTCAGGAAGCATAGAGGATTAAGGCTACTTTCATGCAAAGGCAATGGAAAAAAAAGGTGAATATTAGGAGGGGAAAGGCCATAGAGGTGGGAGTGATTGCTTTGGGTTGGAGATTGACTCTTCTGGGCTAAAATTAACTAGGTGTTTTTAGAGTTTTGCTTGACATGGTTACTGCATTAAATATCTGTGGAATGATTTTTGATGGTGAAAAGCCACAACCAGTATGGGTCATGTTTCCTCTATTCAGGGCTTCCAGGCAGCAGTCCTTCAGGCTCAGTTTTTAATTTGCTTCAAAGAAAAAAATATTACTGCTGGATAGAGTTATCTGGGAAAGGCTTTAGAACTGATGGTCTATGGGACCTGCACTGGGAGTGATAGCTGATGGTTTCTTCCATGGGGCCTTCCATGCTTTCCAGCTTAAACTTACAAAAGAGAATTTTTTTTTTTAATCCTTCTAGGTCACCCCAGGCAGCACCCTAGTGACTGCCACTTTCTCCCTCAGCTTCCATTCTGGCATTGCATTATGTTAGGGGTTTTCTATGGAACCTCCCCTCCTGCTTCTACTTTTCCTGGCACAGAATCATGCTTTTCTTAATTTTCTCATTTGTCCTTTCTCTCCTACTCCTATAAAGCTGCTGAAGGACTGCACAAACTTTGTGAGTTTGCATGCAGTATGTAGCACCCTCCACCCGTTTTAGTGCAGGACTTCTGTCATGAGCCTCTAGAAAGAAACCCTTTAGCTTCCCAGTTCTTTTTTAAGAAAAGAAGTGAAAAGTGAATCATTTAAAGCAGAAACCAAGCTCTGGCATGCATCCTACAGCTTGTGAAGGAAACTGGAAAACTCTGCACAGGCAGCAGCAAATGGAGTTGCTGGGCAGAAGCAGAGTGAGCTCTTGCAAGGGCAACAGCAAAGTGCTGCATAGCCAACACATGGAAATAAAGCGTTGGCGAAGTCAGCAGTTACAGGAACTTGATTAATCCATTGAAGTACACAAATCTTGTCTCTACATTGACTTCTGGGGGTGTTTTGCCAAATACGTGACTAATTGTAGTATGTTTTGACAAAGGCTGTGTCATAACCAAGGACGTCAAGGTTTGGTCAACTGGTGTTAGATAAAAAACAGTTCTTCAGGAGGCAGAAGTGTTTCTGTGTAGGCATGTCTGTAATTTACTAAAGCAGAGTCAAGTGCTTCCTAAATCAACCTGCTAGCTTCTTTTAGGTAAATTGCTTTCATGCTAACATTGAAGCATGAGTTTCAGTTCTGTTTGCAACACTTCTGTTTTAATGTGCATTAATATGGTGAAGTCCTTCAGGAGTTTTAGTACTGAGGTTTAGTATTAAAAAATAATAGTTTTCTGGAGTTTCTATCAGTTGTTTTTCATAGGAAAAATGAAAGTTAGGAGAAGTTTTCTGCGGTGACATAACAGTTTGTATTAAACCAAAATACTTGCAAGGAACAGAGGAGGTTTTGGAGCCACAAGTCTTTTGTGAGAAAAGTTACTTTGGTAATCTCTGCACTGAACATTGGCACACTTTCTTCCATCCTTTTTGATGGTGCCAGTAAGAAAACAGGGCTGTGCTTGCCTTTTGAATTTCCCTTTCATCTAAGTATGCTGTCTTCTACGTCATACAGGAGCTCTGTGTGGCTGGGCATACGTGACAGGAGGACTTATTTATCCCTTGAATTAGGGCTGAGTGGTGGGCGTGAAGGCTCCTTTTGTAGCTTCAAGATTGTCATACCCTCCTCCAAACAAATCAGCTGGTCACCTGCTGCAAAGCATCTCCTCTATTTTCGTGTAAAACCAGATATTTAAGTCTCTGGGGTGGTAATGGTGTTTATTAGCCCACTGGGAAGGATTGTGCTTGACAGTTGGCTTGGAGAGTCCTTGGTGGTGGTCAGCAAAGCTGCAGGATGGGAGATAGAGCTCTGGTGGCTTGCAGATGGCAAAATTTATGCAGCCTGGACTGTGTGGTTGCTGTCTGAGAAAGCCTCCATTGGCTGGCTGGCATGGCTGCTCTGCTGTTTATGGACAGCCAAACTGCAACTGCAAGCTGCAGCTCTAATTCAGCAGAGTACTGCCAATCCTTTGCAATGTTGTGATTTTCTTCTACTGTCATCTATTATGCTTAGCCCTTAGCTATGCATTTTTATGCCTTTTTTTTTTTTCCTGGTGTGATTTGTATCTCTCACATCACAGTGTTGACTGCAGTGCTGTCACTGAAGCTCTGGTGAAGCCAGAGCAGGACCAGCCTGTTGAAGCACAGGAGGAATGTAAAGCTGCTGGTAATAAAAATAGCCTGTTTAACGTTCTACATGTAAACTAAACTTTGCTGTTGGTATGGGACTTTGCCAGGTATGCATACCATCTGCTTCATGACCTCTGTAGGACTAATGCAAATAGCAGTGGACTTCAGATAATTTGATGTTATTTAACTCATTAATTTATGTCAGTCAAAAGGCAGGAGGACTTTTTGGCCAGTAATAAATTAGTTTCTGGTATTGATTTACTGGTAGTGACATGGAAGAATGAGGAATGACATTTAGTGTGGCTGTGTCAGAAACTATTATCTTAGTATTGCAGCAGTCAAATTTTAATAACAGCTGCCATTTTCCTTCCCTGGATAGGGAACACTTTCCAAAGTGTGGGAAAAATAACATCCTAATACAGGGTAATAATGGGTGGGAAATGCTTTTTTTGTACTCCTGCAGCACTGCCTCTCTGGATCACTTGAGATCGCTATGTACCTCTCAGAAGAGGTTATTTTCTGGTTCCAGCAGAATTCTTGGATCCTAGACATGCCTTCAGGCCATCTGGCCACATCTCATTGCATTCGAAGAATGCTGCTGGGCACGTTTAGCTAGGTCCCCATGCCAGGCTGCTCTGGCTGGAGGTGCTTCTAGGGGGCTCAGGAGAACGAGTGCTTCCTACTGCAGGATACAGCTTTTCCTCAGAAGTAACTGGCTTAATTTTACATATGTCTTTTACTGCCTTGTAATCTTTTCATCAGAGGTCATTTTTAATCTCTTATGGATATCTGGCTTTCTTTTTGGAGATGGCAAACTTTCAACACATTTTTAAACTGTTTCTTTCATGGCATTATGAAGAAATATGCCTGCAGTTTCTTCTGTAAAACATTTTATGTGTATTAAAAAGGAAATCCATAAAGCTCTTGTCTGCCAGACATTATACAATGAGACCTTTGAGTTTGCATGATGTGTCTTGTTTGTGGAATGAAGATCCTTTGCTGTGATGCTCAGCCTTTGCAGCTGAGAGGTCTGGGCAAGGCCCATGAATTTTCCATCAGTGTAGTGCTAGTAGGTCCCAGGAGTTCTTTTATTGATGGTGGATGTTTACCATTGCCATTATCAGGTGGAACAATCTCTCACTTGTTGTTGATTGTTTCTTCTCTTTTCATGATACTTAATACTTCCTTTTTTATTTTGTTTACCATGTTAATCCTTCAGCCTTCTTGTATTTCAGAAAATACACTGAGTTTTATATACAAAGTGGTTTGTTCTGTTTTGATTTTGGTTTTTAAAAGAGAAAATGCTCAAAACAAAAAAATCTGACCTGAAGTTACATAAAAATGGGAGTGTTTTGTGTTGCTTCCATAGAGAAGAAGTCCCCTGAAACATAGCCTGTTCATTCTTCAGTACATTCATTTTGATTACATGGAAATAAGTTTTTTATTCATACAAGCTTTATGGCTTTGTTAATAACTCCATATCCTTAGACATTGAAAATAGATGCTGCATCATGAGTGATCTGATTGTGTTACTTATTTTCTTACCTTTTGGATGACCTTTTACATAAATTGTGTGATTAGAGTTAGCTTTTCAACAGGCAAGGAATGTTAATTGTATAGAATAAACCTTAATGAAATGTTCTACCCTGGTACATAAAATGAAGAGAGTAACTTCATTGTTGAGTTGGATATCTGTAGTTAAAGATACTCTACTTTTAGTAATAGATTTGAATATTTTTGTAAATTCTTTAGAGAACTATTTCTTCTGCTACAGTAACTAATCAGAATTTGGACTGGTGGCCTTCACCTTTGCATTTGTGCATCAGGAGACATTAGGCTGAGTGAGCACACATGGGTGTTCTTCCCAAGGAAGGATCAGCTGGCAGTATAGTTTCTTCCAAGGTCAGCAGCACAATACACACTAGCCAGATCAAATTAGGTCTGGGAAGAAAAAGTAGCACATAATATGACACCATCTTTAGGAGCTGGTTGCTTTTTGAGAAAGAAAACAATATATGTGTAGACATCATCAGAAGGAGAAAAAAATAAAAATCCCATGGTTGTTCCACATGGAGTCTAGCTGCATGAATCCAGAAATCTTAAGTATTAGCAGATGAAGCATGCCTAGAAGTGAGGCTTTTTCAGTGTTTCTCCTTTCCTCAGCTTTCTCTCTTATTCTCTGGTTGGCAGATGTTCTTGTGCTGTGATTGGTAAGTTCAAATGGAATTTGTTTCATAAAACTTCAACTGCTAAATTCAGTCCTAGTCAGTGGATGTGGATTGAATCATCCCTGGAGATTCCTGTTTTATAAACCTATTTTAGAATCCAGTGAATCACCAGCTGAAAGTGTCTGTCTCTTATTGCTGATTCTAGGGGAAGCATCAATAATTACTGCAGAACAAGTGTCAAGCATATATGTGGCTAAAATTAAGTATCATGAATCTGATCTCAGGACTAAATTAAAACAAACCTCCACATCTTCATTTCTGAAGTGCAGCAGAGGGGAAATCTAGACTTACTTGAAAAGTGAAATCTGTAAAATCCCATCTACCCACATAGCTGCCAGAGAGGCTGTGGTTGTGAAGCATCCATGAGCTCAGGTGGCTGTGATCCCACTGCCCAAAGTACCTGCCACCCCTCCTTCCAGTAGTGGAGCTACCTTTCTCCTTTTGAATACACATCTCACCAGGCATTTATACTTGTTCTGTTTTGTGTTTATGGTTCACATAACCATAAACTGGCAAATAAGATGGCATTGCTGCATACTTGTGGTCTGAGTTGCTTTTGTGTTTACAGGCAACCTTTGCCTTCCAGAGTTGCAGGGGAGAATGTACTTAGTTCACTACCATTTAATACATTGCTTGCTTCTGTCCCAGTGTATTTATTTTGGTGAGATTTTAATTTTTTATGTTCCTGTCACCTAGTTTTTGATGCTGTATAGAACTGAAAAGTACACTTGAAATGAGTTGCTATGGCTGTTAGCTAACACAGACTTGTCCCCTTTTTTGTTAGGTAGCTATTTAAATGCCTTTAATAGTTTTGTAAGCACTATGTATTTGTCATCTTCTCTGTTGACTGTTTTTCATTTCCAAACCAGGTATTTATTTCTCTCTTAAGACACCCAGGGCAAAGTGCCTGCAGTGGATTGCCACTGGGAGCTTGCACAGAGAGGTTTGTCCCAGAAAACTAAATTTAAAGTTCAACCTGTTCCATTTCTACTGGTGGGCAAATGCCTTCTCTTGGTCCCTGCTGCTGTATTGCATGAAATAAATGGTGTTAGGTGACAGCATCTCCTTCACATCTTTCTGCTGTCCAGACTGTATTGTAATTTGTGGCCCTAAGCATAGAAACCCCAATTTTACTCTCTAATTGCAGATTCCCAAACCATTAAATGAAATCCGTATCAGGAAAACAAATTAACAGCCCTTTTACCTGAACCTGGATTGATTTCTTTTAACTTTCTAGTGAAGTATGCTAATGTACCACATTATCTTAACTAAAGTCTGAAAAATGACCAAGGCTTGTTGAAATTGCATGTCTGATGCACCTGCTATGCCTTCGACCTGGGAAATGCAGTTAATTGACTGTGCTTTGGGTTTCTGCATCTCCCACAGCAGATTTCCTTATGGGATAAATGAAAAGAGAGAAAAATAAAGTGGCAGACTAGGATATGTTGTTCAAGGAAGTGATGTGACAAAGCAACATTTAGGTTGAATTAGGATTGTTACATTTTCTAAGTACCTGCTATTCCTCTCCTGAGAGCAGGGTGAAGCCTGGAAGGTTAATTACCTGTACGGTGAAGTGAAACATTAGCATTTCGACTGAAATCCTAATGTTGCTGCTCCAAATTCTTGTGATTGTAGTGTTTATTGTACCAACATCTGGCTTTTGTCTTCATGTTCACGGTGCTGAAGTAAGTTTATAATTTGTTTTCACTGCTTAATGCTTTCACCCTCCAACTGATAAATTCCTTTTTCTTCATCTTCTTGGGGCCATTAGGTATTGCCAGGTTCTTCTTTTTGCTTTTTGTGCACATAAGAGGAGCTTGCTAGGTGTTTTATCAGGCTTCAAAAATAATTGAACTGTAATTGTTACAAATCAGCAGATGTCTGACTTGGAATGTGCAGACCTACAAGAACATGGTTGAGTGGAACTCAAGAAATCCAGCAGGCAAAATCCAGCACTGTCCAGGGCCTGGCTGCTTCTGAGGCACAGTTTCTCTTCCCTCTGGAAGCATATGCATCCTCTCTTCAGTGAATGTAAGATCAAAAGATTGAAGAGGCTGTGCAGCAAGGCTGCCGTGCAGAACCACAGGCTCTGTGAACAGAGTGTCCTCCCCTCTACCTCTCCCTGGGTTTGCAGGGCCACTGGCCCAAGGAGGAGAACTTTTCCTGGGTTTCATCCTTCACTTTCCATGTTTCCTATGCATAGTGGAACTGGAGCTCCTAATTCTTCTGGCTTTCTAATTACATACAAGGGAAAATTTAACATCAGTGTGTCTTTAAACAAGTTTTGCTTGGAATTGTCATTTTGCACCAGATGTATTACAAGGAAGATGCAGACATACTGATGCCAGAACTTGCTGAAAAAATAGGAAAAGGTTAAATGAATGTGGAAAACCTGAATGAGAGAGGATTATCCTGTTACTGACCATATGATGGCTTTAATAGAGAATAATATCAATAGAAAATGCATAATGGAAAGAAATTGTTTTCAAAAGGATAAAAATAAATGACAGAGTAAACAACATTAACTTCCTCACAAAAAACCAGTGAGCTGTCCCAGAAGATAAAGCCACCCTATAGGAAATGATGTTGGAAAGAATAAGAGAGAATGGGTGTTGCCATTTTGGAGTCCACTATCTAAAGGTACAGTGTGACAGGGACCTGTCTGATGGCTGCTGGGCTTATTCCACTGGAAGGGTTGTTTTCTGTTTCAGACATGCATGTCTGATAATCTGGCAACGTGAAAATACAGGATTGTGTCCAGTGTTTCATGATCAGAAGAGTACAAGTACCACTCTGCAGCACAAATGATGAAATAAGGCTTAGCTGAAATATTTAGTTTGCCTGTATTTCTTTTTGCAAGCTATCAAAGCTGTTTCTGTAGCTTTAGTTATTGATGTCACCTTCCAGTGTTCAGAGATGGTAATGGCTTTCATGAGGGGGATAATCATTCAAAGGACTGTGCTTTTTGCATAAGTACATACACTACAGAGGGAAATGCAGACTACAGGGGAGCAAAGAGCTGAGGGAGAGCTCTTATTGATTTCCTCTCACAAACTGCTGAGTGCTGCATGCAGGACTGAGTCCCTGGAGAAACCTGTCCTGCTGCATATATGTCACTGGGTTTGACATCCCTGTGTGGGATAGGCAAAATCAGGGAACACATGGAAAGGGCAAAGCGTTGGCTCCTTCTGCCTCCCACATGCAGACACTCCTGCTCTGCTCTGTCCTGTTAAATTCCAAAAATGAACTGAAAAATGTAGAAGAACTTGTAAATACAGTTGTGCTTTTCAGAAGGATGTGTCCTGAAGGAGAAAAACCTGTTTAAATTTGAGTGTTAAGCTTTAAATTGGGGCTGTTGTGTGGAAAGGTTGGGATGGTATGCTTGAACAGCAGGGATGATGCCTCTCACTGGCTCTGCCTTCTCCTTCTACAGCAGCAGGGTCCAGCCCTAATTCCAGAGCCTCCCTCCATCACCTGAGAGGCAAAAGTCCAGGGGCCAGGTGGACATTCCCCTTGCAGATGGCCTGGCCCTCAGTTGCAGTATAGTCACATCAACCAAAAGGTGAGGGAGGAAAAGCAAATCTCCAGCTCGGCTCCACTGCAAGCTTCCCTTCCTATCATGATTTAGGAGGGAATGCTGTCTGGTGGCTTTCTTTTGGTTTTAAACATGGAGATCTCTTCTTTAGAGTTGTCTAAGGCAATCATTGCATATCTCCTACTACTGTGGAGCAGCATTGTGATGACTGGGGACTGGCTGGGCTTGCTCCTGCCCAGGGTGACATGGCAGCTTTGTGCCCCTTGGGTAGGGCAGAACACTTTCCTGATTAAATGTCAAGCTGGGTAAGATGAAAAAAAAAATGTTTTTTTCCCTGCCAAATAAACATGTCTTAGGCTTTCTGTTTTCCACTAAAAATAAAAACAGAGGGGTTTGTTTTTGCTTTTCCCAGCTGGCAGAACACTCTCTGACCAGCTGTACAATTCACACTAGATCAAGTAACAGCAGAGTCTTGCTGAAATGGACTGAAACAGAGGTGGCTGGTTGTGAAGCACTGCTTGGTATGACTTGCATGCATGAGGGTAAACATAAAAATTTTACATATCAATGCACCAGTCAAATGTGGAGCTATATGAAAATTTATTTTTATTTTCAAATTTGTTTGGAAATTGGATGGTGGAAGCAATCTTTGATGCATAGTAAGCCTGTATTTTTGCAAATACACCGAGAGTTTTGAACTGAGCTTTGTATGTGTTTTGAAGTGGGAATGACTCTGAGGGGGGGAAATAGGCCATAAGATTTTGTGTGCACAGCCTGTGTATAGGCCATAGCAGAAATCCTCAGCTTGCAAGTGTTTGCTTTGGCTGTGGAGACTTGTTGGAGTGTCTAAATCTATACTCAGTTATCACTACCAGCTTTCAGTGAGGAGCACGTGGTGCTTGTCCGTGCAATTAATGCATCTGTTCCATAAAACGTGTTCTCTAGCTTTGAGGAACATGCTTTTTCTTGCTTGCAAACCTCATGAATGAGGAGCAGCCTTTTGGTTACTCATTCTCCTTTTTTTTTTTCTTTTAATTCACCTTAATGTCTTTACTAAAGACATCTTTTTAATAGCTTAAGGTCTGTGTTTATGTGGATTTTGTGATCTTGTGTAAGTCCTGTCTGTTCTGTGATAGAAAACAGCTACCATCCTCTGCCATTACTGTTGCAGAAGGGACAGCTAGCATCTATACCTCTACTGTTGCATAGATGCTAGAATGTCACAGGGAAGTGGGTCTGAAGAGTCCCTTGACCCACATGATCATCTGGCTGCCTTCCTAAGAGGTCATTTCGTGTAAAAAAAAATGTATTAATATTTTTTTATGTTTGAACTTGTGAGGTGTAAGAGAGGACCATGGGGTTATGAAAGAAAATACCTGCTTTGACTTAGTGTTCCTCATTCATGAAGCTCCTGTAGGATTTTTTGGAATTAAATTTGAAGGGGACATTTTCAACCAAAAAGGTTGAAAAGAGTAAAGGAGAGTGATGGATGGAGGGAAGTGGAATAAGTATTTCATAGTCTCTTCTCATTAAACATCTAGGTATAGATACTTCGAGCTGTGGGGTACTGCACATGATTGTGGTGTTCTTTCAGCCCTGCTAGGCCTATGTTTTTCCTTTCCAATATCATAGCTAAATTATAATTTCTTATAATTCATTTATTTTTAAATGGATGTAAGATTTGGAGTACAAATGTCTTAGTGGTTGGAGGGAAGAAAAATGTTAAATTTCACAAGCTGTGCTTGGTGGTGGGAAGAATAAATTCAATATTCATGTTACTGTAAATATAACTTTTAATAATACACTTGCCATATGTACAAACCTAGGTAGACATAAATTGAGCAGTGCTATGTATGCAGCACCCAACATAAATATAATAAACGTGCACACAACAAGTGGTCTGAAATAAGGTGTAGAAATTTGAGAGAAGTGATATATATGCAAATAGAGCAGCATTGTCCTGCTGTAATGAAGTATTGTCATATAGAGTGAAGAAATATATTGCTACCACTTTCCCAACAATCTTTTTTCTTAACTGGTCTAAAGACATATATGCAACTGCCAACCTGAGGAAATAAAGATTTGTGTTGCTTTTATAGTGTTACTCTAGGGAAAAGCTTTTTATTGCAGTGTGGGGAAAGGAGAGCAATAAATTTTGAGCCACCATTTTAATAATTTTAGCTTTCAGTGTAGAAAGCTGTGGATGAATTTTATAGCATTGATACCTAAAAAGATGTAGACTTCTGCTTTTGAGTGTCACTGGTAAAGTGTAGGGTGAAGAGAACGAGATCAAAGAGAAGTAAGAGAGTTTATTTCAAAGACATCCATAAAAATAGTAGGATTTTAGAATTTGATTAACAGTGACCTGAATTAAGCTTAACTAATTTGGGCCCTGATCTTGAAAATAATTTCATGCATGCTTAACCTCAGTCGTGTTTGTTGTCAGCTAATTACCTCTGTTTGCAAACTATAAAGCAAGTGTAGAATGTTTGCAAATGAGCACAATAGAAACATTGATAAAAACCACAGATATGTGTATCTGCCTGATGGGTTCACATTAGCAAAGCATCAATGTTATTTCACCTTTTAGCACTTAAAAATTCAAGAGATGTTGATGCCATGTCTTTTCAGCCACTGTTGAATTTGAATTTTCACCTGAAGGAATAAATTAAAACAACCCGATTTTAAGTTAATGGAGGAACAGTGAACATTGAAACATGAAATGAACATTGCAGTAAATTGTGGAGACCAACTAGATTTTTTTGACTTAAGGCCAAAAGTTGTTTGATTTGCCACAAGTCTTAGAGGTGCTTGGCTTATCACTGGCTATTCAAATACATATTAATAGTTCAGGTACCACACACGAAAAGAATGAGTAACAGCATGGCAATTAACTGTTATAAAGACTTCATAGCAGTGGCCAGTAAATCAAAAGACAGGCATTTCAAATCAAAAGCAGAAATATTAAGCTGTGACTTCTAAAATAATATCTATTTCAAATCAGGCTTACAGCAAGTTTCTAAATTGCAGAGGTAGATAACCCAGTGGAAGACAGGGCCAAAGCCTGGTATTCTCTTCCATGCATCATGTTCTTGCTAATGGAGATAAGATGTTTTCTGGGATGGGATTGATGCTGTACTGTGTGTAAATGCTGTAAAGCAAACCAATAGCTAAAGAACAGAGGCACTGTGCGTTTCACCTTTGAGTAATTGACCTCTGTGGAAGTCATGCGAGTTAAAGAGCAGATGTGAGCACGTAAATGGATGTCAAGGTCACCGCTCAGCGGTGCTGCTGGCACTGCCACGCCGCTGTGACAAGCACTCAGCTTTGCCTTCTCTCCAAATCCTTTCCCTGCAAGTTCATTTGTTTTCTGTTGGTTTGCATGATGGACAAGAGCTGTACTGAAAGGACCTTTCATCTGCAAGCAGGTTCAAGGTGCTGTTTCAGGAATACTGTGACTGATGCAGGCTGTATGGTGTTTCAGGGCTTCTGTCATGGTAGTTCGCAAGGGTTTCTGAGCAGAGCCAGTTGCAGGGGCCAAGAGCCTTTATGGGACGTTTGGAAATGAACCATTTCCACTGTATATATGCTCATCTACTCTGCTTTGCTCTGGAATTGCATGAACACAAATCTAGATTTTTCCCAAATTTGCATCTTTTGTATGACTTCAGTCCAGAATCCAGACATAGCACAGTTTGAGTAAGTCAGGTTCGGGTTTGTCAGAAAAGGACTGCAAACTTTTGGTTAGCCTCCTCTCAGTTTTTTCATCAGTACCAATCCAGGTGCTGTAAGAGAGGTATTGGATGTTGCTGATAAGCATTCCCATGAGTTTAATTCTACTGAATTAATGCCTTCTGTATGTGGGAGCTGAATTAGAGCAATCTCCTGCTGCTGCTGCATTGCCCTGCTTTGATGGACTTGCCCCTTAGGTTACTGAGCTTTCCCTGCCTCTGGTACTTGTTAAATGGAAAAAGTAAAGGCAGTGCACCCAGGAGGAAAAAAATCAAATAGAAGATATGCAAATATAATTTATTTGGTATACAAATGCCAGACTTGAAGTGTTCTTGCTTGTCAAAAGCACAGGGAAAAGCCAAAGGGCAGAAAAGTCGTTAGAGAAATTCTATGATGGTTCCCCGGTTCCTATCTTGGCTCCTGGAGAAGGTTTTAACACAACTGGGTATTGCTGAGCTTTGGGTTATTTGGTTTAAATGCCCACATAATTCTCCATCATCAGATTTTCCATTGTACATTTCTGACAGTTTGGGATTTTTTTTCTGAGGAGTATTTTGGAGGGGAAGAAGTTGATGTGTTTTCCTATTCTTCTCTTCACCTGGGCTCTAAACAATACTTGCAGGGGAGCAGCTCCAGTTCTTGTTCTCTTCATTATGCACCTCCTCTGTGTCCGTGTGTGGGCTTTTACTCCTCAGTGCAACTCCCTAAAGCTGCAGCTGGGAGGAACTGGCACTGGCCAAACCCCACCAGTGACATCAGGCGATCCCAGTGGGGCTGGGAGCTGGTGTTTTCCTTGCGTCCCTTGTGCCCTCAGCAAGAGCAGCTGACCCAAAGACCCTGCAAGTTGACTGGGCTTCTGTTTAGAAGAGGTCAAGCTAACAACAGGGACACTAGGGCTCTGTCTCATGGGACAGGGGGGAAGAAACCTGTGCTGGGTCACAGGGAGCTGTCAGTTGGAGGACAATGAAGGCAGCATTGTTTCCAAGCAGAAGCTGTTGTTTCTCCAGCCTGTGTTTAGAGATTGCCCTTCGTGTGTGGTGGAGGGAGCTTTGTGTTCCTGCTAGGGCTGTTTGCATTTCCCAGCTATCCTGCCCTCAGTCAAACATAGGCTGTGGAGAAAGGACCATCCTTCCTGCTTCTAGAAAGCTGCAGGTTACACCTCACCTTTGCTAAAGAGGTGCATTCTGTTCCAAGCTAGCAAATCACTCAGCTCAAATAAGCTTTAATTTCTCATAGTACCCTATTGTTACCCTGTGGTAAAAGCTGCAGTGGGAAATTTCCATGATAACAGCTGTAAATTCCTAGCTGCTCCTTTCTGCCGCTGCCTCCATGGTGAATAGCAGTAAGAGCAAGGACTGTCCTGTGGGTCCAGCTGGCCATCTCCTGCCACATAGCGCTGGATCCTTGGCCTCCTGTGATACACAAGGATTACTTGTGTATGTTTGTGTGTTGCTGGTCTTCTTCCCCCAATTCAAGGGACTGGAACAGGAGGGCTGCATTAGAGGAAGGAATTTTGCATATCTATGGCACAAGGCAGGTGAGGGTGCTAGGTAGTGCTGAAGGAGCAAAAACCTGGTGTCTCATCCCTGGTGCCTAGTAGAAGTAAGCCCTGTTGCATGTTGTTTTACCACACATCACTGCCGCCATGCCAGAGCCTTCTGGCTGGCACCATCAGCAGTCCTGTGCCAGAGCTCGTGCCCTGACCCTGGCACACATGCTGCAAACACTGCTGGTCACTGCTGTTGTGCAGCCACTGCTGAATGGGCTGGAGGCCTCACAGGCAGAATGTGCTAGACTTCTTATTTAATTGAATTTCCCTTCAGAACCCAGATGTGGACATGGCATGTTGCATGAGGCACATGTTGGTGTTTGCCTGGTTCACTTGAAAGCCTTTGTGTCAGGCTCTGGTGTGAACCTTGGTGAGACCCTGGTTGTCACTGTGGGGAAGGGTACCCAGACCTGCTCCCAGCACAGTGCTTGAAGGGGCAAAGTGAAATTGCAGTCTTGAACATTGGTTGAAGCAATTTTAGAGCTTTAGATGTTGTGGAAACATACCCACACCCACCCACATCCCCCTCCACAAATTTAGTGTTAATTTCTGTATGTAGTAGTTGATTTTTATCCCTCTCCAAAATTCTGGGGCTTCATTTTGACTCCATGGTCCTCTCTGTCCACAGAAGATGCTGGCAGGTGTGCAGTTCTTCAGCATGTAAAATTGCATCATGTATTCCCATTTTAACATTTGGTTGCAGTGAACCAGTTGTAAGAAGGGCTAGTGACTATTTGAAATACTTCTGTGTCCTTTTTCTGTATTAGGTCAGGGCTTATTTTTGTTGCATTGCAGTGAAAAGGCAAAAATTGTGAAATAGTGTTTCTGAGATGACTCTGAAAGCATAAACTTCTCTTTTAATCTTGCCCAGGACCAGGGTAGGTCAGGCCATTTCTGAAGAGTTGTTTAGCTTTCCATTTTTAAAACATTAACTCAAGCCAGTTTATTTAAAAAATTATATTAACTGCTTGCTTATCCAAATGTCTTTCTAGAGTACCTCCCTGTTCTCTTTTATTCAGAAATGCAGAGAGATTGGGTATCCCTTGGCATGGTTTCACCTTTTGTTTCTTGGTAGATGTTAGTCGTGAGGCAGTTAGGAAATGCTTCACCGTTTTGCTTCTGAAGTGTGGGCTGGAAGTCATGCTTCAGTGGCTGATAAATGCATGCTCTCCATTCTAAACCTTCTAGGCAACAACTTTTGCCTGCTTAAAATCTTTATTGTTTCTGACTGCAGCCTTATTATTTTCCTCTGGGAAATTTTTGTTAAAAACTTAAATCTAGAAGAGCCTGGAAAATTACTCACTGTTTTAAGAAGAAAACCCAGGACTGGGCTTTTGGATTTCTGTCTTAATTTTTCAAAATCAGACTCTCTGGAACTTGGCAGTAGTAGTTTTCATTTTACTTCAGTTGCTCATTTTTAAGTAAGATGTATAGGGGGTGGCCAACAACACAAAATGAAGCTATATATTCTAGAAATACTCTGAATCCAATGGCTTTTAAATTTGTGACTTGCACCATTTTTAAGTTCCATAATTCAGAAACATTTCCTCCTAATCCAATACCATCTATCCTACATGCAGAACAGAGGTGCTTTTTTTTCTCTTTCTAATAATACCAGTGATACCAGCTCAATTTCTAAGTCCTTTTAGTTCTAATATTTCCAGTCTTGGATAACTGAGCACCTGTCTGTGCTTTCTAAACATTCTCACTCTGAGCTATACTATGTAATGCCATCAGGTTATATTCGTTTTTTCCCTTTTTTGAATAGTTCTGCCCACAGCAACTTTCATGTTAACTCTCATAATGTGGGCACTGGCACAGGCAGGCAGATGCAGAGATACTTGAACTCGTGCTTCCTATGCAGGAATAGGGTATGTTTCCATGTGAGAGTGAAGGCTTGTGGATCTCCAGAAAAAGGCATGTCAGTGGACTGTACAAAGCAGCAAGGGGAGGATTTCTTTTCCTTGTCAGAGCTTTATTCTAAACCAGTGGTACCTATGAAGCCCTTTCTGCACATATTGCAGGGCTCCTCCATACACCTGCTCAACATAATTGTACTTGCCTCAGTGTTGCCTGCTCAACAAAACTATCAAATTCTTATTGGGTTGCTGGATTTTTTTTGGTTTAAGTGGAAATTGTACAGCAGAAGAAGGCTTTCCCATCTCTCTCTTGTTTTCAGAAGCAACAAGGAGGTTTGCTCTTGGGATGCCTCTATCAGATGTGGAACTACCTTTACCATTGATTGTGTGCGTGCGTGTTTCAGAGGTAGTGTGAGTTTTATGCTAAGCTGTCGTGTAGCTCAGCAGGTAGGGACTTCCAGACTGGCTACTCATTATATTTAACCATTTGTTTCCTTCTCCTTTCTCTTCCAACCTCCTGACAAGTTTTTTGGGTGTTGTTCCTCATAGAGTGGTCATCCTCACTGTCTCACAGGCATGCTTTCAGAGGTGCTGCCATGGAGGCTCTGGAGACTTCCTCCAGAGACTTCAAAGGGCCTTCTAGGTGCCCCTTGAGATTTAAGCACTTAGGCTGTTTTCAAGCAGCCTTGAAATCCTTTATAATTGACTCAGCTGATATTTTTTTTTAAGTGGACAGGGTAAGTATGTAGCAGTTAATAAAACCTGCAGATGACCTGGCATCCATTATTGTCTATGATTGTCTATTTGTGCATTCAGCAAAGGTGTGAAAGTGTTAGGCATTACTTTGGAGTCTTCTGAATGTCCTCCCAGGTGTGGTCAGGCATGGTGAGAGCAGCCCATCTCCAGTTTCTGCTGAAGAACTCCAAGCCAATTATGTAGGAGTTGCACATTCAACATCCTTTGCAGGGTGACCTGTCACAGCCACCAAACTGACACCAGCTGAAGCTGTCCTGTGCTTCAGTGACTGATGGAGTCACATGGGAAATGGTTTTTAGTTGAAAACTCATTTCTCAGAGTTAGTGCTGCAGTTCAAAAGATTTCTCTTGATTACTGATGCATGTGTCTCACCTTCACAAGTCTTTGTTTCATGGATGAAATCAACTTCCTTCTGTTGACAATTGCATAGGAAATACTTTTTTTCCTGGAATATCTATTTTTAAATTGGAACCTCAAAATAAGTAGGCCATACAGATCTTGCTCTTTAGAATGCTTCTATACAAATATAAAAATAGAGTAAATTATTTAGTTATAAGGTAAGATGAAACACAAGATGTCAGGGGGAAAAAAAAAAAATCTCATTACCTGCAGTGTCAACCAAGGAAGCTTTGAATGGCTTGTCTTTCACATTAGGGTGCTACAGCCTCAGGAATATGTTCATATATAAAATGAACATAGCTCCTATCAATAACTCCTATCAGACTGCAGGTATAATAAGGTGTGATTAATATATAGTTTAATTTATATTCTTTCATTTGCCAGAAGTACCCATGCTAGTGCTTTACATGCATAAACACAAATCGTACAAATGTAGCAGAAATTCCTGTGCCTGATTAATATAGTTTGTCTTCTTGCTTAATGAAATGACTAGACCCAAAATGACATGACTAGCCCTGTGTCCCTCCAACTCTCCACTTCCTGGAAAACTGAAAACTTGAATTATGGGCTGCCTGAAAAAGCAGTGGGGATATGTGAAATCAAAAAACACATCCTCAGGTTAAGTACACACCAGAGTACATAAGTTGCATCAGAAAGGAAAGACTCACGTTAGGAGTCTTCTACTTTTTTAAAGGATGATTTAATAGCATGGGTAATACATTATCTGGAAACCTACCTTCAGTTCTCTTGATTGCCATGGATTGCCTGCATGACTTTTGGCAAGTCATACTTATTTTACTTCCTTGTGTACTAAAATAAGTATAACGAGGATATGATGCTGTGATATTGACAATCACTCACTAATTTACATAGAAACATTTGAAACAGGATATTGCCTCTTATACAGAGGAGCAATGAAAATCATCCTACTCTCAATCCTCAAACTAAAGGAGACAAGGGCTACTGCATATGAAACACCTCATCTAAATGATACATGGGCAGATGGATGTGTAGAGCCTGTAATTTCCATGGCTTTTGTAATATGTGGGTGGCATGTGCTTTGAGAAACAATTTCATCAAAACTCCATCCCTGTGCCACTTAGCAAGACCTGTGTATGTCTGCAAATGCAAAAGAGGTGAAATACTTCCTGTATTAGTTGTTTTAGGAAGGCAAAAGTCTCAGATACTGTTGCTTCTGTAAAGGTGTCCTTTTGTAATCTTGCTTCCTGAAATGAATATATCTCTGTAATTATTTGCAGTGTAGTTCTTGCCTTTAAAGAGTGAGTTATTTTGGGGCTTTTTAAAAGATTTTTATTTTCTGAATTTCCCTGTTGTTTCCCTGGAGCAACTAAAGGAAGATTTATGCAAGTGGTGATTTGCCATTAGTTTGCCTGTGGTTGCATGCCAGAGAGTTAGAGGTTGAGGATAAAATAATCTTCTTTGTTTTTCTTTTTCTAAGATAAAATTGGTAAGAGTCAGAGTCAAAGCCTTCTGTACCTATGACCCAAGAGTTTCTCATGTGGATTTGTGAAGTATGCAGAAATGTCTTTACACTATCTAGTGTTTCATTTACTTTATTCCATGCTTAGTAAGTTCATCTGTCTTAAATGCTGAATGCAACAAAGGCAGCAGACTTCTGTTGTTAGTAACATGGGGAGGGGAAGTTAGAGCAGTTTCCCTCTGTTGTGCTGGGGTAAAATGCGGGGTACAAATCTCATTATTCACTCTGGAACTAGAATGCAATACTAGTTCCTGGTTTTTTTTAGAAAGAACAATATATAAATTGTATAAAGATTTACATAGGAAAGCTCATTCACATCACAAAATCAAGTCCCATTTTTCAAGTGCATTAGCATTTATTTCTCTGAGAGCAAATTACAGATGCAAATGCCTACCCAACAATACACAGAAAGCTGAGCTTTCAGAGGCTTTTTTTGAGTCTGCACTGTGATTGCTCCTTGCAAGAAACAGAAGTTCTGGCTGAAGGAAAAGTAATACTAAATTAAGTTTTATATAAATGAGAACCCAGCCAGCCTCCATGTTGTCCAATGTAACATGTTATTGAAGCTTTGTAGCCTCTTGAATTTTCATGAACGAAAGAGGGAAGTTGTTTGCTGAGGTTCACAGGTCTGCAATTCATCTCCATCTCTCTCCTAAACTCTCTACCCATACAGCTCATTTTTCTCAGCCAGAGCTGAAGACTTCATCCTGTGTCTTGCTTTTGAGATAAAGAAGGGAGCAGAAGCAGAGTTCTATTCTTAATGTCTTTCAGATTGGGCATCTCAGCAGTGCCTTGAGTACAGTGGGAGTAGACTGAAGGTTAGCTGCCTGGAGCTGAGAATAGGTTGAGGTTAAAAGGAGGAGCTGTAAGTGGTTTAAATGCCATTTGAGTCCCAAGGTTATATCTAGGTTCCCCATGTCGGTCCTTTCTGCCCACTTCTAGAACATAAGGTAGTTTTATTCCATCATTAAGTTTAGTATGGCTCTGTATTCTAGACTTCCTTGATGTCTGACAACTGTAACAGAGATCTTCCATTACTGTTTTATTTCCATTTATTATAAAAATGTATTAATTTATTATTATTGATACAATTTTAATATAAGTTGAGGATATAATAGAATATATTAAAGTGTTATGTACTATGTACAGATATATTCTGTTACTACTTGCTACTCTTACCAGGTAGAGAGTGCAGCCCATAGCTTTGCAGGAGGCTACAGCCCAAGTTTTACCAGTTTCTGTTTGTCCTGCATTGGTGGGACAGCCAGGTGAGTAAGTAGCCTGCTTACCTGAGGATCTTTCTAGGGTTTACTAGTTAGATTGGTGGAAACTGTGCAAACACACTCTATGGAGGAAATACCTGGTGAATCCATCTCTGAAAATCCACCAGTGGATTAGCCATGCCCTGCACTCTGTGTGAGGAGAGAGGACTGCCAAGGTTCCTGCTTTAGGAGGACAGATGAAGGGGAGAAGGAGTCATAAGGCAGTCAGGTCACTGAGGGTCAGCTTTGTATGGAAATGTCACAGTTGAAAGCAGTGCCTGCCTGCAGGTTTGGATGTGGAAGTGCAGCTCCTGTGTAATATGTGGTGATAAAATCATTGTGACCCAGGGGAGGCTCCAGCAGTGACTTGGCAAATTCTGAGATAAAAGCAAGCAGTGCCATTTTCTGTAAGACAGAGATAAAAGTGAGAGGAGTCTGTAAAGTTGTGGGGGTGCTCTGGCAAAGTCCTGAAGAAAGTGCGTTGAGTTGACTTTTGTGGGAAAGAGAATTCACACAGTGACAAGGAGAGTGTCAGACAAGGGTTCGGAGGAGGGAAGGTGGTAGTGAGGCTCGGGACAGAGCTATGATGCTCTTTGAGCTGAATTTCAGGGACACATGCTTGGATTTTATGAATTTTAATGCAGGCCTGTGTCCCACCCTGTAATCTTCAGACGTAGTGTTAAGTACTTTGGATGCATTAGGGCAGTGATTTCCCTTGACAAATGAAGGATACTTTGCTGTATCTCCTTCTAATCATTCCTAACAATATCCTTCTTATCTCAGCTCTTTCCCTGGCTGGTGTCCTCCTGATCTCCTCTGCTTGTAGTAGAAAGAAATTAAGTAAGCCTTTTGATATGCTCTGATAGTGGAAAGAGAGCGATACTGCAATCCAGCTGTTACCCCTTACATACACAAGCAGAGGTGTAGCGTGGCCTTGGTGTACCAGGAAGAAACATGGGCTTATCTTTCATTACATTGAGTCCATGGCAAAGGTCATTCATCTGTCACATGGGAAAAAATTGCAATTGCTCTCTAGTGAGTTCATTGCTATGGTAAAAATGAGTTCAATCACCTTTTTGGTTAGGTGACCAAAAGACAAATAAGCTGAGCTGCATTTTTTTGTCTGTAATTTCTTCATACATATGCATGCAGAGTGTAACTTCTGAAATAAGCCATTAGGGAGTGCCTGACTTTGCAAAAACTTGTGATTTTTAAAGGGGCTGTTAGACATAGAGTTTGCAGAGGTTAAGGAGTGA
Source organism: Galbula dea (assembly GCA_013399015.1). Classification (NCBI taxonomy): domain Eukaryota; kingdom Metazoa; phylum Chordata; class Aves; order Piciformes; family Galbulidae; genus Galbula; species Galbula dea. Next base: position 5,283,363 of record VWZX01000708.1, read on the forward strand.
AAATGTCTACACAGCCTGAGTTACAGAACTCAGGGCAGGTGGTGTTTTTATAGTGAAGGTACAAATGTGCTGTTCGCTATTATGCATTATTTATGTTACAGTGGTGCCTAGAAGCTGCAGAGAAAAGTGCTCTTCCAGGCTCTGTGTGACCTAATGTGGCTCTGATAATGCACCTGAAACTACAGAATAGGTCAGCACTAAACCATGGTGGTTTTTTGGTCTGAAGAAGTCAGTCTCAGTTTGGTAAACGAATATAATTTAACAGAAAGACATTTCAGTGTTTGTTCATAGGAGCTGTTAGCTTTACTGACACTTTTTTTGGCAGGCAAGAACTTAGCCTAACAAAAACATTGTAGTCAATATATATATTTTTTTTTTTTTAATTTAGACTTGTGTCCTTGTTGTTCATGCCCCTTCCCTTAGTCAGCATCCTGTCAACAGAGTCCAAATAAGAAACAAGGGGAAAAGGAATTCTTTCTTTCATTAGCTGAAGTCTTTTTAACTTGGAGGAAGCAAAAATAAGTCTTTGTCTTCACAATATCTTTAACTTTCTTCTGTTTCTAATATTTTTCAAACAAGATAGGCTTAGACTGAAGTAGGTGTTCAAACCACTCTGCTTCCATCCAGAGAGCCTTTTGGGTAGCATGTTTGACTGAAAAGACTCAAAGAAATCATGCCATCCTAAAGAGAAAGTGGGGTTTATATCAGAGCCTGTGAAAGTCAGAACTAGGCAGCCAAAGAAAACAGAGGGGAAGTATAAAGCAGGAAAACCCACCCAGCCACCCAACCAACAGAAAAAACAAGTCCTAATGACAGCATAATGGCTGATGGGACTAAAATCACAAGCATCTTGGGGAAAGCTTTAATATGGGAGTATATTGTAATATAGAATTAAGTAATACGTATAATATTACAAATTTTAAAGATTTGGTTTTATTCAGATGTATGAAGTACTGCAAGCATGTTCTGTATGGGTTTTGTGTGTCAGGGTGAATAGCTTTTTATTTTCTTTTAAACCACTGGCCTTGGACTACCTGAGTCTTAACCTTACTGTAAAATCAGATCTGTTCAGTTTTATCAGTTAAACTTAGCTAATCTCTGCTTTGGGAGCTGATAGGTTGTAAAAGCTTATTCCAGGGTAAAGGTTTGTATTTAGAGTTTTTTAGATGGAAACAGTTGGGTCAGAAGACAGATGTGAAGATGGATGTTGGTAGATGGGGTAAGTGGGCAGTGCTGTGCAGGGCTGGTGGCTGGGAGCCACGTACTGGGAGCACTGGGAAACTCTGGTCTGGAGCATGGTGCTGAGTGCTCCTCCCTGTGCTCCCCACTACCTCCCCTTACCTGTGGGGGAACTGGCCTGCTGCTGTGTGACAGGATGAGGATGATGAACAGTGTGGAAAAAAAAATCTGTCTCTAAAGCCTGTTGAAAATCTGGATTTAATTACTTTGCAAGGAGCCAAGTGAGGAAGAACTGACAAAAGTGTGTCAGATAATGAATGCTGCTGAGAAGGTGTCAGGAACTTTTCATGGCAGAGGGTAGAAGGATATTTAATTAACTTAAAAGTTGGCAAATTCACACCGAGTGTAATTATACTGTGGAATTAGTTCTTCAGTGAAAGTTATTGAGGCCAAGACTTCAGCAAGATTCCAAATGGTATTCCAGCTTTGTTTGGGCAGCAAAAGGTACTCTGAGCTGTAGCAGTGAATCCCAGAAGGTTTGTGCAATGTTGTGCTCTGAGGTTTAGGTGAGTCTCTTAACAGCGTTTGATCAAGTGACGCTGTCAGGAGAAGGAGGATAGATTATTGACATTTTCTGTTTCAAACCTTTTACCTCACTCTGTCCTCTAAGTTGTGTGCTGAAAGACATGAAAGATCATTGGAAAGGATCCAGTGTAACCATTCCTCTGTTTCTGACACTAGATGAGATCCAGTGTGATCATTCCTGTGTTCCTTCCACTCTTTCAGACATAAACATTAATAACTACCTCTTCAGGCATCCAAAGCATGATAACATTATTAGAAAAGTGGCAAAAGCCATTATTTATCTACTGGAAGACAGAAAGATCTTACATGTACAAGTTTTCAGATGCCTCTCACAAAATGAAGTATATGGATAGGGTGGGAATCACCTTTTAGTTAATGGCAGCATCTGATTCTAGTTTTGCTCTCCATGTTTGATTTATAAAAATGAAGATTGTATTGAAAACTGAGATGTTCAGATGGAGAAACAGGCTTTGCAGTGCTACCATGATAAGAAATCCTATAGTAGTGATGACATCAGGTGAAAATGGTGAGGCATTTCAGTGGGGAGCAGGCAGTGAAACTTTCAGAGTGTGTGCAGAAGGGAGCAATTGTGATGTCAGCCTCAAGCGTGGAAAGCTGTAACTGGATAGTGCCTGATCCATGAGGATGTTAGGATGAGCAATACCTGAGATTACAGCTGATTGATAAAGGTAAATTGTAAGCCTTGTGAGCATTAAACAGCAAAGGAGTGATTGAAGACCTTTACAATGCAGCTCTAGGGTCATCAGTTCTGAGTGTGGCTGGCCAGTGCTCAAGTAGTGTGTGGACACCTGGATCTGGACAGCCATGATCTGAAGCAGAGCCAAGCAGCTGGTTATTTGCAAGGCAGAAGAGAATAAAGATCATTAAAATTGTGATTCTGATGCAGCCATACAGCATCAAGAGGCCACTGGAAAGAAGAGCAGAGGAATGAGTAAAATATCAAGTCTGAATAAGAAATAAGCAAATAAGAAAATCAAGATCAGAAAATAGAAGCATGGCTTGTGCCTAGTTTTTTGGGATTGTTGAGTTGCTATTTAAACATTACCTGGGCCACCAGCTGATCTAAGTCAGTGTAGTGCTTTGCTGGTGTGGACTTGTGCTCAAGGGAGGTCTGTTTGGATGTATGGACCTGCTTGTGTAGGACAGCAAGCAAAAGTACAACTTCAGCTAAAAACTTCATCTGTGACTTTGTCAGGTGTAAGAAGACTGTTGTCCTCCCCTGCTGGACACTTGGGTCAGCAATGGGGGCCAAACAGATGATTGAAGACACTACTGTAGGACTCAGAATCTTGGATTTCAACGTAGAAGTTTGAAGGCTGACAGCTGATGTGTGCATGTTGGTCACGTGCATTTCTGTTCCAAACCAATCTACCTGTGTGTGCTATCTGAATTATGCTGAACAGTCAGTGTTTTGAGTATATTTACAAGAGATGGTATATCCTACCTTAATTCTTGCATTCTTCATTTCTTTAAAAATGGCTGCCTTCCCATGCTCTCCCTAGTTCTATTTCCCAGCTAGGACTTAAAAACAGAGTATTAAATGAAGTCTCTTGTTGCTTTTCTAGGTAATATTTATTGCCACTTCTACAGTATAGCTGTATCATAACTGTACAAACAAATGGGCTGGTGGCTTTTGTAAGCTATGTTATTGGTGCTTCTTGGGTCCTCAGGCTGGCATGTTTGTAAATTTACCTACTGATGCACAAAATGAAGTAAGCCACAATGGGAATCACTGCAAACCAGTAAATTAAGAAACATTTGTGATAATAATTACCTACCTGTCAGCTTGTGACAACCAAAGAACAAGAGTGGAACAGCATCTGTTTTGATGTGTTGGTGCAAACAGGCATTCATGGGCTTTCTCAGGAACTTCTACTCCCAAACCACTAGCTCTGTCCCTAAAAGCCAAACTCAAGTGCTGAACTTCATCATCATGGGAAGTGGCCTTTGCTAAAGCCTGCTGTTAGAAAGGCACTGCTAGTTTTGCCTCTAGTACAGATGAGAATGATCACCACTCAGTAAGAGTTTGCTTGCTTTTCTTTCATTAAGTATAGCTATGGTTTAATTCCAGCTTCCTTTAAGAAGAACTCTATATTGTGTGAAAAAATGTATCCAAGATGTGAAAGCAGTGGCTTCCTTGGGGTTTGAAGTATTTTATTACTTTTGAAATCTGAGGGAAATGGCTACAGAAATCAGAGAGCCTCATGAACATGAAATAAGTCATGAACTCTGAACTCAGGAGGAAAAGAAAATGTTTGCACATCTGGCTTCCCACAGCAGATTTCTAGATCTTGATCAAGAGGAGTTGTAAGCTGGAAATGTAGAGAAAGAAGGAGGATGAGAGCATGGAGATCAGGTTTTCCAGCTGCGGAGAGATGTGTGCCTCGGACCTAGCAGACACTTGCAGGTTTTAAAGTGCTGTATTTCACAGGCAGTGCAGGGTAGTGCCTTCTATGAGAACAGCTGCTGTGTGCTAACATCAGTGTGAGCTGTCACATCGGGTCTGTAATAATGTCATGGACCTTTAGGAGCCTTCAGAGGTGCTAGAGCAGGGAAAAACTGGAATTGTCAAATGTGGTGAAAGCTGTGGAGAACAGGGACATCGATTGTGTCTTGAAGTACCTGAAAGTATGCAACTATTTTTCCTTTTGAGTTGTTTTGAAGACCTAAGAGAGTAGGATCTGAGTCAGCCCTTGGGTAATAAAGTCCTTGAGTAAAAGGATGCATATTTTCAGTGCTTCATCAACACTTTGCCCACAAACCAGGAGAACAGTGAGCTGCTTTTGGGCTTCTCTGTTCTTTTAGTAACACACTTGGAATTGAGTAACCAGATGATGCTAATTCATCTTGCTGTTTGAGGTCCTTCTGGAGCAAAGTGGGGAAAATGACATGAATACATTTTAGGTTATTTCTTTTGAAAGTGGAATTTCAATGCTTTGGTGCAGAAATTATGCTAGCAACAGTTTTCAAATGTAGTTTTTTACATGGAAATGATGAAGTGATCCAAGTACCTTATTAGCATGTATTGCAGTTGCCTTTAAATAGCTGCTAGTTTTATCCTATCAGGCTGTTGGATCAAATTAACTGTCAACAAAATGTATTTTAAAATGCCAACCTCAGTTGCATTTGCAGACTGTAAAATAAGAATTAATTTGTTTGATTGCTTGAGACCAGAGACAGATTTAATTTACTGTGTATTACCAAACCAGCCATATTCTAATATGCTCTGCATACATCTTCCTTAGTTTTGAGGCCCAGATTTACTTCAAAATTTGAACTGAGTTTTCTTGAAATTGCAAATTAGTAGCAGTGAGTATTTAGTTCTCAGGTTAGTAGGAAAATTATTTTCTGAAAGGGTTTGCCATGCTCTCCTGCAGTACAGGAGACTGGACTCAGCGACCCAGAAGTTGCCATGTCTGACACCTTTTAAGACCTTCTGAAGGATAAAGTTATTAAAATGGAAGGTCAGTTTTTCCTCAAGTGAAAGCAAGCAGTGAGGCCTGTGAATAAAATAAAAATATAGTCCTCCTCTTCACAGTGCTTCTTCAGTTTGGAGACTCTTTAAGGTTACTGTCTTTGTTCTTTGTGCACCATCCATGTTCTGTCTCAGGTCAGCAGTTCACCACTGACCTGCACTGGGACAGAAGCATTACTTCAAGTCATCTGCTTTGGAGCTGAAGTCAAGTTCTGAGCCACAAAATTATGAATGGATTTCCTTGGGAAGACAGCATCACTGTGTATGCACTTATGGTATTACTGTTCAGAAATTTCTGAGTGTGGTGCTTTCTGTGTCTAGCAATAATATTAGAATTGCTGTTCAACTGTGTGAGAGATAGCAGAAGAGTATCACAATTTTGTACCTCTTTTGGGTTATTTGGACTGTGTGATATGGGTCAGACAATATTGATTGGATCCATAAAAGGCACCTGGATGCTAACTCTTGATGTATCTAATCTGTAAGTGCTCTTCTGCTTAGTGAAACCTATGCTCCCAGGTAGAATAACATTAGGGTCCATCACTACCATCTCAGCAAAAATGTAATTGCAAGCCAAGAAGAAATACTATATAAAGAGGTCTGAGTTTGGGAAATTTAGGTGATATGTTCTGTGTTTTGGACCATCTCCAGCCTGTCTCACAGGATACAGCTAGAGAAGATGCCTTCATTTAATACGTGTGTTAAGGGACTTACTTAAAACTAAACTCCCTTTCTCCTTTAGAGAAGATTTGAAGCAACATCTCACCTCTTAAGTAAGACCATTGATAACCATCTTTCAGAGGGCATTCAGTGAAGGGAACTCCAAATAAAGTAGTTTTATTTTTGCACAGAATAGTTAAAAATCTGCTGAGACAGAGAAGATGTAAGCAACTGTTTAACATTGCTATAGTGCTCATCACAGGGGAAATATGTTCACTTTGATCTGCTGTTCTGGCATAGCAGGATGTTGGACTGGGTGTCTGAAGAGGTCTTTCCTTTTTGTATGCTTTTAAAATGAATGTGTTTCTGTACTTCAGATTTTTTTTTTTTACCCTTGCTTGGAAGTTTGGAAAAAGAACCAGAGTTACTGGGCACTGAAATGGAGGTAACAGGTGTGTGAGCTAGGTGGTTGGGAGAATTGCTGATCAGAATTCATAGATGTGTGGAGGCTTCCTTGAGCATCACATAACATGCTTCCCGTGAGTTACACTTGGGCACTCCAAGCTTGTGGTAGCATTGTGTCTCAGCTGTTGGTAATAGGAAAGCAGATGATGGCTACATCAGGCATTTATGATTCTTGAGCACTGGTGACAGTTTGAGGGGGTTGAACTGAAAGTAGCAGGAAGTAAGTTATCAACTGGGCTTAGTAAATTAAGCACTACCATTTCAAGAGTAAAATGTGAATATTGACATGAACAAAAACCTCTTCATGTTCCCTTCCTTACTTTTTCTTCAAAATCATGTGTCATGTAAAATAACATGGTGTACTAAAATGGTAGAGCAGATTTTTGAGCTTGATGATCTCAGTGATGAATTTTTGATGACATTATGGTCACTCAGCACAGTCATTATGGTAATTCAGGTCACTGTTCCCAACCCCTTGCCAGCTCCTCAGTGTTGTTCCACAACCATTGGTGGCCTTCTAGTTGTTTGAAGCAGGAGTACTCCTTTTCAGTTTCCCCATGGTAGTTAAGAAATCTTGGCTTTTCTGCCTTTACATCCAGCTGTCAAACTATGTGGAAATCTGCATTTGCATGAAGGGGTTTTTTTTGCCTAGAGGAGGTTCTATTTTTACAAAACTGTGGGAAGAGACTTGGACATTTGGCATTCTAATACTATAGTACAACTGCTCTAAATACCTATTTTTTAAATCAATGGAATGTCTTTAACCCACTTAAGGGTAAAATAAAATGATTTTAGATAGTGCTGAAACACTTTTATTATTGACTAGTATAACTGACCTCAAATACAAAGTCCTTATGGTGAATGCAAATCAGGAGGGAGAAAGTAGCAATACATGAAGTAAAAGTAATTCTTTTATTTTTTTTTTCCAGCATATGAAAATAGGAGTTCCAGATTTGTGTTCTGAATTGCAATTTAGGAGGAACTCTGCAGTTTTACTGAGCAAATACACTTACAGACTTGTTTAGATAATGCATTCTCAATTTTGTTTTATGCATCTATTACATGTTCCTCTTTTAAGATTCCTCCTCCTCCTCTTGGTTGTTGTTTTTTGGGTTTTTTTTTCTTTTCAAGACATTTTCAGGGTTGGAGAAAAATTGGGACACAAATTTGCAGTACCCAGTGCAGCATGGTATTTATGGAAATGTCTGATTTGCTCTGAACTATGAATTCTAAATAATGATAAGTGGAATTACTGCTGTAATTATCTTTCTTTAGGGAACATTTCAAACTTGAAAAGTAAAGCTTATCCATTAAGTAACATTTATCAGGAATGTTTCCTTAGGCATACTTTTCAGAATTGTTATTTTATTTCTGTCTTGAAGAAGATCTGACTCTGCACGGTTTGTGTTAGAGACAGGGAGAATAACTACAACAGGCAAATGCCTCATAGGCAACAGGAGAGCGAATGGAGAGATGAAAGATGAGCTTCCAGCTGCCACAAAAAGGATATACAATTCAAGGGTGCCCTATAAGCCTTATAAAGCAATAAAGGAAGGAAAACAATATTGTGAAGGGTCCTAACAGCCATAAAATTCCAAAAATGGCAAGGATTGCTTTCATTATATAAAGTGTTCGTTAAAGCTTTAAATAACGAAATAAACTCTTGACACTGAGAATGGAAACCTTCCCTGTTCAACCAGCCTCTGTTTATTTTACAATAATCCAGGCCATAAAAGTGTAGTGCCACACAAACACTCTGTTCTGGGGGAGCTCTGGGATGCCCAAGGACCACACAGTTCTCCAGCTTCCAAGGAGAGGGGTCTCCAGCAGCAGGCCCAGCTCCTGGCCTGGAGCCACACTGCTGGCAGCTGCCACTGGTACTTGAGCTCGGCCCAGGGCTAGGAAGTCTCAGTCAGAAAATCCCCAGCATTGCTTTCATTGGCTTCAGTTAGGTGTTTCGGGGAAGATTGGGTTTTTGTGGTGGTTGGTTGTGGTTTGGGTTTTTTTTAATTTGTTTTGTTTTGTTCTGGGTTTTTTTTGGTGGCTTTTGTTTATTTTGAAGCCCAGGAGTATTTTGGTATTGAAAACATGTGCTGAAGACTTAGGGACCAGAATGTAAGTGGGGAAAATTATTAAGGGGTCTTCTTGGATTCAAAGTGGAAATACTAAAAAATGTCTTCTATGTAAAATGATTTACTATTCACTTGTTTAAAAATGTAGAATTTGAATTAAAAGCAAGAACTTAGCAGATTCTACAACAGATATTTAATTATATATTTATCTGTCGGAAGAAAGTATTTATTTTGAACAGGAATACTGCAAAAATTCAGGACTTTGTATCTCTTATTTTAGCAGTGTTAATGTAGTTTACCTGATCTGTTAAGTGTAATTTGTTTAAATGCTTTTTTCCTGAATTAGAAGCCACTTTAGAAAACATTATAAGCTGTAAAGTACACATAGAGCACTCTTTCTTATTTGTCATTGAAATTCAGCCATTTTCTGCTTTGCTTGTAATATACAGGAACAAAATGTATCCTTAGGGAAAAATAGAATTCAGCTATATATGGGTAAAATTATCATTGAAACCTTTAAGCTACAGCATACTCCCCTTAAAGGCACTTGAACAGTACTGTAATTTATGATGCTGTTTGCAGTGAAAGTCTGGGATCCCATTACTTTTTCTGCCCAATTCCATATTTTACCATTTGTTTCTTTGTCACGGTTCTGAGTAGTTTTCTACACTGCTGATGAGGTCAAACATCTTCCTTAAAAGACATTGGAAAAGAAGACAGCTCCTGATACATATTTTTTGTGTTCATGTTACAAGAGGTATACTTGTGCAGTTTTGATATCTCTGTACTTGCATCATCCAAAATGAAATCCTTTGTCTCTTGGCTTATTTTTGGGACCAGACAGGGAGACTGTCTGCATCATGAGTGGGAGAAGTAAGTGAGTCACAGCTCTCTTTATGAGGAGCTTTGTTTCATTCAAATCCCTGTTGCCAAGATCCTGACACTGAATTTGAGTCATCAGCAATAAAGAAGTCCTACAGAAAATTGAATCTTTAGAGGGCAGAAAATCATGAGCAAAGGAAAGACACTCACTGGTGAGCTCTGTTAGCCTGTACTTCACAGGAGTTATTGATTGCATTATTTTCCATGAAGGTTTTTTCCATAAGTGTCTTAAACTAATTTAAAGTCCAAGCCTAAAATTTCATTTGGAAACATATATATGAAGTGAAAATCAGCAGCATCAGTCAGGCTTGGAGATCTCTGAACATGAAATTTGGTTTTCACTGTAGTAAACAAGGTGATTGTAGTCCCTGGTTTATCACTAGCCTTTGACCTGTGCTGTGTCTTAAAGCACTGAGATCAGCAAGAAGTGCTGGCATCTTCCAGAGAAAAGGAAAGATTTAGTGAAACTTTGTCATGTATTTGGTTTGGTTTAGTGTTGTTTTTTTTTTCCCCCTATATAATGCAATTATCTTTTGCTTGAATAGATTTATTTGACATATATCATGGTAGCAGTCCATAAGGACATCTTTGTATCAGGAAGTGATAACAAATCAGCTAATATATATTTCATTTGAAAAGGAAACTTTTACACTGTGTTGAATTTAAGCATTTTACTTTCATGAAAATAGCAGAGCACCTCATTTGTCACTGCTACCAGTGTGTCTAACTACCCTCAGCTTTAGAGGGTGGTAATGTGCAGATATTTTTCATACGGAACAATTTGCACATTAAACAACCCTCCCACCAACAAAACACTAACAAGTTAATATGTTACTGATTATCTAAAATGTGCCTTTTTATTATTTTAATTTTAGGATGTAATTCCATGATCAGTCTGAAAAAATGATTTACAAATAGATAGAGCCAACTCATGGAGGAGCTACAAAGGGGCTACAGTGGAAACAAATTCAACATTTCCAGGCATTTCTGACTTTTCACAATGTCTTGTACAACATGGAGTATCCCAGGGGGCTCTCTATTGCCTCAAGTTCCTTCATTGCTTGTGATGATCATGTGTGCTGTGGTATGTTGCTCTGATCTGTTTCCCCTGGCTTTGCCCTCTCTTTGTAAAGAGGCAGAAATCTAACACTGTTGAAGGAAAGAGGAAAAATACAGTACATTTTCATAGAAAACATTAGCAGTTGTGGTGAGCACAGCCTGAGGAACTTACACTGTAATGTGGCTTTGCTAAACAATGCTACAGAATACTTCTTGTCTGTGAGTGCTGATGTGGGAGAGCATTGTCATCTGCAACTCAGGAAGTTGCAGAAACAGGGGCACACGTTGTAAATAAAGAGATGGGAATGGGATTGTGGAGTGCCAGAACCCTGGTCCTGTGCTCAACTCGGCCAGGAAACTTTCTTCCTTGGTGTACTGCAGGGTCTTTCGCCTGCACTGTCCCTTTCACTGCAAAAGCCATGTTTCCCATCTCATGCCTGAAGAGACCCTGGAAGGCTAGAAATAAGGAATGAGCTTGTTTTGGGGAGAGAGGATCAGTACACTGCGTGCCTGTTGGTCAGCAGTTTTTGACAATCAATTTTAAATATGGACTGGGGAAAAAGGGTAAAACTCCCTCACTGTTGGTGAGTTCAGATCTCTTGGGCTTGTGCTTTGCCCTCCTCCTTTAGCTAGTTTTTGGTTAGCAGGGCAGTGATGGCTATGATTACAGGAAGACAAGTAATAATTCTAAATGATATTGCTGTTTGCTTCTGGAAGTTGAAATATTTTCCTATTAAATTATCTAAAAAAATCATCTTATTGGTGATTTTTTGTTGGAGACAGTGGTCTGGGGAAGAAGTCACCATTGTTCCTTGCCAGAATAATTCCTTCATATGGTGAATCTCAAAAGTGTGAGTCTGCATATTGATTTGAATGAAAACTCCAAGATAACTCTTGGTAGTTACCTTTCCCACTTTGCTATCAAATAATTTGCTTGTCCTCTGCATTTCTTCGCATTTCTTAACGACACAGCAAAAACCCTTGTAGTGCAGGAATGGGTGCAGGTGTCATGAGCAACATCTGGAATGGGTAGATTGTGGTGTCTATTTGCGTATGTATGTACTACTGTGTGTGGTAGAGAAACCAACAGCAGAACACCTACTGTTAAGAGTTTCATATTTAAAATGGCATTGCCATTTAGCACAGTAGACTAATAGCAATTTGTTTAGCAAAACCTAAAAAGTTTTTTCATTGTTCATATTCTATAACTTTCAAAAAGAAATAAACACTTCTTATTTAAAATATTTTCATGAGGTTTGATGAGGTTCTTCAGTTACTGTCTGGTTTGTGAGAACCTGATGATTACAATGGAGAGGAAGCTTGTTTCACTAGTTCAAGCACATACCAGAAGTACTCAAAATTGGAAGAAATGTGCTTGCCGAGTCAGTGGGTTTGAACTTTAAAGGCTTAGGTCCTCCTGCCAAGTCTGCCACTTCTTCCATGGGTAAATATGGGATGGTTATCATGTGAAGTGCTTCACTCTCACTTTCCTCATTTAAAACCACAGATATTTTAGTTGACTTCTTTTGTGGAGCCATTTGAGATATGGTACTGAAGAGGATAGGTGTTATTTTAAGCACTGGTTTTTAACCAGGCATGGGAGGTTGGCTCAGGACACTCGCAGAGGGACTTGGAGAATTTTGTCATCTTAATGCCTGCTGGAACCATCCCCAAGAAAAGGTCTTTCATCAAGGAGAAACATTTGAAGATATTTTCATGTAGTTATTGATTTCAGACCAACCCACAGGAAACTATCTATACATTGCTGCTAATTTAGCATCCATTTACCAGTGTGGCTGGGACTGAATTGCGCATCTAGTTCTCTTGGCAAGTGGTCTCAGGTGAAGATTGAATGCAGAGATGGAGGAGCACTTACAGACATGTGTTGCTGTATCTAGCTGGACATTACTGCCACAGCTCCACTTCTTTTTGTGTTTTCTGCCCTAGTAAGTTCTCAGCCTTTTACAAGCATAAAAGTCTGGTGTTGTAACTGAAATATAAATGCCTGAAGAGTCTTACAGTAGCAGATACACTTACTGGAAAGGCAGGGAATATCTTACAATTGTAAAACCTGTGACTTTTAGCATTCAAAGTAGGTTAGTTTGATTTTAATACATACGTGTGTGTGTGTGTGCATCTGTACTCAGGGTCTGGATATTTGAATTATATTGGAAGAAATATTTTAAACATTAAAGGTAGATTTAGAGCTCCAGAGCCAGGACTATTATCACAGCTGCCATACCAAACCTCTCCTAACTCTAGTAAAGACCAGAAGTGTGTGTTTTGCTCTATCTATCACTTGATTTTAGGAAACTTTTACAGAAAAATATCTTTTTATCCTTACATTAAAAAAAAGTTACCTGAGGAAACTGCAGACACAGTGAAGGGTCTTAATAATTGAATTTTAGAAATTAAAAAAAATTGTCTCCAAAATATTGAGATTTAATTGGCAAGTCAGACAGAGTCTTTGTGCTAATATTTTCTAGTGGATCTGTGGTAGATTTGTTTGGGTTTGGTTTTGTCCCTCTCAGTACTGCTTAGAAATCAGCTGAAACATTTCTATTGCAGAAATGATATAGCAGCAGTTTCAAGTCTTTGTGCCTTACATGCTTAATTAGAAAAATCCCATTAATGATAAAAAATGCTAATCAGTGATGTGTTTTGCCAGCCATTGCAGGCCCATGCATGCTATATAATCCATTGTTTATTAACCTAATGAAGGTCATTGTAGCTTTTGAAAGCTTGTGTGACAGCATCTCAAAATGGTTTTAAAACTCTGTGCTGCTGGCCTCTGGTGCTGGGCTAAATCAAGGCTGGGTATTTACTTGTCAGAATGGCTTTGGCATAAATGAGTTTTTTCTGGGTGGGATCATACTGTGCTCTTCATTTGTTCATTATACAGTGCTGTGATGGCTAGGCTGATGGTGCTGCCATTAAGCAGCTAGACACTGTCTTTATCCACGTCTTATTGATTTTTTCCTTTTCTTTTCTTGATAGGTGACATCACACAGAAGGGATATGAAAAGAAGAGATCAAAATTAATTGGGGCCTACCTGCCACAACCTCCTGGTACGTGTATCTGTGCTTGCAATATATGAAGATGTCAAGTGTACTGATAGTTACCACAATGAAAATCCACATCTCTGACGAAATGTATGTGGCAGAAACAAAGCTATTGTTATGCAGAAAAAGCTTATTCCATCCATTTTATGTATATTTATATATATATGTCTGCTTTGATGTGTGTGTACATATTTTACATATGTTGCTGTGGGTTTGGCAGCCATGTCTGGAAAATAAAATCAGCCTAGGCTCATTAGAGAGGCATTGTTTGTTAGAAGTGATGCAAAATACAGATGAAGATTTGATTTCCTAGCTCATGGGGACCTCAGCCAAGTAAACCTTTCTGAACAGAGGTATACACAAGAGTGGAAGAGTATCTTAAGAGTTTGTACCTTCCTCTCTGTCTAGGTTTCTTGTCCAAATCTCCTTTTGAAGACACTAGAGAGACCAGCAACATCCTTAGAGTGCAGCTTGTCCTACAATGCATGGGCAGCCGATCCTTTGCACATACCTGCTCTCAGTGTTGAGGGATGGGTTATGCGTGCTTGCCCAAAAGGTGTAAAAATAACTGCAAACAAAATTTGATAAGGTATAACTTCATTGACATTATTTCCCATATTAACTCTTCAGAGTTCTTTCATTCTTCTGAGGCACTAAGTCATGAAGTTGAATATGTAGTTGTAAGTATTGGTGTAGGTCTCCAGTTTGTGTCAGCCTCCCAGGAGCGTGCCCACATGCTTGTGGCACCTAACTGTCCTTACAGAGGTTCTGCTTGGGCTTGACTGTCCTCTGAGCCCTGTTTTTATTGCAGGCCTGGGAGCTAGTTTCCTCCTTCTTTTGCAAAATCCTGCCTTTATGGAGGAGTTGATGGTTCTCTATTTAAACTGCTCATGTGTGGACATTGCCTTGTTCTCTTTTCTTCGGGTCTGTTTATATTAGCTAGCTCCATAGCAGAATGGTAGTTTCTGCCTTTGGATTTCACTAGGTCTGCTCCACTGATGGGAACTCTACAAAAGAGATCAGTGCTACAGACATCTGCCTTTTCTGAAGTCTGTGACACTTCCGAACCATTGGGAGCCATTAGAGAATTAAATCAAATGAATGAAATTACAGTACCAGAGGTGCAGTTATTAAGTTTGTGGGTATTTATGGGTCTGACCAGACTGTCAGATGTACAATAGTCTTCACCATGTGTTCTCATGAGACTTACTTAGGTTTACTGAGTTACGGAGAGACTGTTGCCTCGTGGTAATCCTCAACACAGGGGTGTGGTTGCTGTTGGTGTTTGTTTATACAGTTAGTTGTAGCTTTTTTTTCTTCACACAAGAAAATAACAGATTTTTCTCCAGATAGCTTGTAGTCTTCTGGTCATACTGTATCCTTGGCTAAAACTGCTGGGGATTTGTCATGCATGTAATGATGAAAGATAAGGTGGAGAACCCTTTGAAGGTCTGTATCTTTGAAGGTCTGTATTGTTTTACTGAAATTTCTCAATGTAAGGAAAAGCAGAGGATCTCTGTAAGCTGGTCCTGTAGGGGAGCCCATTCAGAAATTTTAAGAGGTCATGATTCAGGATGTAGCAGATTTAGTGCTCTTTTAAAGATGCGAGGAAAATGAGTGAATGTTTTCTACTCTACCACTTCCTAGAAAATCCTGTGCTGGGGACTTGGAGTATGTTGAAATATCATCCACTGTTTTCTTGTCCATATTTGAAGCTCAATCATTTAGCCAATGGCTAAATGAATTATTTAGTCTAGTGGAAGTTACTGCTTCTACTGTATTAAAGTGTTTTCCACCAGAAACTGTTAATATTTGTGCTTGGGTCTTTACTGTCTTTGTACTTTTTGTTTGTTTTGTTGTGTTACCTTTTGGACAAAACTCAAAACAATGCAATTTGATATTCTCCTTCTGAGACTGTACTCATCTGAATGGCTCGAGGTCCCTGCTCACTAGGGAGGAGGCGAATCCTTTCCAAGAAGAAATAGGATAACAAAACAGATGCTGCCTTCTGAAACCCTCTGTTAACACCTGAAAAATCACATACGTGACCAATTAGTCATTTGTTTCTCTGTTTTGATGGAGAACTGCAAGAATTCATAAGCTTTGGTGGCCTGACTATAAAAGGGAATAGATACTTTAGGGATGTTTTAAACCAGTATGGAAATGGACACGGCTCTTTTGCTGGGACTGGAGGCGTTGGGGAAGGGCAGGGATTTGTATTCTGTGACTGCATTCACCAGACTAAAGGAAATCCAAAGGCAGTTCCCCTCTCTTGGGACATCCAGGCCTTTCACTGCACCTTTGCTAACATTACTAGCGCCCATGTTGGCAGAGTGGAACGTTGACCCACGTTGGCTCCGTGAGTGTCCTGTGGTGTCTGTGCGTGCGTGTGCGTGTGTGCTCTACTGCATGGGGGCAGCAGCTCCATTCATTGCTGTAACAAATGTAAAAAAACTAAACCTGAATTAATTAGTTTTTTTCAACTTGTTACAGCAGCGAATGGAGCTGCCGCGGTTCGGTGTAGACTGCAACACAGTGAAGGAGCTGCCAGAAGAATGCTCCGCACTGCCAACATTGGTGTCTGTGACATCCGGGAAGCGGCCGCTAGAGAGAGAGCAGCCAGCACAGCAGGAAACCGGCCTCTCTTTTATTTTCGTTTTGGTGAGCACAATGAATGCATCTTTTCCAGTCCATATCTGTCTGTATCTCTGCCTCATCCTGGAAACCTCTGGTAGACACCTATATCGATATGATAGACTAGGAGCTGCCAGGGACAAGGCAGGACAACCAAAGAGCAACATCTGGAAGGCCATTACCGACTTAATCTGCCTAAGAGTGAAGTGATGGGAAGCAATACTCTTTCTTAGTAACATTTGAACATGTTAAGGTCTCTCTGTCTTCCGTGCTGTGGATACTTTGGAGGAGGTTCCTTACAATAAGCTGGCAAAACACAAGAAGGCATGTGTTTCTAATTCCCTTTTTGGCACTGCCTTTTTACAGAGCTCTGGACAGGCCCAAGCCCACCAGAATCCGGAGGAAGCTATAAAATTTTAAGCACCCCTAATTCTGTGCTATTTTCAAGTAGAGATCTCTGCTTGAGCTCCACTCACATCCAAACCATTCAGAAGCAGACTGACTTTTAGGAGCAGGCATCAGGCTGGTGGAGCAGACTGGAGAAGAGCATTCTGCAGGGCTATATGTTTGCAGCATGGACTGGCAAGGCATGACCCCAACCATGCCTGCATAACTGCGCCTTTCAAGCAGATAATCATCCTGCCTCCTGGAGATGACCTGTTTCTGGTGGCAGGCAGTCTACTCTTCTTTCTCAGTTTGTAGCAGGACTAGAGGATTTACAGACCCTCAAGACATGAGATTTTTCTCTTGACAACCATGTGGGCATATGGAGGACATCACACTCTTGCTTGTGTGCTTGTCTATGCTTCCACAAGGCAGTCCAGACATGATGTAAAGGTGGCTAGAGGGAAGATCTGGAGTTTAACCAAGACAAGACACGTGTGTAAAGATATGATCCCTTTGAGAAACCCTTCCCTGTTCATTTTCAAACCAGTTTGCAGTAATACTATAGAGGAGATCTGTGTTGGATTCCAGCTGGGTTTTTTTTGTATTTCTCCTCTTATGTGGGGCTGCTGTAAATCAGGGTCCCTCAGTCTGTCATGATTAACTTCCACTTTTCAAGGTTTTTGCAAAATAGGAATGATTAAATTTAAATTGCAATTTCAGATTTAACAGAATTAATGCTATAAAATCATGTAGATGCTAAATGTAGGCAGTAGAAGGGTTGGCTATATACATATACATGTACATGGTCTTAGGTTGTGCTGATTGGGATGCTGTCATTTTAGAAAGGGAGAGCTGTTACTTTTCAGGAGTGGGATTAATGAAAGGTGAAGCTGAGCAACCATGTGGCTGATGCTTTACCAGGTGTTGTGGGAGTTCACTCTTAGGATCCCTGTTTTTGGTGGGACAGTCGCAGAGAGTGAGTGCATTGTCACATATGCTGTACAGCAAGTGTGTAGTGAGCCTGACACGTGGGGAACGTGCTGGATCTGCTGCACATCTGCAGGTTGCATGCACAGGAGGTCTGATACATCCAGCTGCTGCACAGATTGCACAGATGCAAAGGACATTTCTACTGTTCCAGCTGGGTTGTCGAACATCCAGAAACCAGCAACAGATATGCTGCATTTGGCAGTGTTAATGGGAGAAGGGATGGGGGGAGCCCCCTTTCTCTTTCCCATTAAATCCCCACCTGCTTTAACTTAGGGAGACAGAAGTACAGCTCCATTTCCTCCAAGCACTTTCTCAGGAAGCCGTTTGGAGCTGGAGATACTCTGTGCAGAGTAGCTTCTCTTTTCTTAGTGTGCCTGTGTGTCAGACATATCAAAATAATAGTGAATCCAGACCTTTGTATCTGCATGGATATCCCAAT
The DNA here is from genome assembly GCA_013399015.1 of Galbula dea. NCBI lineage: Eukaryota > Metazoa > Chordata > Aves > Piciformes > Galbulidae > Galbula > Galbula dea. The sequence goes on from VWZX01000708.1 coordinate 5,301,274, forward strand.
CTCTTGTGCTGTGACCTTTCTCTTGCTGCCTCTATGGAGGAGCTATGACAGCCAGGAGCTGAAAGAATAACCACTTACTTAAGCAGACACTTATTTCAGAATATCTTTTTGAAGATTATCTTGATTAGATCAGGCATTTTTGGGTAAGACAACTGTGGACAGCTGCATGCATGCTATGAAAAGAAACCCTCCCTAGAAGAAAAATAACTAAATTACCTGCATCCCCTATAAGCTGTGTTTTTGCCCAATTTGCTTCCAGTCTTTTGCCAGAAATTTGATTATTCCTTCACAGAACAGAGACGATGTTGTTATCAATTAAGCTTTGCTTCTAACAGCTTAGACATGGGTGGTTCATTCTCTCTTAATCAAGTGCTGTGTCTACACTAGATTACTTTCTGTAATTTCCCATCATTGGTACCACTAGTGTAGCTCTGTTTGTAGCATAACCACGTAGACCAGTCACCGGTGCTTTATTTATTATGGCTAATAAACCTGTGAGATGCAGTGTTTAAAAGGCACCTGCTGCTCCTTTTACAGGCCTAGAGGCAGATTGCTTCATCTCCCGCTGCTGGAGCCCCAACAGCACCAGCATAAGGAGATTTCAAGCTATGCAGTGCAGAGAAGATCCCTTTACCTTAAGAAGAAGCAATTTTCTGTAGAATTACAGGAACCAATTTCTGTAGCCTCTGTTACTAACATGACATCTATATATATCTGTAATGCATGCATATATTTGCATACTTTTCTGTGCATATGTATGCGTGCATTTGCTTTCAGATATTCCTGCTGCTAACCCTTTGAGCTCTCAAAGTAAACTTGGCAATTACAATTTCATTTTCTTTTCCACAGACATTATTTGGATTGTAAAGATTGCAAGGAGATGTTAAAGTTTGATCTGGAATTGGTTAAAAAAAATCCCTCCTCGTATATTTACTTTATTAATAACAAGTATTCCTATCACATCTGCCTTCCTAATTCTTAAAGATTTTACCAAGGGATAACCATGATGGAGCATTTCAAAGCATACATGTAGGTTAGGAGCATAGATCTCTTTGAAGGGCATATGCATTGCACAGCTCTTGGTCACGTTCCTGAAAAAAGTGTGACAGATGTTTCACAGATGAGAAACTATGGCACATAGATGAATGCTTAGTTAGTCTTGTTTTGAAATAAAGAGAGTCTTGATTTGAATTGGTGGATTCCTTGCAGAACCTAGTTCGGTTAAAAAGGAAGGTTCTGAAAGCATACGAGAACTACTTCTTGATGCCATCGCTCAAAGTGTGGTGGCTATTGCTTTACTTCTGCAGTGCTGGCTAAGAGCTCAATTGTCACTGTATGCATTATTTGTTTTATGATGGCACCTCTGTTTCCTGTCCTGCAGTAAGACGACATAATATTAAACCTTGTTCAAACACAGAGCAAAAAAATGCCTTCCTTCAAAGTCTTTACACTTTACATAAGATGAAATGGGTTGGTAATGCAGGTGGTGGTTTTAGCACTCAGAATGATGGGGTTTTTTGGGGAAAACATATTTGATATAGAGTATAGAGAGAGTTGAGGTGTTTTCAAAGAATTTCAGTGAAGAATTTCAGTGAAGAATTTCAGTGAAGAATCTGTTGATGTTCATGGAGACCATCTGTGAAACATTTGAGTGTAGGAGGAAGCATGAAGATGTTGGTTTGAAATTCTGACAAATGGGTGAGAAAAGAAGGCTCAGATGGAGGTGAGCAATGGAGGGTAGAAAGGAAATACACCATTGAGGACCTGGCAACAAAGCTTGCCTGTTCTGGAGTACAGGAGGTGGAGCTAGTGGAGGCATGTGAAGAGCTGGATGCTGCTGTTAAAATGAGCAACTGGTGGAATTCGCAATACTGTCCAAATCTGTCAACAGTGTAAGCTGACCAGCAGATTGGTGACTGTGTTTGTCTTTGTGGATGTCCACATATTCTCATTAAAAAAAAAAAATAAATCCTCAAATGGTACACTGAAACTGTGGGATATTCTAGAAGAAAATGGAAATCAAATATCACTTGTGAATTTGAGCTGTAATGTGATGCACACCATCACTGAGATAATGGAGGGAAGCCATGCTAAGCTTGATCTGAAGCTAAAGCTTGCAAGGAAATGCTGGAAGGCATGATCAAGACTGTAATAAGAAAAGAAGATCGGTTAGAAGTATGTGCATCGTTTGGAATCAGAACCAAGTGCAGGACTAAGTTAGAAAGCTCAGCTCTGAAAGAAATTTTCTTAATTTAACATATCTAAATAGAAATTGCATTTTCTCCAGATTCATCTAGCAGAAGGTGGCTCCACTTTCCTGGATGTCTTTGGTGAGGAATTTCACATTTTAAATCTCCTTTGGCTTACCCAGTGGATTTATCACTTAGATGTACATTTGATGGAAGGACTGAAATGCCATGCTAAGTGAGTTCCATGGGAGTGTTGTGACATTTAACCTGTTTACAAAATACACAGTGCATTCATCACCTGCCTCTGCTTTTAAAGCTGAACCACCAGCCATTGCATAGAAGCTCAGGAAATACTTTGAACAGAAAGTAAATATTATATCTTAAAACTGCACTGCAAGCACTGTTTGCCTTCCTTCCCACCAGCCCTGCAGTTGCTGGGGTTATCCTACAGCTTTTCTCCTGGGGACACATGCTGTAAGTTAGTTTTAGAACAATAAATGTATCCTGTATCTCAAAATGCCTTCTGCTTCTTGGCAAGCAGCTTTTAAATATTTTTAGATTCAAAATTTTGACACAGACATAGGAATAAGAGTTACATCAAAGCAACTTGTCAGCTGTCGTTAAGGAAACAATTGTCCTCTGTTGGAGAGGGCAATGCAGCTATTGCCACGTTATCAGCACATAGCACTGCAATTTAGGTACAAAAGAAGTAATAAAGAAGGGAGGAACAAAGAGGTGAACGAAAAGAAAATGAAGGAAGGAGGTGAAGCCTGCTTCCAGCTGACAGCTTTGTGCCTTCCATGCACTTTAAAACTATCCAGCTTGCAGTGGTATTGTTTAAATAGCTTTACTGAGGCTCTTGCATTTTCAGCAAAATACAGTCAAGGCAGGATCCAGTTTGCAGATTAGGATTTGTAGATTGGGATATGTGCATTGTCTGCCTATGAAGCTGGTATTTAAGCTCCTATTCTTACATGAAGAAGCACAGTCAATTCAGTTACTCTCTTGGTGAAACTCGGAGAGCTTTTTGGCTTATTGCAAAGCAGGTATCTCCAGTGACCACCTGTGTAGCGCTCATGGAGTTGACTGAAGATAGGTGTCTAACACTGTTCAGATATCTGCACAGAGCAAGCACATCTTTAACAAGAATTAAAGGGACATACACCATTCTGGTCAAGCCAGTTGTCATAGGCTCATTTAGGTGTAGGTTGGAAAAGACCTTTGAGACATTGGACATCTGTTTAGACTTCTGAGTCCTGGCCTGGGTCTCTGGTTTTCATAAAGGGAGCTTCTTGTAGACACCTAAACTTAGGTGTTGTGATTGCAAGCTGAATCCCACGTTAGCAGTGTCAGATAAATGAAGTGATACTTGTATCACATGGCTGTTCCAGTGCACCTGATGTTATGCTTTATGTGTAATGTGATGAGCACAGAGCACTGAGTTGTCAGCCTTTTATATCAAAACTGTGTTCCAGGCATATATATTTTGCTAAAATTCCTTGTGAGGAGTAATGAGTCAGTCACTAGTGCTAATTATGCTTGCCTTTTAAAGGCCTGCTTTAGCTGCAAGACTGGGATAAACAGTGGCAGTGTTAGGAATGATGCCAGTTTGCCAGTGCTTGTGATTATGTCTGCACAAAGGACACTGGGGTGACTCTGCCCTTTGTTTTATGAAAGCCATTCATTGCTCTACCACCCCTTTAAATTTAGGAATCGATCCAAGTCTGAATTCTCCTAGTCCATCACACTGCTGCTTCCACAATTCACAAAAGCATCTGGGCAAAGCTGCCCTTGAACAGGCATTAGCACTTAACTCATGGACCCTGTGTGCTGTCTGTGAAAGCTAGGGTTTAGTTATGTTCAGAAGTAGGAGTGGAAAGAAATGATGCTTGTTACTGCTCTAAAGCTGAAGCCTTCTAGGTGAACAATTCTGCTGTTAACACCACGTCACTATTTATGGCAACACTTCACTAATCTCATGGTATTCATTATTCTGTATGGCTTTTACTCCTACCCATGGCTCAGGAATGGCAGCAGGTAGGTTCTTGCTGTTGTGTACTTTGTCTCACCCTTGGTGCTGTGAGAGGGAGCAGGTGCATGGGAAACTAATTCACGGTGTGAATCCAGGTGGTGCCAGCTAATGCTTGCTTCAGCCCCTTCAGTATGGAACACCATCATCAGGTTTTCTACTGTTTTTCCAGTGTGGGGTGATGCTTTGTGTTTTCTCACTTTATAAAGGAACTTAGTACAAAGAGAGGTCTCCCCACAGATGGCTGATGTAGAGTTTCATCTCTGTATTTTAATGCAGAATTAACTTTCTCATGTTAATCAGTGCACTCAGTTAGCCAAGTTCACACATCCTGTTCCATATTTGGGTAGAAGTTTATTCATTGCTTTTATATTTGCGGGAAAGTGGGAAGTAAAGCCATCAAATAAATGATCCCCAGACTTCCTAAAAGCAGTAAATATTTTGCTATTCTCATTTAGTTTGTTATATCCTTAAATCACTGCTAGAGTAAGATATTGGGACTGTATCTTTCCTAACTGTAGAAAGAAACTCTGTACTAGCCATTGCATCAGAAACAATTTACTTGTAAGAACAAAGACACTTGTACAAGGTAGGAGGGAGATAGACTAGTTAAAGTGTTTCAATTTTAAGATTAGATGAGAGGTTTCTGTATCTGTAGGAGAAACAAGTAGCACTATAATCTCCATCACAAACCGGAGGAGGGAAGAGCCCTTTTTTGCAGTGCTAGGGGATGCTTTGGGTGGCAGGGCTTCCCAGCTGTTTTCTGCAACAACAGTCAGTGTTTGAGGTTACTTTACATGCACTGTCTGGTCCAAACCTTGAAGAAGAGCTTTGTGCACTGCCAAAGCTGCAGAAAGAGACTGAGATACCTAAGGTGCTTCATAGCTACGTGGCCAGGAGAAGGAATCACAGCATGTTAGGAGTTGGAAGGGACCTCGAAAGATCAGCTTGTCCAACCCCCCTGCCACAAGCCACAGGCTTGCATGTATTTTGTCTGATGTTTTCCAGGTCTGCCTGAAAGGTTTCCCTCCTATACCAGCTGTGCATTGCTTTGTAACTGGTACTTTCCCTCACAATCTCATTTCCTCTCAGGGTGTCTGAAGCCTGTTGCATGTGATGATGTTGTTGGAAGGATGCATTTAATCCCCTTTTCCTGGGTAATCATGATGCTGTACTTCAGTAACAGACCCTGTTAGTTTTGTTTGTTCTTCCACACGCTGTCGCCCTACAGAAGTCATTTGCTATGGGAACTTCTGGCACTGCTTTCTTCACAAAATCTCTGTCACACAGTAGGAATTTTAGGTGCAAAATTTTGGGGTGTGGTTTTTTTCAGATTATTGTAAGTATGGGTGAAAGTATTTAATTCCTGACAGTGTGGTTAGGGGCTGAGATCAGTAGTGGTGGTTAGCATCTCGGACAGACTGAAGCATTCAATCAACATTGGTTTGATTAACTTTATATTGCTGGTTCTCAGGGTGACCCAATAAAGAAGGAAAAACTCTGAATATACAAATCAGGAGAAAATATTTTGTCATGTCATTTCAGTGATTCAGAAGGTAGGTTCACCTGCCTTAAAGAGTATAAAGGCTTGAGGACCAGTGGAATTATACCACACTGTAGTGTGGAGACAGAGCAGTTAAATGAAGACATTTTACTTGATTTAAGAGTATGAATTATTAATCACAATCTGAATAGAAGAAAATTTATGGATTCACTCTGTCTTTTATGGACCTGTGAGCTCTAATTCCAAGTATGTTTTTAAACCGACCAGCCACTTCTGCCCCAAATCAAAGCAGACTTGACATTGCTGGTGTGCCAGAGATTTAAGAGAGAAGCTGTAGTTTGAGTTCGGTTGTTTTCACAAAGAAGTGAGGGTACAATGCCAACTTTTTTATAAAAGATGCTTTTGAAAGAGTCCATTGAAATATAATTGAGATTGATTGAAGTCAGTATAACATTTTCAGTTGTTCTGTATTCTACATAAAAATTCTTGCTTCCACCAATGTAAACTCTTACCCTTTCTAATAAGCAAGCACTGAATGGTTCAGAAATAGTAGTGGAGAGTTCTTACATTTTGTTTTAATCAAAAAATACAGGCATTGTTTTGTTGAATAAAACTTAAATTTATTATTTGTCCATTTGAATTCTTAATTTTTAATCATTTAATTAAGTAATTTTAACTTTCCTGCTGTCAACTGTGTGTGCAAAGGGCTAGTTCTGCTTTACTGTGTAAATATTTTTTAAAGGCAAGAAAAAAATAGGAAAGAATTAATTCCATTTTTTTTAGGTACTCCTGTTTTTTTGCCCCTCTGCTTCACAGTGCCTAAAGCTCTGTGCTTCATTAGCTTTAAGCTGAATGCATCTCTTACTGGACTTGTCTGCTCAGGCTCTTCTCTGGAAGAGAGCAGGGCAACTTTATGCCACTATTACAGAGACAGGTTTGCTTTCTTTTCCTAGTGCTTGAATTTTCCTGCTTCATTAGTTCACTTCACTGTCCTCTGGAAGTTGTCAAGGAACATTAGTTTCTAGAAGTGTTTCTATACAGTGCTGCTGTTACACCAGTGCTGCTATTGAAGGAGTCTTCAGGAAAATACCTGTTTTCTTAAATAAGCAAATCTGCTATTGAAAAGAGATGAATACAAGGTTTGAATCTTAAATACTGGATGTTTAGGCACAGCATACTTAGATGCTGCAGGTATGTATTATAAGGCTGAGTTATTTTTGTTGCATTGCTGGAACAGATAACTATTTTCAGCCTGGTTTTGTGCAATTATTGGTTAGTTTCTGGCCCTTGGTAGCTGAAAATGCTTACAGATATAAATACAGTTCCTTTCCCACAGGATACCTAGTTTCCATAGGTTACCATTGTGTTGTCACCAGCTGATATCATTCAACTGCATGGGGTTTTAGATAATACACACTAAGTCTTCTTAGCAGCTGTTTTTATCCAGTTTGCAGGAAAGCTTCAAGATCCATTGCAATGGATACCTTTTATTAACACATTAAAATATCCTGACTACTACTTTGTAAAAGGTCACATGTTTTGGAGAAAAAAATCACACCATCAAGCTTACTGTCTGTATGCTCTTGTCATGTGGTCTGTGGTCCTGGAAAAAGATTGCCTTAGAAAGAACCAGGGAACTCTTAACCACACAGAAAAGCTAACCAGAGGCAAGTACTGTGTAACCAGTTGATGGGACATGGTTTAGCTGCTGAATGTTCATTTTCTACTCCTAGTTTAAACTTCTCCTCACTATTAGCTTCTGAAATTCAATCAGAATGAGCTTGTTTTATTTTGTTAATGCAGGGGTGGACCAGGCCTTACCACAGGAACGTCGAACTCCTGTTACTCCGTCCTCTTCCTCTCGCTACCACCGTCGCAGATCCTCAGGCTCGCGGGATGAGCGCTACAGATCAGGTAAGTACTACTGAAGACCACGGAACTGGAATGAACATTTGAAATAGCTAGTTCAGTTCTTTGCTTTTCTAAAAAGAAGTTTGTTGTAAACTCATGAGATAGTTATACATGGGGAATACTTGGAAGTACAGTCCATGGATTTAGAGGTGAAGTTCCTACACCGAAGTACACCTGGAATTGCATTTGGCAATGAATGTGGAGGGCAAGAGCAACTTCCACAGGCACGTCAGCAGCAAAAGGAAGACTAGATATCTGATGTTGTCTTTGCCTTATTCTTTACTGATGAGACTTGCATTCAGGAATTCAAGCCCCCCTGAGACCTGTGGGAAAGTTTTGAGCAGTTAGAACTTGCCCTCCGTGAAAGAGGATCAGGACAGGGAACATTTGAACAAACTGAACGTGTGTACAGGTCCATGGGATGTGATGAGTGTACTGCCATTCAAGGGGATCTGGACAGGCTGGAGGAATGGGCAAACAGGAATGTAGTGAAGTTTGACAAAAGGAAGTGCAAAGTGGCACAGCTAGGTTTTATTGTACTGATTCTAGTTTGGTGAATAGCAGAAGAAAAATACTTAATTTGAAGTATAGCAAGTTAGGAATGTCATTATGTCCTAAATAGAAGTACTGATTAGTGGAAGGTAAAATTAATTTCAGAGCTGAACAAAAGGTTAAAATCTCATTTCCAAATGAAGGGGATCCAAGTCTCTTCACAATGCTGCTCTAGATATAACATGAAGTGAATAAAGTGATTAGTTTATAAATGAAGGAAAAGTGACCTCTGAAACTTACTTATGCTTACCTTTGAGGGTGTAAACTGCATGTGCTACACTTTAACTGGCTGAAGGGTAGGCTCAGCTGTTGTACTGCAGGGACTGCTGCAGTATATGCACCCTTCTTTGATAACAGCCAGAGGTCACAGGCTGGCTTGCCTGCTGCTGCTTCTCTTGCAGCTGCAGAACAGGGGAGCTATTGACTGCAGCACTCATCAGCCATTGTGGCAGAGAGAACCTTGTGAACTGAGAGTCAGGAGCCAGGGAACGATGGCTGTGGAGGGCTCAGAGGAGCCAACTGTGGAAGTCTTGGATTGTGTTTGAGAGCTATATCTTGCTGGACTCAGTCAGACTCATGCTGACACAACTGGAAAACTATACAGAACTTCTTTTAAACGCTTTGTGACATATCTCTGGTTCATTCCATTAGTCAAAGAGCTTGCCAGTCCCGTTTAGAGGAAAATTAAACGATAAATGTTGTCAGAGAGAGTTCATGTATGTCCAGACCATTTTGATAAATTTGAAGCTCTCCTCTCCCTGCAGAGAAACCTTGAGTTAGCACTGCAGATACTGCCAGTGTATCTCTGAATAATGGTTGTGTGATCTGTGTAATAATTCCTTGATATATAAACTCCTAGAGGCTTCTCTCACATTACACTAACAGTCATCTGATTTCTAGCCAGTGTTTTTAAACAGATAAAAATGCTATTCCTGAAATTGTCTAGTTCGTGGGTGTGAAACCTATGGTCCTGCAACCTCCAGTGTGTGACTCTTCAAATCAGTTCTGTTAAAAACATGTATCAGACTGTGTGTTGAAAGTCACCTGCTTGAGCTGTGCTTGCCATTTGTAAACTAAGATGTTGAGTCAGGTTGGGGATGATGAAAGGAGGCATTGTGCACATCTTCCCTGTGTGCCTCTCCGGATACCCTAGGAGTGCTCTGTGTTTTGGTTGTGGCCTCCTAGTTTCAGTCGCTGCCTGCTGCCTTAAAAAGAAGGTGATTGTTCACTAAAACGGTACATAAGGTCTTGCCTTAGGAATGAGGCAAAGTGTTAGCATCATTTAGATTGGAAAAGACCTTTAAGATCATTAAGTCCAACCATTAATGCAGCACCGCCAAGAAGCTTGTTATTGGTGCAGGAGTCTCATCTTAGGAGAGTCAGGACTATGCTTTAAATTCAGATCTCTCTTGCTGCTCTGAAAATGTTGCTGGTGTTAAAACTGGAAAGCTTGATAGTCTTTTGGGGGCTTATGGGAGGGCCTAGATTTCCTACCTTGATTGATGCGTAGCATGACTCCTCAGAAACTCACCAATCTCTTCAGCAAGTTGGTTTTCAGTGGTGCCCAGTGACAGGACAAGAGGTAACAGGCACAAACTGGAACATAGGAAGTTCCATCTAAACATAAGGAGGAACTTACTTTGGGAGTGGTGGAGCACTGGAACAGGCTGCCTAAGAAGATGGTGGAATCTCCATCTTTGGAGACATTCAAAACCTGCCTGAATGACATCCAGTGCAACCTGCTCTAGGTGAACCTGCTCTGACAGGGGGGTTGGACCAGATGGTCTCCAGAGGGTCCCTTCTAACCCTTAACATTCTGTGGTTCTGTATTTAGCAAATGTCAGTGAAGGTAAATGTAAACTTGCATTTCAATTTTGAAAAGTTATCAGATCATCATCTTGAAATTTAGTTCCAGAGGAGCTTTGCTAGGATACAGTGAAATGTTCCTATCCTGAATTATATTCTCCCTTTCTGTACTTTGCTCCTGTGAGATCAGAAGTTTCTTTCTTGGTCTCATGACTCATGCTCTCTGTTGCTGCAGGTTACAAACTTACAAGTTGTATTTATTTCTGAGTATCTTGTCCTCAGGTTCAAATTTGTTTCGGGTAGAAGCCTTTGTTTTGCTTGTTGTTCTGCTGTGCTTAATACTTAAGCATCTCTGCTTTCATCCTATTGTGATTATTAGCTCCAGGCTGTTACCTGGTTTCAGTGCTTGTTATTATATTTGGCATATATTCTTGGAAAAGACCCAAAATGAAATGAATGTGGAGTCTTTAACCAGTAAGTAATTCACTTCTAGGAAAACATTTCCCTTCCTTTTTTTTTTTTTTTTTCTTGCACAATTTATTTCAATTAACATCTGCAAACAAATCTTCTACTCCATCTCTGTTCAAAGTCCTTTTCTGTCTCTTGGTAAGATTTTCCTAATTGGAAGTCTTAACATCCTGAAAGTCATCCAACTCTCCTTCCATGCTTTTGCTTTTTACATAAATTTAGATGTCAGTGAAGATTGTTTGATGAACTCTCTTTGGACACTCAAAATCATTGCTGCCACTAATATCACCTTCAACTTAGTTCTTTTATTATGGAAAATGTCAGACTGTGGCGTTTGAAATCCCTATTTTCTCATTTCAGTCTTTTATTATTATTATTTCATTAATATTTTAACAGAATTTTTCAGCACTATAATTTTGGAAACCTGGTTTCCATGATTTTTAGACTCTAAATAAAATTGACTCAGTTTATGAAAGCTATTTCTTTTTCCCTAAATGTTCCTGGTACATTTTGTGGCTTAAGATAATGTGATTTTTGAATTCAGGCTACATCAGGAATTTAGTCTAATTCTTCAAAACCAAAAATGTTTAAAATTTCCTGGCTGCCTTTATACAGGAAGGGATCCTGAAATCATTATGTTTGCACATGTCAGCTTCTTTGGTAATGTTTTTGGATTTTGGATGTCTAAATGAATAGATGGTGCTGTAAGTGTAGTAACTGAATCAGTGCAGGGTTAAGCTATGTTATTTACTTTATACAAGTGTGGCAGCTGGTTTAGCTGATACTAATTCAAAAGGATTTTTATTTGTTTACTATTGAATATAAAAATTCTCTTAGTATTTACTCACTTAGAAACAGTATTGGGAAAGATTTGCCAAATGTAGATCACGGCAGTGTTTTCCTCTTAGCAGCTGCCGTTCCTTAGCTGGTGCCTGTACTCTAACGTTGTCTGGGGGCTCACGATGACCCTGAAGCCAAATGTTGCTGCTGGCCAGTTCAGTATCTTTTGCCAAGAGACTTTTCTGGCCAGTGACTTTTCAGGCCAGAAAAGCCAGTCAGAGGAAAACTGGCTTGCACTTCAGTTCTGCCTCTTCATGCAGCATAGATGTCAGCGTCTGACTTCATCTGGCTCAAGTGTTGTGACTGCAAAATAAGGCAGACTTGAGTATGAAGTTAATAGTGGTCATGTAGATGTAGCTGCAGTTGGACATACATTTTTCTTTCCTTAGTGCAGATTAGAAACTAGTATTCTCAAGGTACTTTGGAAGGTAAATCCATGGATTTGGTATGATGTGTTCATACAGGGAGACAGGAATTATGTAGTGGAGTAAGAAGGAATTACATCATGGAGTAAGCAAATAGGTAACGTAAATGGCTTTGCTCTCACAGTCTTACCACAGAATCATAGAATGGTTTGAGTTAAAAGGCATCTAGTCCAACCCTCCCTGCAAAGAGTGAGGACATCTTTAACTCAGTCTGGTTGCTTAAACGAGTACTGAGATTTTGGAGGAATGTTGGCCTTAGACGTCTTCCAGACAGTCACTAGGGACCTGTTTGCTCCCTAGTTATGTTCTGCTGTCATTGAAATCTCTCATAAAAGGACCTGAAGCTTCTACTACCGTTATTTAAAATATTGTCATATAGGCTGTCTTGCTTTTGAAAGAAAAATCATACTGATTTGGTGTTTAAAAGTGATATGTAACCTCTCCACGGTGTAGCTCTGAAGTAATACTGCTATTAGAGTTTGGCCCCTTGCCTCTTGTGGCTGGCTGTTCTGGTGGCCTCAAGCAGAGCTGGGCTCTACTGCCACGTAAAGGCTGCAGGGCAGTACAGCAGCATCTGCTGCTGTGGCAGTTCCTTACCCCATGGGTAAGCTAGGCAGATCCTCTGATCAGAAATTGTTTTCTTGATCACAATAAATCTCCTCCAGATCTGTGTTTCTCAGGCAGTCATGGTCTTCAGGGTTCAGAGAGCAATTCTCCTTTAGAGACCTTCAACGCCTGTTTTAACTCCTCTCCAGAGAACAGTATATCATCATCCCTCAGCTGAGTGTTGAACACATGGAGAAATGAAATGTCATGTCCTTACCAACTTCATTTTTCTAAAGGGACACCCCTGTGGCCCTTAGATTATGCCTAAACAAAAAGCTTCAGTTCTCTATCCCAATGCTGAAAACCAGAGCACCTTCTTAGGTTGGGCCATGTTTAAATCCCTGGTTTCTCATGAGGTCTCTAAGAAGCCCTGAAGATGGCCAGTGTTCCAAGCTGCCTGGAGCAAGTGTCATTTTTAAGAAAAATGAGACCAGTGAGTTCTAAAATCTGAGTCTTCCAGACATCAGAAATTATGTGGGAAGTAGCAGCATGAGAGAAATTGCTTTGCCTCTATGTCTGAGGATTCCTTGAGGGAAGGCCAGCAAATGAGAGCACATGTGCTACATGAGCTATGTGGACAGATTCTGAAAGGCACAGCAGTGGATGAAGATAGAGCTGGGAGATGAGAAATGGAATGTTTTGAGAAATACCATATGTGGAATCTCAGCTGGTAGCATGGAGGAAGGCTACTGCTGGTGAGGTGGTTGTGGTACCTGAGCTTTTGGCAGGGAGTACCTCCCTTGTCCCACTCACTCTTGGTGATTTCCCCCCCCCCTCCCCCCATACATTTAACTTCTGAAGATGAGAAAGAACATGTCAGTCAGGTAAACCATTCTTGAAGCACTGCCACCCCTTGCTGCAGAGATCCCAGCACTGCATGGAACAGCTCATTTTCCAAAGGCACTCAGACCCTCTTTTAAAAGACATAGTAATGTAGGGGGTTTTTGGAGATCCTGCCAAAACAAACACATCCTAACTACAACTACCATGACTCAAATTCTTGAGCCACCTTTCCCCACACTGTGATTCAATAAGGAAATGACTGAACAGCTTATACTGAGCATGAAATCATTCAACTTAAAACAGTTGATCCCAGGCTAGGTTTAAGAATCATTTGAAATAAGGGAGCTAGCAATGAAGTAACATCCCTTGTAGACCAAAATCCTAGAGGAGTTGGCACCAGGCCCTAGGTGGTTGAGCTGCTCTGCTCTAGCAGCTTCAGTATGTGCCTGAACATCTCTGTGTTCTCATTTACCATGAGGTAAGTGTGTTTATGGACCATAACAAAGGCTGATGACATTTTGCATGTTTACAGCTTACCTCATGGTGATTTTAAAATGCATGAGCAGCTTATGGTTTGCATTTTTGAAAGGACATTCAAGACCTCATTCCACAATCTTGCCAGATCTGACAAAAGCATCCTGACTTGCATATCTCACATTACACCATGAGAATGTAATGGGAATGTTGTGGTACATGGTAGAGGAAGGGATGGAATGGTGAGGTTTGAGAATCATTTTTATTGAACCCTTATCATTCTAGCATTTCTGCAAAGAATAAGGAGAAAGAAAAATTTGATGGGTGTACTATGTATCAAGACTGGAATGCATAAAATTAAGGTGGCTTCTTTTTGATTTAGCTCACTTGCAAACCTAATTTCAAGCTAAAACTCTTACCAGTGCATAAGTTGAAAAAAAACTTTTGTGAAGACATAATTTATATGACCACATCCTCGCTTTTGACCCAGCAGAAGGGTTTGTAAGGGTAATTGCAGAACTCTTGAGGAAAATTACTCAAGGATCTCCAGAGAGAAACAAATAGAAAGTTGATTTACTTCAGATCATATAATGAAGGGGTCTGAGATGAAGTCACTATGTGAAGCTGACTTCTAGGTTGCATTACAAATGAGACAATAAATAAATGGAGGGATGGAAGATATTAGTGGGAGGCCTGCATGTTAGCTTTTTATTTCACTTAGGAATAGGATTTATATAGTTTTAAATCTCAGGAGTTCACAGACTAGAATCAACTTTATTATAATACCTGAAGCATCCAAAGTAAAGCAAAAACTATGCCTTTCATCAGAACTAGCAGTGGAGTCATAAAGAGTTCACTCTGCTGTTTTCATGTCCTCTCTTTGCATTGTCTAACCTCTCTGTTTCACAGCCTGCCCATACAGCTTCCCAGAGAGCCTGTTCAGCTTTACCTTCCTTCCACCCAGAATTCCCTACTGCTGTCCAAAGCAGGATGTGGCAGCCATGCTTTTCTTCTTTAGAGCTAAGCTTTCTGAGCACATGGGCATACACTTTTAGCTTCATGTGGGCACCTGGAGGTGGACGGAGGGTGCCCAGGGGTGACTCAGTGGCAGATAAATAATGGCATAGCACAGCCCTTCACAGAGTGCATGCAGCAAACTTTTCTGCAGCACTAGAGTTTGTTGGCTGCAGCATCCCAGAAAAGCCAGGCCTTTTTCAGTGACACATTGATGGGATTGCAGATGCTTTATAAACACTGGCTTTTTGTTGTGAGAATCTGCAGGCTAACAAACTTTGGCCCTGATTTCATGAAAAGTCAGCAGAACTTTCCCCTGCATTATCCATGTATCCCCAGTTCCCAGTAAAACCAAAGGCCTGGTATGTATGTTTTAACCATCCCAAAGACTGAAAGTTAGACACTTAAATTGTTGGGTTTTTCTAAATGTAAGCAGTAGTTTATTTCTGTTAGTAACCTCCACAGCCGTCATATAAATTAATGTCACCTTAGAGCAGATGTTCTTGCATCCAGTGAGGTCACTGTGTTTGTTGTGAATGCCATATTTCAGAATTAATAGCACAGCTGCCTGCAGCTGGAGAGAAAGTAGGTGTCACACTGTTTGGGCTGTGTGCTTTCCTATCTGAATGCTCAGAGAGATTGTGAAAGTATTCTGAGGCTGCTTCATTATAACATCACCCATCACAAAGATCTGTTATTGTATGGGCTCATTTACTTTCACATTCCCAGGGGGCAGATGATTTTCCAAGGACTGATCTGTGTTGGATGAACACAGCAGTTTTTATAAATCACTTGCCCTATGTCTGCCTGAAAATAAGTCAGTGCTGTCAGCCCAGGACAATCAAAAGACAAAACCTAACTGTAATCTCTTCTGATGATCCCACATTTACTGTGTCTCACCCTATTTAGTATGTCCTGATTGCATTTCCTATAGATGTAGCTACCAAATTATCTCTACTCAGAGTATTTACAGGCCACATATTAGGAAATGAAATCTCAGTGTATCCTTCGTTTCCATGGTAGCTACAACAGAGGTCTGATTAAACACCTAAGAGACTTTCATGCTTTCAGCTAGTTTCCTGTAAGGCAGCAATTGCCAACCTTTCCTCTGTAATTACAGCACACACTATTGCTATACTTAGCATGGCCTTATCTAAAATTTTCAGCCAAAATGCACCTTTGATAGTACTGCTGGGCTTGGGGTGGCTGTTCTCCCACAGTATCAGTTACCTCCCTGTTAAGAACTCAGAAGCTGTTGGGATTCTTCCATTGCACTGTGTGTTGGTGCAGCAACAACTGCATTTGCTTCTGTTGCCTCCTGCCCCTCTCTGCCTATTCTTCCAACTGATTTCCTTGATGCCACCCCAGATACTGGCTTCCCTTAGACACAGACTCCTTTGTGGTTTTACTTATTTGTTAAATGTTTGACTTCAGGGCTGATTCTCTACTGCAATATAAGAAAGACATAAATCTGTTTTATATGGACATAGATAACCTCTTATTAAAAATCCTTTGGCATTCTAAACTCATTAGTGCAGAGTATTCAGCCTTCTTGATCCTAATAATCTGCCGTTCTGCAAGCGAGTCAGTTGTGTTTGAGGACTACCCCACAGAAAGCAAGGATGCTAAACCTTTCCAGAGTCCTTGGGCACTGCTTTATCATCATATTTCCAGGAATGGGCTTCAGAAGCAAAGGAAGAAAGATTGTTACCAAAAGCTAAATTAAAAAAAAAGACAAAGCTAGCTCAGGGGAGAGGAATTAGGTGAGACAGAAGGAGCAAATGGATGAAAGGGATAAATTCAGATCACATCTGGATATGTCTCCCAGCAGTTTTATTCTTTCAGGGGTAAGTCCCCTGAAGAGAGGGATGGAAGTACATTACTTTAGATCTGGAAATCCAAGCTGCAGAATGTGATGAGGACAGTTAGATAGTTCTGCATCTGTACAGCAAAAATTAGGCCACAGTTTGTTTTTCCATGTCTGTGCTTCTTAAACAGCTGGTGGTTGGGTATGAAGCCTTTATAATTACTAGGAAACTGAAAACTTGGACAAAAACAACAGAAGTGGTATTTTTTTTCTGAAATGTAGGTAGCAACAGACTTCTGCTATCTTGATTCTATCAATGCATGACTCTTACCTACAGCAAGTCTAATTTCTTGTCTTATAAAGAAACAAGGCTGAGTGATAAATCAGATGCAAGAGAACTACTTGACATGCAAGTGCAAGACTTGATTCAAATGAAAAGGAAGATGCTGTTTTTCTCTTATGTGCTGAGGCATTTTCTGCCAGAGGTGCAAGGAACAGTTCTATACTGTGGAAATTTTTAATGTAGCTGTTGCTTGCCATGGGAGGAGTGCCCTGTTTCATGATCCATGCAGAACTAAAACCCAGATCCCTGAGCTGTGAGGAGGTATCACTGCTTTTACAATATGCTGGGTGTTTGATATGCCTATGGATCAAATACAGCTAATACTGAATAAAGGAAGCTGTTGAGGCATGTTAAACTCATATAGGAAAGAAACCCTTTAACAACCCCTCCACATGGGTGAAGAATGCAGCTGTAATTTGTTGTAATATGGTTTTGTGTTCTAAAAAAGAGCTGAACAAAAAGGAGCAAGCTTGTTCTTCTGCTAAAAGCTGCAGAAGTCTGTGGGAGGACTAGGAATATGCAGCATATATCAAATGTCTCAGTTACAGTTCAGAGCTTTCAAGGACACTGTATCTGGCCCATGCAAGGAATGGAGCTTCCCTCTTCATGAGGTGTAAGGGGAAAGGTAAGTCAGGATTAGTTAGGATGAAAAGAATGACTGCACTGAGCAGAGCACCTCCTGGGAAAGCTGAGCAGTTCATCCTGCTGATGGAATGAGGAATGTACCTCTGTTTGCAAGAGGCGAGAGTTTCTGGTTATGGAGCACAGTGGCCAAAGCCATGGGCCAAGCTCTGAGAGTCTGAGCTTATGGACCCTCATTCTCTATGCTAGTTTTAATTTCTCTGCCCTTTGTTTTGAGGCCTCATCTCTTGTTTAATAGGTTGTTAGCTCTTTGAAGGGAAACTTCCTTTCTACCACATGATTGTTTTAACAGTTCCACTTCCTTTGTATTTCTGTTACTGAGTTTGCTCCCAGAAGTGTGCTTGTCCTCTCTAACCTGGCATAGAGGGTACAGGGAAAGAATAAACAAAAATGCTTGAATGCAACAGAAAAGACAGGACACTGAAGAAGTTGAAGTTTGCTAAGTATTATCAGGCAGCCTGTAAGAAGTATGTGTCAGGTTGAATGCTGAACACCAGGCTGATTGCAGCAGCACAAATTAAGCAATTAACTTTCCAAGTTGTGTTGCTTTACTCTTTCCCATTTATTGATTCTGTGAACACAGACTCACAAATTGGGTTCAGTGTATGGTTGGTCAGCCTCAAACAGTGGAGGACAATAACAGATAAGGAACTGTGCATTGGTTCCTACTACTTTAGATAAAGATGTTGTGATTTTACTCTTGAGACTGTTTTGCGGAGAAGCCAGATGAGAAGAGTATAAAAATTGTTACCTATAGGAGTGCTTTGAAGGGTCAGAACTTGGAGTCATTTTATCAGCTGTAGCAGTGTAGTTTGTCACAGACTTCTACATGAAAGAACATTTGGCCTTAAAGTATTTTCTTTCCACTTAGATCTGGGACTTCTACAGAAGTCTTAAGTGCAGCTACATCAAGGTATAGCTGTGTTTGAAACTCTGTCTGGACTTTATAGTAGGTGAGAAATTGCAGCATGCCTCACTGTGAGGAAAGAGATGAGAGGTGGGGATTTTGTTGCCTTTTTTTTGTTTTTAAATGACAGCTCCTAGCTGTGTGTCATTTGTGGACAAAGTCTTTGTATGGGAACATTTTTTTTTCAGGAAAATTTAACCAGAAATCTGTATTTTAAAACAATGGTTGATCACAGTGTGATTAATTCAGGTAGCTTGAGTGTGCCAGGGTCGATTGAGAAGACAGTTCAGACACTTTCATCAGCCTGCAATACAAGGGGCATCATCCTGCCAGAGACAATCTGAAATTTGAATGTGGTGCTCTCTGTTGATGCTTTGTGTGATGTGTGGAGAATACAAGCTGCTTTGTACTGATGGGATCTGAGAGGTTAAGCAGTTTCCTGTCCTGAGGGAACTTGGATATTTCTTCTTGCCTTCACTATACTTTGTCCCAGTGTGTAGCACAAATGTGGTTTTCCTTCTTTAGTGAGCAAGGAGCTTCCAGTTGCTATTGTATAAATTCCTATTTACAAGTCTCCTTTTATTTTTTTCACTAGCTGGTAGGGACAGATTGTGGGCAAGCAGTGGGAGAGAATGGGTCACATAGAACATAATGGACACCATAGCTCATCTTGCACCAAGGTAAAGGTAAAGAGCTACCACGCTCTTGCTCAAATTGAGGAAAAGCAGATCACCAGATTCACCCTTTGGTGAGGAATGCACATTTCAGTTTAGGTTTAAAACTGTGCTTCATAAAACTACTAAAAGATAATTAGTTGTATTTTGGTTAACATTCCTTCTGATGCAGCAGCAAAGTTGGCTTGTTGGTCAGAGAAACAAAGCTAAAACCTAGAGAAAAGCAAAGCATGTGTATGTTAAATGAATACCTGAAACTGGTATTTGGTAGGAATAAAACCTACTTTCTGTTTCTGTCTTGCTGTGGTTATGGGATAGATGTTTTAATCCATGAGTTGTTCCCAAATGTAATTCTTAAGTATCAGTCTGGCTTTCCCTCATCTCTCTAATTTCTCAGTACTTTGGCACTTACTCTCTAGGTAATGAATGTCTTGAATGATGATCATTAGCTTTGTAAGTCCAACTCTGGACTGTCAAAGTAGATTGAAGAGCATGTTCAGAGCCCATCAGTAAGCTTTTGTTCAAAAAGATGAGTATCTAGACTGTTACTCATTCTTTACTTAGTCCGTAGTCTTTTTTTAGATGCTTGAAGACACTTTGTTTAGCCAAGAGTTTTATTCTTGTGAAAGAATGTTGTGAAAAGGTTTTTCATCCACGCTTGACTGTTTCTGCTGCCTTTTTTTCCTCTCCCCTAAAAGCCTGTAAGCTCTTGCTGATAGTCCCTGGACCATCTCTGGACAGCTTGTCCTCAGCCTTTTTCTACATGTGTCCTGTTGTTTTGGTAGCCCCTGTACTCTGAGTAATGCCTTCAGAATAGTTGACCTTGCAGACTCAGCTGGGAGCAGGTGTGTGTGTTCCTCCTCCACAGTCAGCTTCCCTCTTGTTTATTCAGTGTTTCTTATCTCTTCCATTGCTTTTACTTTCCTGTGGGGTTTGGGGTTTGGTTTCTGGGTTATTTTTAGTAATTTATAGCTTAGTTTATTCCACAGTAACCCATTCCAAATAAACATATCAGCCATGTGCTTTATTAGGAAAACAATTCAATTCCTGGACTCCTGTGGACTCATTTGAAAATCAAAATCCTGCAGAGTGTTTTTTAATTAAGCTGATGAGTTTGCCTTCTTGCATCAAAAAAGAAATCAAAGAATTCACAAGTGATGATTCAGTGTCCAGCATTTTATAATGATTCACTAAGCATTTTAATAATGATTTTCTGTGAGCTATCTTCTTTTAAAAAACTTTAGAGGAATTTGAGTTACACCTCATTTCCCTCATAATACAGTAAAAAACAATCCCCAGTACAATAATATACAAATAATTCTTCCTGTCTTGATCAGCAAAATTTATTCTTTTCCAAAAATTGCTGTAGAGCTTTGGGTTTTTAAAAGAGACAGCTCAGTTTTTACTGCTCAATATCCATTTGCTATCCTTTGATGAAAAACCAGGGACTTCCCCTGTTTGTTGGGCAAGAAACAAAATATTAGTGAACATGTTCAGTCGTATATATGTTAATGGCATTGGTGTGGAGTGAGCAGGTAGGAATTTATCTTGGGGACATGCTAGGAGGTAAAGGCTTACATTGTTTATTTTCTTAGCCTTAACTTTTCATCATGTTTTAATTATAAGAAAGACCTTAAACCTTCTGCTTTAAAATAATGACTTGACAGGAGAGAAGTTGTTTCCTAGTTTGATGTCAGCATTGCAGTCTTTCTCTGTTTTGGTCCATCAACCACACAGCTCTTTCATCTTTTGAGTATGCTTTTCCAGCTTTGCTGTTTGCTTTTCCTGCTTTGCTTTCACTGACGTGCTCATCCTCTTCATGATTTAAAACAAAAGCAAGAAACAGCTCACAGAAGCAGCTGATAATGTTCTTTTTTTAAGACTTACTGTTCCCTGCAGTCTTTCCAGTGAGAGGTGCTTAAACCCTAGCAGAAGATAGGGGACACTTACTAAAAATGAGGCATTGCAACTTACCAGCAGTGTATCATCTAATGCTTGGAGTTACTTGTTACTTAAACAAGTTACTTACAGTGATGTGATACAACCAACAGCTCTTTAAATGAAAATATATATACTCTTCTCTTTCCTGTTGCTTTTCTTGGGGAACATTGCCTGTTCAGAGGTGTCACTACATCAACACAGGAATAGGAAATAGGCTGTGTGCTGCCAAATCAGCTTACAAGGGTGGTCTTCAAAGGGATTCAACAGCAGCAGGAGCGGGATCACTCTGGATTAAACCTTCTTCACTATGCTTCTACTTCAGAATGGGAAGAGCTAGATAGTGCACACAACTTGTTGCAGTTTCTACAGCTGACTAATGGTAGCTGATTAAAAGGCAATGTCTAATGTGCTTCCAGCTGTGTCCCAGATGGTCAGTGTGTGGCAACTTCTTTAGCCATAAGTGATGTTTGTTGGCTGCCATGTGTTTTGCATAGTCTGCTCATGCACATCTTGTTGCAAACCCATAGAAGTACACAGACAAATAGTGCAAGGTAGTACGCTAAAGGCAGACTTATTTCAGTGTGTAGTTCTGGTAGTAATTAAAAGATTTGCACAAAACGAAGTAATTAAATCAAAACATGTTGCTCATGTCTTTCAGAGATGGTAAATTGCCTTATTCAGACTTGGGGGGCAGACAGCTATATGTACACCTGAAAGGTACAGGAGTTCTTCACTGGGTATGTCCCCACAGAGAAAGGATCTGTTGGATGCTTTGGAGCAGGCTGGTGTGAGTTGTGTGTAGCACACCCCTGTGAAGCACCAGGTCTGTTCTCAGGATGGTTTTTCCTCTCATTCCACCTCAGGCCAACCCGGCATAGTACTGTGAGTTTTCTGTGAATAAAGCCAAGTGAAGGAGGCCGAAGGAGGAGTTGGGAATGAGGGACCTGCTGCCATTTCTCTTGTGACATTTCACATATCTCTTACCTTTCAAGCAAATGTTCCTGTTCACTTAGTCCGTGTGACTTCTGTGTAAATGGGAAACTTCATTCATTTGAAAACCAGGCAATGTTAATACACCATGCTTTCACTGAAAACAGCAATGGCTGCTGAAGTAACAGCTCTTGATTAAACAGAGGTTTGCTCTGGGGAAGCAGAGTTCTTACCCTTCAAATACTGCAACACTGTTCTGGGAATATGGTAGAGCTCTAAGGCTTGTTTGTTGGTATGGCACTTTTCACTGTCGCTGCTTTTTCTACAGTGAGGAGAACTTGCAGGCCCTCTGTGATCCTGTGTGTTCCTGGCCCTTCATCACTCGATCTGCCTTGTCGGCCTAGCTGGCATACAAACAAACCTGCCTGCAGGTGCACTGAATGCACAGACAAACACCTCACCTCTGTCTGGACACTAGCTTGAAATCTCTCTTTCCTTCCAGATGTCCATACAGAAGCAGTTCAGGCAGCCCTTGCTAAGCATAAAGAAAGGAAAATGGCAGTCCCCATGCCCTCAAAACGACGTTCGTTGGTGGTCCAAACATCAATGGATGCCTACACACCTCCAGGTGAGTATCTGTGTGTTTTGTGAGAACTTTCAAAATGGTTCTTTGTACTGCTATGAGCTAATAATCTGCCTGCATAGATGGCAATGGGAATGTCATTTTAAGCACACTGAGCATAACATTGAGGAGGTATGTTTGAAGAGAAGAAGGTGGGCTGAATGGTTGGGAAGTCAGCTGGAGCAGTTTGCATGATTGCTTGCACTTGGTTGTGCCTCAACCTGCATTGGTCCTTTTGGTCTTATAAGGACCTAACTATGACCAACTTGTCATATTTTCTGTGACTCAAAGTTCCTTTCAAGTTTCTAGCTTATTCCCTAACACTGTAGTGGAATGGAATGTTATCTTTACACTTGGTTGTGCCATTCCCTTTCAAATTTATCTGCTCTTTTACCTTCCAGACTGTGAAAAATCTCCCACATCTCATGCATTCTCATAGTCACTGAATCCAGCTGGGACGCCAGCTTTCACTAAGGGCTGGGCTTTCTACAATTTGAAGAGTTTTTCACAGACTTTGTGGAGTGAGCTTGGGTATTCTGTACTGTTAATGCATGTCTGGAGACCTTCACAAGATTCTCAAGCCACATTATAAAGAAAGACTTTTATTATCATTATTTTTGTACAATAATACACAAGCCATGGTCTTAGAGCCAGAGAGCTTTCTTGGTGCACAGTTAGCAATCAGGGCTTTCAATATTACAGACTTTTCTTACTATGTTTGCTTACCTTCATGCATTTTTCTTAATGGCAGTTATCTTTAGCTTTCTAATATGAGCATGTTTTATTTCTGTCACAAACCCACAAAATCACTGCAAGTTAACAGGCTGGTTTTCCTTACTAGATACTTCTTCTGGTTCAGAAGATGAAGGCTCCGTACAGGGCGACTCCCAGGGAACTCCCACCTCAAGTCAGGGGAGTATAAACATGGAACATTGGATCAGTCAAGCAATCCATGGCTCTACCACATCAACCACTTCCTCCTCCTCGACACAAAGTGGAGGCAGTGGTGCTGCACACAGACTAGCTGATGTTATGGCCCAAACACATATAGGTCAGTATATGGACATTGCAAGGATGTCCAGTTTCACATGGATTTTTTTCTCTTGTATTCAGCTGGTGTTGCTATATGAAGTCTTATAAAAGTCTTTCCTGTGATTTTTCTTCTTTGCTTTTTTCTATTTACTATATAGAAGGATAGTCCTATGTTCTTAATTTGGGAAAAAAAATTAAAAAGCAGTTTAGTTTTGGGGGTAAACTTGTGTTGTGGCAAACAGACTATAACTGTTGGTTCCCAGACACCTTAAAATATGCAGCTACGTGACTTCCATTACTTGGCACTAAAATGGATCTCTGTAGGATCCATCAGTAAGGAAAACAAGTGCATGCAGCATTAGGCATTGCTTGCATACAAGTTTCCTGTACTGCTGCGTCACTTTAATTACATAGTTTGAGTTATTTTAGATAATTCTATTAACAGTAGGTTCTCTTAAGCATTTCTTTTTGCCATTAATTGAATCTGTAATACTTGGGCTGGGATATCTAGCTATTAAAATCCTTTGGAAAGACTATTGTATACCTTCAGAGGAGGGAGCTATTATTGCTATTAGTTGCTTGTTTATATCCTTTGGATAGATCCTAAGAAGTCAAAGCTTTCTTTCCATTAGGGCTAAGCTTTATAGACATTCATTATTTTGAATATTATGCCATTGACATTAGTCTCTGTTAAAATGAAGCAGATATTGATTAGGCACATGGAAAGCAACAGTTGTTTTCCCTTCATTCTGCACTAACTGCTGTTTGTCATACGAGGCATCTGCTTTGGCTGCATTCTTGCTGGGGCTGTGTATTTTTGGGTTGTCTCAATGAAAATCTTTTGGAACCCATACTGGAACAGATAAAGCAACCTTGCTGCTGTTGTGCTACACGTCTAAAATGCAGGTGTGTGTGACTGTTCCTCAACTGATTGTTCCTTTTCAAGTATATGTAATGAGATACATGGAAGCATCTTAAATGTTCCTGATTTTATGTGCTGGAACAGTAGTCCATATCCCTTCTTGTTTGCTCTGAGTATAGTTTGATGTAATACCTGTATTTTCAGATAAGTAATCCTCTCCCTATGGTCTGCAATTGCTGAATTGCAGTTGGAGAAGAATTTCTATTGTATTCTTAAATTCATGATAAATGAATAGCTTGGAACCTTGTTTTAGAGACACATCACTTCTGAACACATTAATCATTGCATTTGGTTATTTTCTGTGACTTCATCTTGAAATGCTAGAGGAAATTATAGCATTGAGAATTAAATTTATCCAAACTCTAAAAGGTTGCATTACTCACACACCAAGTCTTAATGTGTTTTTAAATATAGCTTCTTTATAATGTGACATTTCAGTAATTTTAAATCTGGCACAGCTAAGTCTTCTTTTATAATCACCAAATTTGTGGTAAATAATACAGCATTTTTAGAGCTAAAGTAAAATGGCAATATTCCACAGAAGAGCAAAAATATTACTTCTTTTACTTGCTTTATTTTGCCTTGGTTATTGTTGACTGGAAAGATCTCTCCTTTGCAGGAAGCAGTCAAGTTACCTCTGTATACCTATTTTTTATTTCCTCTGACAATAAGATACCTTAAATTGCATCTCTAGTTGGACAGTAGTAATGATGTAGTGATGTAAAGGTCATTTGGCTACAAAATATAAGTGATACCTGCTAACAGATTGAGGCTGTGATCTTAAAGGCTCTCATCAGTCGTTGTTGCTAAGATGCCTGGCAATGTAAGGTATGCTGCACAGACAATAACTGTAAGATGTATTTTTTCATGGGTGAGCTGCTTTCTGTAAGAATTTGAAATTAAATGGTTTTTTTGTTTCTTTTCAATCTGAGGAGGTGGATTTTGCATTTGAATGTATACTAAGAGATAGTAGGTTTGAAGTGTTCCTACAGATAGCCTTGCTCTTTCAGAGGCAGTGTGCCAGTGATCATAGACGAATGGTAGGAGAGGAGGCGAGAGAGAAGAGTAATCCTGTTCTCTGAAGTTCCTTAGCTACTGGAGACAATTTGTTCCTGATTACAAAATCACAAAGAACATACATTCCATGGCTTGATGTTTCTGAGACAAATCAGCCTACAAGAGAGAAATAATCTGTAAATATGTAAGGACATTCTGCCATACTCTGAACATGCCAATTTTGATAAATACAGATTTAAAGGGCAACAGGAAAGGCCTTTAATGATGACCCAAAAAAGCCCTCCATTCTGAAATCACCAGGATTTGACCTCTAGAGTGCATCACAGAATCAAAGAGAGACTTTTCCAGTTTGAGTACTGTAATGCAGTCCTGAGAAGAGATTTGATAAAAAGCTTTGGCTATAATATAATCAGAGTTCAGCTTTGTGGATCATTTAGATAATTTGCATATGCTATTATGTGCTTTTTTTAAATGCCATGTTTTATAAATATTCATTTAATTTGGTTGCTGCTGCTGCTGCTCTGTTATGGCCAAAGTTCTACTTTAGGATAGATATCCTTTAAATATTCTCAGCTTTAAAATGCTGAGGTGTCTGTAGTAAGCTACAGGGAGAGTCTCTGGTTTGGCATAGATATCACAATTGTGTTGGGTAATTCTTGAACTTAAAAGTCAAACCAATGACATCTGTACCAAAAAAAAAGGGGGGGACTCTGACCTATCTTTGGGTCAGGACTATGTAGTAACATCTATAAGCTTATATTTGTCTACATCATATTTTTCAGATTTATACATATATAAAACTCAAGGAGAGAAAGCACATCCCAAAGCTCAGAAAGTTCATGCAATGAAGATCACATAGAGCTTATCTATGATTGTAAATTTATGTGAAGTCAGACAAAAATCCTGCAGATGCATTTAATCTTTCACTTACATGCTTCAAATATGTTTCTGTTTGAAAATCAAAGACATCTAATCAAATTAAGGGCTACATAGTTTTTTAATAAAGTAAACATAAAAACATGTGCCATTATGCATGACTGATACTATTCTGACAACGTTAAAAGTTCTATGTTTTCTGAAGATGAATATGAACTTACAATGTAGGAGACTAGTTTAAAATATTGTTACCTGGACATCAATATGGGAGAAACTCAGCTGATGGAAAAAGCCACAGCTCTGGCTCTGGTTCCCTTTCCTGTCAACCAGAAGAGCCAGCTTGTCTGAGAGAAAAGCTACATTTTCTTCAAGTGTAGTATTGCAGGGATGCTTTTTGAATTTCTGGAGTCCTTTCAAATACATGATGTTTATGTGCATTTGCAAGCTTCCTCTGTAAAGTATTCCTCTACCTTCTTGCATCTCCTCAAATATGTGGGGCTCTGTCAATGCACACACTCCATCCCTGTGTGAATATGCTCTGAATTCTTGGCTCTTTCTGATTTTCATGAAATGGGGTGAATTATATCACTCCAGTGGTAGAAATGAAGAAAGTCTTAACTGGAAACATCTGTCCTGTCTATGATCTTCTAATGCAAGCATATTGGAAGAAATGAGAAGAGGAGGTGATGCAGATATGTATGTTTGATGGAGGAAATGCTTTGAAGTCATTGCATCTGTCACAATTTTTATTTTTTAGTCAACAGATATGTCAGGATCATTATTCTTAAGTAAACTTCAGACATTGCTTTATGTTACCTGACAGGAGACCAAGCGTCCATAGTCTAAGCCTGGGTTGACTGTTCTGTACAAAAAAGGGTATATTTCTCATAATGCAACAATTATGTTTTTCTTTAGAAGTCATTTAGACCAAATTTTTGTCTATGATTTTCATTTCTCTGAGCCTGACTCTGAAAAGGAAACCAGCTGAGGATTTGTAAATCTAATGGATGAAACTTACAGCTGTAGCTGTTGCCATGATCAGACATCTGTTAAGCAGATATTATAAAGGAATATGGGAAGACCAACTTTAATGTTCCTCTTGTGCTAGATAAAGGTTTTTCTTAATGGGAATGTAGATAGCAGATGGCCAGCCAGGGTGCTAAAACCCCAACTTTTCCAGCCTGTGGTAACCACCTTGGGAAGAGAGTTTCTTGTAGTTAATTTCAAGTGCCAGGTGCTTCTTGTTCAAAAGGGAACAGAAGAGCAGGAAGCTTCTCTCTCGTATTATTTTGCTCTACTTGAAGGGGTTGTGTCTCTGCTCTGTGGTGCTTTGGGTCATGTATCTTCTCTACCACACTTTAAAAAACGAAATTCATCTCAGTGTTGAAACCTGAAAGGAGATATTTTAATTCAGTTTGCCTTGTGAAGTCTGAAAGATGGAAAAAATTCACTGGAAATATGTAAATAATTATAGCTAACTTTAAAAACACTTTCTCATGTTACTGATAGCGGACTAAGTATGATTATTTTCTTAGTCATGATCTCTCCTATTTGCATAGCAAAACTATAAATAAAAGATAAAAAGGTAAACATCAGCATTTTTAAATTGACTTAGTTATTGAGTAATTCAATCATGATCTATAAAAACTTCTTGCCACTTAGCAACAAAGGGCAAAAATTGTGCTGAGTCTAATATTGTTGATAATGACAAGAGATCTAAAATAAAAACATTATTCAAAGACCTACTAGTATAAGCTTAATTGTCCAATTGTCAATTGATTACTTACAGCACAATAAAGGTGTTTGTTTCAGTAAAATTATAACAATAGATGTGCCCAGACTTGAAAGGCTCAACTGCACACGTGTAGGATGCAAGGTGTTTTTGAATTTCACAATAAAAGACTTCTCATGTTCTCCTCAGCCAGATACTGTGGTTGAGTGATAAGGTTGAGTCTTTATGATGTTCATGAATGCAAACATTAAACAACAACTACAGATGTTGCTAGCACATCTTCATTTTTTGTTATGTTTGTCCATCAAGTGCTGCCTTTAAATGAGAACTATGCAAAATAGGCAACTAATACAGCATCCTGTTACTGTATGTGTAGCCATAAAAATTAGTTATCTGGTAAAGGTGCATGAATTTGGGAATGAATGCACACAAATTGCAATGATCCAAAGTTCAATGCTTTATAATTACATTTGAGGTAAAGATTACTGTAGAATTTGGTGCTCTAGTACACTTAAGGCACCATGATGCTTATAGGACAGATTTAATAAAAAGCACATCTTGAAAATAGTATTGGAGCAAGATGAAGCTTTTGTAGAATTTTTACTTTTTTTTTTTGAAAACTCTTAGCCTATTGTACAGTGGAATGCTTGCCTGTTCACATCAGCAGCTGCAGAATGAAGACCTGCCTTCTTTTCTGTCTCAGATGGGGATCATTTATGTCAATGGAGAGAGAAGTTATTTGCTCGTGGTGTTTTATCTCCATCTAATTTAATGCTGACAAAAACCTGGAAAAAATTATGAGACAACCCATAAAAGTTGTACAAATATGTAGGTAATACAAACTCAGACTTGAAAACAGAGGAAATCAAACTGGTAGCATGCTGAGTTATCAGGCTATGAAAGACAAAGGTTAGCTCTGTGGAATTGTTTAGCAGTGCTGGCATGGCTCAGACCAAATTGTGTTTGCCTTCTGGAAGGCAAGTCTTTGTTATGCAGAAGAATTGAAATAGCTCTGTCTAAAAATAGTAGACAAGCAAGTGTCCATGCAGAATGCAAAGTTCATGTTTCTTTACATTCAGTTTCTTTCCCCTGGCTTCCAACCCTTCTGTGATTGATTTTTTTTTTTTTTCCCCCCCAATACACAAACTAATTCCTTTCTTAACTAAAACTGGAATATTCAAAATACAAGGGTGTAAAAGGGATCTGCCTTGGCACTTGAAAATGATTGACAACATGCTGTATTCTTTTTATTGAGAAGAAAATGATGCAGTAATTTGTCAGAAGTGTGTTTGTCTAGGCCCTTTCTTTTCGAGGCTGTTTAGAAGCTTTAACAGTATATAATGAAATGTCAGTTTAGAGCAACTTAATTATATCTTTTTTTAGCCTTATATGATTGCAGATATAGTCTCTATATATATATCTCACTGGTTTACTTAGTGGAAAGTTGATTTATTAAAATCATGCTGTACAGCATAGTTGTATGCTTTCATTTTGTGCCTTAATTTTAATGCCTGTTCAGATGTTGGGGAAATAAATCAAATGATATCTTTTCTTCTCCCCTTTGCTTTTCTGACCTTCAGCACTAGAGGTACATGGTTAAACCTTTGAAATTATTTTTCACAGAAAATCATTCTGCCCCTCCAGATGTTACCACTTACACCTCAGAACACTCAATACAGGTAGAAAGACCACAAGGCTCAACAGCAAGGGTGGCACCAAAGTATGGAAACGCTGAACTTATGGAGACTGGTGATGGTAAGTCACAAAACAAAACTGGGGGTTTTGAGTATCAGAACCTTTTTAATGGTTATCATGTGCATCTGCTCTTTGTTTCTTCTGGGTGCTTTTCACTTATAAACACATACAGAGGTGCAGCATCCTTACAGTCCTAAAATACACTGCTATAGGTGGAGCCAACAAAGAGAAATATTTCTTAATTGGTGGAGCTGATTCTCTGTAGAAATTGTTTGGCAAAAGAAAGAATCTTTCTAGATCTGCTCTTATTACACTGCCTGGATACAGTTAGTCTGTTTTCTAAATGGCAAAGAAAGTGAAGTGCTAGGATGGCTATATCTTAAAAAGTGACATGTTTGAAGTTTTATTTTCTGAGGGTTTGGTTTGAAAAATCATTACTTGTAAACCCTTTCTTATTTACTGCTCCTCTTTTCTGAAACTTATTAAACAGTATTTCAGCAAGGTGTGGAAATGCTGACCAAGTGTGTCACATCTAAACTTGGCAGCTTCACTCTAAAACTCCTTGGTAAAAATTTTGGAGCCAACGTTATGAAAGGGCAGAAAGTTGAAATTTGTGCAGTGACAGAAAGCTATTAGTTTAGAAACAGATAATATGAATATTGCAGAGGCTTTGCACTTGACTGAAGAAAAGGAAAGGGGAGGTGACTGATGAGATGATATAGAATAGAAGTGCTCCTTGCCCCGCACTTCTGTTCAGAACTGTGTTTTTGAAACTGCTGTATGGGCAAGTGCACTTCCTTTGGACATAGCTGGCTGGTGGGGTTGGCTGTAGGGACGTTCAGAGAATACAGGGTTATGCTGAAGTAATACAAGGATGTGAACCATGTTTGAGATGGATGCTGGGCAAATGTCCACTACAGTGTAAAGAGCAACGCAGAATAAATGATGGGGCAGAGCCTATGACCCACACTCCTTGTGGAGGTATGTTCTAGTTAGACAGTGGTGGTATGACCAGTGACCATGGGGAGAGCCAGTGCCTGTTTTCTCACTGATCATGGCCAATGCCACCTAGAAGAGTTCTGTAAGGTTACTGATATTTGCTCTAGGGCTGTTTTTTTCACTGTGCTTCTCTCCTGCCGTCTGTGTGCTGTTTCCCCTCTAATTTTGCAAGCTCCCTCTGACACTGCAGTAGTTTTTATTTAAACTAGATGTCCTTGTTCCTTTTGTCATGAAATGATCTTAATGTTGAATGCTTGAGTCACGGTATGGCATGAAACTGTACTTGTAGTGGCCTTGCAGTCCTAGACTTTTTCTTACCCCACCTAAGGTCTGTTGGCATTCAGTATAGCATTCAGCTGATGTCTCCATTGATCCCTGTCCTGCAGGAGTACCAGTGAGCAGCAGAGTGTCAGCAAAGATTCAACAACTGGTCAATACACTAAAACGGCCCAAACGACCACCGTTACGAGAGTTCTTCGTAGATGACTTTGAGGAATTGTTAGAAGGTAAAATGACTGTTTTTCAAAACATTTGGGGATCTCTTGTTAAAACTCTGTAAAGTGTTTGTCTCACACATTGACTTTCTAGAAAGCTAGGTAAGTCCTCCCTGTACTGGCAAGTACCAAAAGGCATCAGTAGTCATTGTGATCTGCTAATAGTGAGGTTGTATGTAGAGACAGAGTCAAGTCTCTCCTGCTTGCTCGGCTCCTGGTTCTACTTGCAAAGAAATGACAGAAGAGAGTGCAGGGAAGCTTTACTCTCAGAACATTCAGCTGTAGGTTACAGCAATTGCTTTTGAGCTCCAGTATGAGAAAAACCATCATCGAGGGAGCAAGTAGAATGTTTTGCACATCCTTTGCATAGCAACAAGGATAAAGGCAATGAATGGAATTTTTGTATTTAATGAGGCCAGTGCTTTGAGAGTTAAGATTTGCTAGCATGTGGAGATTTAAGTAGTTTTCCTTCATAGTAGCTTAGAAGAAAGTGCTGCAAGAGAACATCACTTAAATCAATCTGTTAGTGATGACTTGTTAAATTACATTTTTTCAGTACTTCTGCAGTTCATCTCATTACTGCATTTTTGCCAGGAAGAATTATCCTCCATCTCTCTTTAGAAATAAAGAAAGGTTGATTATTTCAAAGATAAATATATGCATGCTGCCTCAGCAGTTTCTTTCCCTGCTTGTAGAACTAGTGTAAAGATAAGAACATGCCTTCCAGAGATGTCTCAGGCACTTCATCTCTGTTAAATGTTAAAGTTAATTATTCTGTTCTCTGTTGCTTCTCAATACCTCCTAATGTTATTATTTTGCAAAGGTAACTTATTCTCTTGGTTACACAGGTGTACACAAGGTATGGAATTTACATGGTAACTGTATATCTTTTCATAATCTTAAGTTCAACAGCCAGATCCAAACCAGCCAAAGCCAGAAGGAGCTCAGATGTTGGCTATGCGTGGGGAACAATTAGGTGTGGTTACAAATTGGCCACCTTCTCTGGAAGCAGCATTGCAGCGGTGGGGGACCATCTCGCCAAAAGCTCCTTGCCTAACCACTATGGACACTAATGGAAAACCACTGTACATTCTTACTTATGGTGAGCGCTCTTCAAACTCCTTGTACTTTTATATATTGTATAGAGCATCTGTGTGTATAGTAAATGTATAAGTACACAGTGGGAAAAGCCCTTTAATGGTGCATCTGTTCCATTTCTGAGTAGGGTAAAGCAATTTTGAAGCTGTTGGTGTCTTTGAGTATGAATTGTTTAAATGTTATAGTATGATTTATTTCACAAAGAGGAGAAGCTGAGTAGTTACACCCATGGAATCAGAGACTGTAAATTAAAACCACTTTTTAAGTAGAAATACATCCTAGGGCAGATTTTCCTGCAGATTAACATCTTAATCCGTTGCTCTTGGTTATTCCTCAGGCTTTGTTCTGCAAAAGCAGAACATGGTGTACAAAATTCACCAGTTTCCTGAAAAGGTTAAATAGGAATTTTTCCCATATTCTACTGACATTGTACTAAGTGTGATTTGTATTATTCCTCCTGATACATAAGTTGTACAACTAGCAAATATACCCTCATAGAAAGATTTGCCAGGATACACTTCAGTGTGATCTTTGGTATGTTGCTGTAGTTCAATGTGTATTGCTTGACAATCGATGGCAACCGAGAGAGGCTAAGTGAAAATAAACATAAGGATATCTCTGAGAAATAACTCCCATGTAGCTTCTAATTTTGAAATGTTCAAGGGACACTGGGGAGATGCTCAAAGGAATTCTTTTGAATAGCCATCGAACCCTGAAAGCAAGTTGGAACATTTCCATTTGCTGTTGGTATAGATACAAAAATTATTTTGCCTTTTTTTGTTTCTACATTCTCAGAGACCTGTTGAGTTCTGTGCAGTGTTTTTACATGCTGTGATATAGAGGTCTGCCTGGTTTGTTCGGTGCAGAATGCTCCTGTCCATTCAGGAGCAGGCCGAGTGATGGTCTCTGGCCAAAAAGATGTCTGCTGCAAGTTTGGCATTGCAAATATAGTTACAGGCTTTTAAAGAATAACACAACCTTTGCAACTGAAGGTCATGCATGAAATATTTTCCCTTCAGGTACCTTAGAGTTAAGAAGTTACTTAAATTGGAGAGCTAGTGTGATTCACCACTGATCGATGTTTCTCTTCCTTAAGGACGTTTACTTGGAACTAGAGAAGAATTTTAAAGTTTGCAATTTCATGTTTGCAGAAGAGAAATTGATGTCATCTACTGAATGCCCTAAATAAGTTGGACAGGAAAAGAAATCAAGATGTTAGTGAGAATCAGACCATTTTTCTGAATATGGGATTCTGTCCATGGAGCCTGAGCATGTGTCCTGCTTTCCCTGAAGGGTTGTAGACTGAAGGATTCAACCTGAGGAGCATACTGTGCTCACAGAGCCACCTAGCCTGCTTCTCTGTCTTCCTCATGTTTATGTGGAACTTCCTGTGTCTTAAAAGTTAACTCTTTCCAAATCCCTCTTCTAAATTCTCCAAACTGTGAGAAAGATTAGACTATGATCCATGTTTTCATTACTTTCATTTGGCATCAGTCTAGGATGTGGTTTTTGCTGTGGCCTTTCAGTAGTTTCTTGAGGTCAGGAAAAACTAATTCTTTCTCTTTTTACCTCCTTTTTATAAAGAAATTACAACCCAAAACATTCATAAGAGATTTAGTGAATTCTTCTCTGCAAGCTACATTTCAAGCTGACGTTCTTCATTATGGGAAGTGTCCATTCACTGTGCCATAGCAGTCTTCTTTATTTAAATGACAACTGCTTTTGAAATGTCACTGACATTACAGGCATCTGCCATTTTACTAGTGATTTTATGAATGGTTTCACTGTAGCCATTCCACCTTTTGTGTCTGTGATATTTTCTAGAAGTTGTGGGCCTGGCATTATTTAAAGTGGAATATTAATAGACAGGAAGCCTTGAACCCAGCAGAGACACTTGTTTTCATGAATTACCACAGGGGCTGTGTATAGTTTCACTGGCTCCTGTTGTAATAAACTTCTGAAAGATGAGTTTAACCCACAGTCCTACTCCATGGTATTAATGCGACACTTCATTTCCTTACATGGATGCTAGCATCAGATGACTAAAACTTTAAAATTCTAACATTAAGGACTTTCAGTAGCCTCTGAATTTGTTCCTCACAGTTATTTCAGGTTCTTTGGCAATTCAGGGAAACACTATGGCCAGGTGTTTTCATGTGCTCTCTGTTTTGAGAAATATTCAGGAGTTTTAAGAATAATTCTAAGTCTCTAGAGGTTCAGTCTTTGACATGTTACCAACATGCTCACAGTGCTCCTCTTCTTGAGTATTTTACATCTATTTACTGTTTCTGCTTCAGTCTCTTCACACAGTCTCTTGTGTCTTCATGGAAATCCTCTTCATTCATCCTCCAAGTTTCCAGTTAAGAGGAGGCTCCTACTTGAGTCTTTTAATCCCTATTTTTTTCATGCATAGCATCTTCTCCAGTTTCTTGTCCCTTCATAGATGAATCACAGATTTGCTTGCTTATTCCAGACTTTTTTCCATTTTTCCAAACTGGATTCCAGAGGTGTCTCTGGAGCTGTCAGCTAGGCCCATCTGAGTACAAGTGATTATTTTCTTAACACTGAGCACATTCATCTCCTCCTTTCTGGGTCATTGTTGACAATATTGCCTTCCTGCCCACCACTGAAGCTCTAACTTGAGTATCGTACATGAGCCAGACATTTCTTTAATTTTGTACAGCTGTTCTGTGTCCAGACCTTGCAGGTTATTTTGGGAGCAAATATTCTCAAATGCAGACCTTTTGCTGCATCTACACAGTGAAATCTCATCCCACCTGTCACCTTAGTCTTGATTCTTATATCAGGCTCTATCTGGCCCTGAAAAATGCAGTGTTGGCCTGTTACCTCTGTCCAGGATGCTTTCAGTTTCCCTTGGTGGCCTTCCATGCTGAGAATGAGCTCTCTTGAGAGTCCAAAAAATTCTCTAAGCCTTCCTCACAACTCTCTTGCTGTCCTGTCCAGTGACATCTGAGAGTGATCAGACTGATGACCAAACTGTGGTCTGCTGTGGCAGACAGCAGTAGGTAAGAGCACCTTGTGTGATTTACTGGTATGAATTTCCCTACCTATAGTGGCTGATGTGGGCATGATACAGTTAGTGTGGATTTAGGTGGCGAGTGCTCTAGATTGTGATGTGCTGTTGTGCCAGAAAGGCAGTAGTTTAAAGCTTAAAATCATCTCTGCCTCCCCATTTCTCTGCACCAATTAATCTAATTTGTATCTCCTGTGTCTTTTTCAGCATGTTTTTTGAGCTTTTTGTCTTCATAGCATGTCAGGAGTGTTTTCCTTCATGTGTCTCAGATTACTGGAGGTAGAAGAAATGAATAACTGCATTTGTAGACTTGATCTTTTTTTCAAGCAAGTTTTTGAAGTGGTTTGCCTCAGTTCTTGAAGTTCTTCTCAGTGCCTCAGCTGTAATCTTTATTTAATGTACTCAAAATTCTTAAACTCTTTCTAGTGAATGAAACACTATCAGTATGACTTATTTCTCAAATATTCTGTTCCTCTGGGAACTTGGTTAAGTGAAGAACATCTTAGTTAAGTTATTCACAATCCCTTTATAAACCAAATCACTGAATATGCATACATTGAAATATCTGAGATACGGGAAGGAAAGATGTTTTTATCAGGTTTTATGTATGTCTGAACTCTGACTAGAAACCTAATATGTGCTTTCAGGCAAAGGAAGACAATTTCTGGCTCTGACACAAAGTTAATCAGAGTAGTCAGGCATCTGGCTTTGGTATTAGTGGTATTAATAATGCAGTGCTTAGTGATTTCTTAGAGGAGAAACATGAATAAAGGACAGTTAAATCATATCTAGTATTCATGCTATCACCATTACTTTTCTTAATGATTATTCTTAGAAGAATCTGAATGGTTGGGGAAAAAGTAAAAGGCTGAAAGTAATTTGGGAATGAGCAAGTTTTGATGTTTTTTATTGTAACCATTATTAAAAACAACAAAACAAGTAGCAGTTAACTACATCTGATTCAAAGAATCTCATTTCCTTTATCTAACATTTCCTGTAATCAGACTTTTTAAAAAAACCCAACATTTTCTGTAGCTCTGATGTATTGTTTCCCACATCAGAGGCCCACTGGAGACAGCAAGGCTAGCAAAAAGAGCAGAGAAGGCTCTCTGGATAGAGAGTTGTGTTTTATCCGTTTGATTTCTGTGGAGAAAGAAATACCTGAAAAATGACATTTGTTTCAAATTAACTGCCTGTTAGAATAAAACACTCAACAACTGTAAACATTTACAGTCAAAGTCAAGCTGCCTTAGCAGAGGTGATTTAGCTTATACTGGAGATACTCTGGGAAGGCTGAAACTTAACTGACTGAAAATAGCCAACCCCAAGCTGTGTTGTGCCTGGCTTGTGACCTGGCTCCCCACATCCTCTTGCTTTGAGAACCTCCTAGGCTATGAATTTCACATTATTAGGAGACAGAAGGAATAGAAACTCTGCTTACGAAGTAGCCACAAAACCTTATCTCTGAAATAACTCGGTGCTTGTAGAGGTATGGGTAGTTATGGTTCAAGTCCCTAGGTAAATTTAAAAGTTATGATTGTTTTATACTTTAAACCTTTAGATAGTTAATAAAAAGACACAAAATTCCTCTAAAACCCCCCTGTATTACAATCTGTGATTAAGACTGGAGTATCAAGCACTCTAGTAGCAAGGATGCCTCTATTCTGAGTATGTTGAGAGTCTTTCATTCTCTGCAATAGGACATGTTCGTTTTCTTTTGGACTTTTTCTCCCAAAAGAGAGCAACTTCATTTGCTGCTCAGAGTGGATAGGAAGAATTCATGAAGAAAGGGTTAAAAGAGCATCAGAACAAAAACTATTATTTTGCAAAGCCAAAAAATAATGCCCCTTTACCTGCATAGCATTGGGAAGTTTGCCACTTATACCAGTTTTAATGATTACTCAAGTTTCTGTTTACTATGAGAAATGTCATACTGTGATGCTGAGACAATGAATGTTTGACAAAATTGTTTGCAGTTAAACTTTGGCAGTCTCGCGATTGCTGTGCCTGGAGATCGGTAAGCGACCACTGGTTTGGCTTTGCTGAGTTAGTGCTGTGTGATTCTGAAAAGAGTCCTGAAGATGATAAGGAAATTGATTGTGGTTTGTCTTCTGTCTGACTTTTCTTCCTGTTACAGCTTTTCTCTTACAACCTTCTTTACATTCAACACAAATCTGTATAGTCCCTTGTGAAGGACAAGGAAGAGAATTTACTTCAGTGTCATGTGGAAAGCATCTGATTTTTGTTAACTGATCCCTTTTTGTGTGGATTTAAGACATGGTGGTTTCCTTTGCCCACACAATGTGTGGCTTAACCAGATGGAACTGGCTATTAACCTACTCCAGCTTGCTAAATTTTAGTTGGTAGAAGACACTGCCCTCTTAGTAGACTGTTAAAAAAAGAACAAGACTGAATACAAGCAAAATGTAAAATATCTGGCTGTAGTTGTAGATTTGCTGCTATTCAACTAAATCAAAATTCCAATGGCAACAGAAAGGGGACTTGCCCCACACAGGTGTTAACAGTGTTTGTCACAGCTGCCAGAAAGCCAGATGTTGTTTTCCATCCTGTCCTACTGAGAATATCTGCATGTGCAATGTCTGCCAGATATGGCTCAGATTCAGAGGCATAGCTTTACTTGCTGATACTTGCTGGGTAGTGGGAACACTCAGCTTGGTTTGCAAGTGTGTGAAGAGCCTTAAAGGCCTCCCTGCATAAATACTCTCCTAGGGCATGCAAGCCTGGCAGCAGCAGTCTGGGCAGGCAACAGAAATGGCCAAGGAAGATGCAGTTATCTCTAAAAAATATTTATTTCAGTAAATGCTTAAGCAATTTTAAGTTGGGCAGCGGGAGCTGCAGAGAGAAGCTTTATTTCTTGCCTTCTTAGGGAGTTACACAAGATCTTGGAAAACAGTGCCACGATTAGCTCTTTGGTGGTTAGAAGGAACAAGGTTACAATTTGTAGTGGTATCAAGGTGTGTGATAAGTGGATGATGTTAGGTTTTTGTTTTCCAAGAATCAACTTTGGAAACTTTTCTATGGACATCTACCAGTCTGCCTCATTTGGGAAGTAGTTCTGTGATCTGAAAACTGAGGAGTAATTCAGGTACTTAAACATCTAGTCCCCTGCATTGCCCTCAATATAGATGTGTGACTGGCAGACAGAGCAGAGCCTGGCCCCTTCTGGAGGGTACCCTTGTGCCTGAAACACCACTGGACACTCCAGTCTCTCACTAATGACTTACCTTTGTAATGACTCACCAATTCTTCATCTTTAAATGCAAGAAAGTAGGTGCTCATGAATGGCTGGTGAGCAGATTAGAGCCTGGCAGGGGCAAGTCCAGTTGCTGGTGAGGACTGTCATTTGAAAGGACCTTGCTGCAGCAGATGTGTGAAGAGGAGGGTTCACGGAGTCTGGTCTTTACCTGGAGAAATGGTGAGGAAGCAGCAAGTGTTGCTTGAAGTTCTTGCACCAGCAGCTCATGTTCTGCCAGGCTGCAGGCAGGGCTGAGGGCAATGTTCTGCTGTGGCATCATGGCTGGAAGAAGAGACCTCTGGCACTGAGCTGAAACACAGGCTGGTCCACTCACTGCTGCATTAAGCTTGAGTTTCCTACCTCTGCCTTGAAGCCAACTAAGTAGAAGATTAATGGCAGCGTGTTTATCTGTAGAGGACCAGTGCTTCATTGCTCTTCAGTTGAGGATAACACTACATATCCTCAGCGACTCCAAAGGTCCACATTTCCACTGCAGCCTGTGGAAAGAAGACAGTGTACCCTGCACAAGGGCTGAGCCCTGTCTTGGGGCAAAAGCCTTGGATGAAGCACAGCTGGCCTCCTCACCAAGGCCTCCTGCTCCCACTGTGCAGATGTGGCACCGTATGAAGGTTGCAGCAAGGTTACAGATTTGGGATTTGTGGGAGAATTGTACTGAATTGCAACCTAGGCAGAACCAAGGAAGGAAATACTTCAAAGATTTCCTTCTTTCTAACATCTTCCGTTACTGAGGGCTTTTATCCTGTAGTTGTCAAGTCCTTTGTGTTCCTCAGTGATGCTGGGGGGGGCAAACAGCCAAGGTGGCAAAATAAACCCAGGCTTCAGTCCACTTCTTGCCAGAAGCTTGTGCCCCATCCGGCAGCCGCAGATCTGGCCCTGATCGTTCACACATTCTTGTCTCCAGCTTCTGGATTACTGCTCCTTTTGTAGCCCTTTTTTATTTACTTTTGGAACATAACTCTATACCCTGAAAGAAAAACTACAGGCTTCCTGTTGAACACAATCCAGTTGAAGATCTGCACGGTCTTTGCTCAGTAACCTGCTGGCTCTGCCTGTCCCTGGCTGCTGCTGCCTGTACGGGAACAGAGGCAGCAGCAGCCAGGGGCAGGCAGAGCCTTCAAGGGTTGGAGTGAAGATAGGGAGCTTTGAAGGGCCACAGGAGAAACTGTATTTTCCAGTTCCTCCCCAGCTGAATGCAAACTGCCTTCTTTGTTCCAGTTTTCCATGGTTGCATACCCATACACACATGCAGTTAGCTCAGGTAATGAAGATAATTTGGTATTACACCAGTAAATAGAGCAGGAAGAGGCTGTGGTGGCAGAGAAATCTTTTCTTACTGTTAAAAATATTACGGGCATTTTTTGTGCAGTTTGAAGTCTATTTAGACAAAAAGGTGAGGAATTAGGGAGGCAGCCTTATGTGCTCTCTGTTTCAGAAGCTGAAATAAAAGTTTGGCAATAAAAGAGCTAGAAAGTACCCCTTTACATTTTCTTAGTCTTTGAGAGAACTTAATGTCTACATTTACTCAGACCACTTAACGTGGAGGTGGTTGTACTGCATACCTGGATACTTCTGAAAGAATGCATCTAAATAATATCTTGAAGAAACTATTGTAAGTTGGTGCATTTAATAGGTGGAAAAATAAGTGTGAATATGTCACAAATGCAAATTTAAGACATGTAACAGGTTTAATCTCTATAGCTCAAGACAGAACTTTTCACAGCAGCCCCTTATGAACAGTAATTAAAAATTCAATGTTCATTTCAAGCTTGAAAGTGTTTTTTGTAAAGATGGTTCTTTCTTCTAACTCAGAACTTTTGCCAGGCTTTTGATTTCCATTCTCCCAATTTTCTCTGTCACCACTAACTGCTCTTTTAAGTTTGTTGCCACTGGAACTTAAATGTTGGAAAACTTTAGGAAAAAGACTGTTTGCTTTCTTAAGGCATCCTTGTTTTTATCCTACTCACTTGTCAAGTTCAAGTGTTGCCTGTAGCAGCAGGGATCCTTTCCATCAAATGCAGGTAGTTCTGCTGTAGTGTTGTGAGAATTAATCCTGCTGATGTACTCCTGTACCCATGCTGAGTTTCCAGTGGAAGAGAATTGAGGCATATTTATTTCTGAGCTTCAAGGCAGTTCAGCATGCAAATACTGGAGTAATTTTAAATAAACTAAAAGCTTTGCAAAACATAGTTTCATGAGACAGTATTACGGTTTTCATAAGAAGTGATTGCTTTTAGAGCTTTCTCAGAAACAAGCAGCAGTGACCCTTCCAATTTTCCTTAAGAGGAAAAAAATCTGGCCTTCTCATCATAAGTTATATTTACATCAGATTTGGAGTTTAAAATAATTCAATAGTATTGCATTTTATAAGCAGGATGTGGAGGAACTTAAAACAGCTGCTTGGCTTAGTTATAAATAGCAGTACTGCATGTTTGGGAGCCTGAACTGCTGAACCCCATAGGTAATCTGTTGTCAGAACCTATTACTGTTTAAGTTATTGGTGGACATGAATTAAAGATTTGTTACTGTCAGAATGAATATTGCTTAAAGACAGTACCTAGGGGCCAGCCAAGAACATGGGCTGTTATACTCTGTATTGTTCAAATGGGAGTAACAAGATCTCTGAACGAAGGCCACCTGAAAGAGCTTGTGTAGTTGGAAGATGCTGATCACTTGAAGGGCTAATGAAAGGTATGTCACATGGCCAGTGAGGTCTTGATGAGATCATTTTTTTTATTTAAAGAATATTGGGGTGAGGTCTTGACAAGAGTTAGCTTAAGTGTGGAGCTGGAAAGATGAAGCAAGGGAGAAGAGAGGCAGTAAAAAGGAGCAGTACCTGGGGAAAGTGAAATGAAACTGAGAGAAGAGAGGGTATGGGAGCAGGTGGGAAGTAAAGGCCAAGTTAAACAGAAGAAGGCTCAGAATTAAAAGTGAAACACAGCCATAGGGATGTGCTAAGGATCAGAGGGTTCCTGCTGCTTCAGTGTGCCCCTTTGGCTGCAGGGTCTTTTTCTGTGTCTCTGCTTCTTGGAACTCCTTTCCTTTTCCTCTTGGTGGCTTGGGGTGAAAGAAGTGCCGTTGTGAAACCTTAGCAACACCCTCAGAGGTCAGTCTGGGCTGATATGTGACTTGTCCAACCTGCTACAGCTGATGGTGTTAGGAAGATGTCTGGACTTGATGATGTTCCAACAACTTCTAACAGCCAATTTTTGGAGTGAAGGTGCAATTTTCTCCAAATTAAGAAACTTTTGCCATGAGAAAATTATTGGTACTTTGAAAAATAAAAATAGCTCCAAGAAGGCTTCTGATAAGTATTGAAGTATTTCCACTTGTCCCAGTAGTGGTGTCATTTTTAATTAGAAAACTAATATAAATGTTCCTACTGTTGGGGGTTTTTTTTCCCTGCTCAAGTATTCTTTCTCTTTAGTAATCTCATGAAACATTAGAAGACTTAAAACTAATTTCACAAATTCTATGTTTATAGGCAAACTTTGGACCAGAAGTATGAAGGTTGCTTACAATATACTACATAAATTAGGCACAAAACAAGAACCAATGGTACGACCTGGAGACAGGGTGAGTATCTCAATGAGTTTTAATTACTAATAATTCAGATCCCACACTGACATAGAGAGTGAGCTCTGTTGAAATGAATGAAGTTAAATTGTGTGGGGGACATATCTGCATTTTACTGAGAAAAAGACTGATCATTCAGACACATGTTTTGAATTGCATAATAAATCACAGAATACCAGGTTGGAAGGGACCTCAGGGATCATCTGGCCCAGCTTTTCTTGGCAAAAGCATAGTCTAGACAAGATGGCCCAGCATCGTGTCCAGCTGAATCTTAAAAGTGTCCAAGGTTGAAGTTGCTGAATAGTAACTTGACTGTTACTGAATAGTAACTTGACAATGTGGCAACATCAACAATAAACATTCCCATGGAAAGTGATTTTTGGACATAGAACAGAAATCTGCTTAGCAGAAGCTTGCTTATGGAGCCTTGGAGGTGTCATGTGGGTAAAAATACTTACTAATGACTTTGTAGTGTTGAGATGGTAGAAACAGGAGAGGCACAGAGACAAGCAAAGTAAACACACTTTGGCAGCCAGTTAAGTAAATAAATTATGCTGACTGGTAACCTGGAGAATGTTTCTGTTCCGGGTTTCTGACTCTGATGCAGCTACTGCTAGAGGCTAAATCTAGGTGTGTGGATAAAGTCCACAGAGAGCAAGGGTTACAGAGGTAACACTTAAGTTCGTTAAATGAAGACAACAGCTTCCTGTAGTTTTGCTGATGGCATGCTTACAGACCTACCCCTTTGTCTGTCAAGGCTGGTGGAACCTGGTACCCCTTTCCTCTGCCAGAGCATGGATATATATTTCCAGGTCCTATTCCAGGTTGGCTTTAAGCCATAGAATGGATACCCCAGAACAAATCTGTCAGAAATGCAAATGAAACATGTTTGTTGGCATTACCCATTTTTTAGGACTTTTAGAATGAGAGCATGCAATAATCCTTCTCAGAAGAAAAAAAGAAGTAAAAAAATAAATGAAATGAAACCTGACAGTCCTTCCTATGTTTCTTTTTGAAATAAATCATGAAGAATTTAGCTAAAGTATCCTTAATCTAAATTGTTTCCTACAATGGCATTCAGCCAGGAATAGGATCTGAAGAATCTTTTACTTGACTTACAAGTGTGTCTCTAAGCAACAGTGGAAGAAACAAGTTGATCAAGTGTACACATCAAAACAATCCACCCAGAAAGCTCCAAAAGGAATAAAGTTCACATACAGGCAGTGTGCATCTCTCCCTACCCGTAGTGTGCTAACTGCCCATCTTTGTATTCAAGTCACTGGCATCTCCTAACATTAAGAAAGGATTTGTGGATAACTGAGAATGAAACCTGAAAGTTTAGCTGGTGCAGGACACATAAAGAACAAATTGCAGCTCTTTTAAGTGAAGTCTACCTAGACTAGATCGAAACAAATGTTTATAGCTGAGTGCTGAAAGCATATGCTTTGTGTTGCAAAAACTTCTTGCCTAGCATCCCTGTGTAATAGAAACAGGATCAGTTGAAGCAGCTTCACGTTGAAGATGAGGTGTTATTGTTCTTCCTTTGTTCTAGGCTGTTACTCTGGCTCTTATGGCCTTCTTGTAATAACATAAAAGATTTCTGACCTCTCTGAAGATGGCTTTTTATTCCAAGTAATGTATTTTGTGTGTCAATGTTAAAGGTAGTTTTTAAATACTAAATTAAATACAGGCATGTATTTGTCTTTCCTAAATAAAAGTGGGATTGTTTCCTTATGTTAGTATTATATAAAAGGCTTTTTTCCCCTTTTAAAGTATCTTCTCTCAATGCAGTCTCTCTTTTTCATGACTACCATTACATCACCTCTTAGGTTCTTTATCTGAGCCAAAAATGAATGTGCCTGCATTTTATTCCCTGTTTCTGGTTTTATTATAGTACATGATGAACTGCGTTTGTCTTCTATAGTAACTTCAGAAATTTAACCTTGTGTCACCCCAGACAGCTGCCTGGAAATTAAGCTTGCCCACTGAAATATCTTCTAGATAACCAGATTCTCATCTGGTAATATACACTGTATAGCTTGTTTTCTTCCAGTCTTATCCCTTTTTTACTTTTACAAATGTTGTTTAGGTATTTGGTACAGGTCTGTTAGTGATTAATGTGTTTTGGAGGGGAAGTTAGTGCCTCATTCCCACTAGATTTCAGTGAGATTTTTTCACCTCTGTCAGCTCCTTTGTGTAAAGATTCCCAGCCAAACCTTTGTTACCTTTATGTGAGCAGAGACCAACACAAAAAACAGCAGTTCTCAAAGTATCTTTTGGGATCTTTCAACATCTTTCACATGTTTGCTGGGCTCAGCAAACTCTACCATCCCCTCAGTGCACCTAGCATAATCCCTTTCTTTCTGTTTTCCCTGAGGCTATTTATAGTATGTGCACATAGAATGCATGCAGTAAGCTCTGCACAACCATCTCTAGCACTTGGATTATTTGATGTGCAAGTACACATATAAAGCAGCAGTGTATTTTCTCTGAAGTTTCTCTAAACAGTTGTGAAGTTATGGTCTTCAGCTTAAAACCAGATATATTTTGGACTCACTTGGACAAGGTTGGTTAGATTTCTTCTAGTTTGAAGAGATCAATTAATCTGTGAAAGGTGACTATCTTTGAAGCCATATGAAAACTGGAAGAATTTAAAAGCTCCAGTAACTGAACCTTGATGCATATATGAAAACATGATGCTTTTACTTTGAGTCTGAAAAGCTGTCAAAACTCAAGAGTTAAGTAATTTCAGCAAATTTTAAGATGCTGTA
This sequence comes from Galbula dea, assembly GCA_013399015.1. Taxonomy (NCBI): domain Eukaryota; kingdom Metazoa; phylum Chordata; class Aves; order Piciformes; family Galbulidae; genus Galbula; species Galbula dea. The sequence continues at coordinate 5,346,261 of VWZX01000708.1, forward strand.
ATAATAATACACTCTGATCCTGTGTGCAAGCCCAAAGGAATTAAGTTTGAAATCATTCTTCATGCCTTTTACATGCCACTTCAGTTGGCCATGCAGGAGTTACAGCTGCATTACAGGTGTTTAAGACATGAACTGAGAACATCCATCTGACTGAACAAAAGGAAAAATGTAGACTGGATGTAGCCACTGAGGTCATTCACCAGTAAAGGAGAGCAGTAGTATTCCCTGCCCTTGCAAGGAGAGTCATGGACCCTTAAGTTGCTGGATCCTCAGCAAGACTGTGTGCTCTCACCTCTCCTTCCCCTTTGCCCCCTGAAGAATCTAAGACATTGTCTGCAGTGCCCACAAAAGGAAGCTGCACAGTTCAGCACACTGGTGGAAGAAGGGCACCTAGTGAGCGTGCAAGTGATTTGCTATTATTTTGCTATTATTAGCCCAGAAGCTGTGAAGTCCAGTAAGTCCAGACCTATGTTGGCATGCTATATGGCCATCTCTACATGTGATGTTTCCTTCTCTAGATATTAGTTATTTATGTTCACACAGAATACAGAAACTTCTACACTTGGGTAACAGTCCAATCCTAAAATTAAATTGTTGTGTGAAGCAGAGTGAAGTAGAGACAAAACATAATGTGTTAATGATAGACATAATGGCATAGGAAGTCTGGGTAATCTGAATAGGTCACAGATGCACTTTGGTAACTTCAAGCAAATTACTAAATTAGAATTTAAAATACAATTAATTAATTCCATTTACTTGGTTGTTTAACTTCTGTAAAGCAATCAGTAAATGGAGAACCAGATGAAAGGTATTGTCAATGTAGGAACCAATACAGCATGAAAATATTTCATGACATCCTAAGTGAAAGTGTTCACAAAAGGAACACCTATCAGAATAAATTCCTCCTAATTCCTCATTCATCTTTCATTAGGCATTTGAGTTGTTACAGAAATGTTTCAGTAATCATCTCTCTCCAAAAGGAAGCATGGAAGCCCCAGTTATCACTATTAAGTCCTGGGATAAAATGTCTTTAACATGTGTCTCTGTTTCAGGTAACACTTGTGTTTCCTAACAATGATCCTGCTGCTTTCATGGTAGCGTTTTACGGCTGCCTGCTTGCGGAAGTTGTCCCCGTCCCTATTGAAGTGCCACTTACAAGAAAGGTAGGGAACTGTGTTTGTTCTCTGTACTGCATTTTAAAACTTAGGTCAGAACAAATCACAACTGAACATAGCTTTTGAGTGCATTTTTATGGTTAACTAGCTCTGAATTTGAGGATACTAAGACAGTGCTGTATGGCGAGTTATATATAGTCCCATCTTTTCTGTGATGGAAAATCTGAAGATATGCTTGCAGTTTCAGCAAATGCAGGTCCATCTGCAAAAGGAGAGGAAGATTTTCCAAGAGAACAGCTTTGCCAGTCCTAGATGGATTATCTTTGTAGCCTCTCGAAGCATTCTTGTGTTGGCCATTGACAAAGAATCATTGGCAACAACTGCTGATTTTCCACCTGTCCCTGCAACCCAAGCTATGTTACAATATTCCACTAGTACTGTATATGCTACTTCAAAGCAGTTATGGAAGTGCCTTCTCCTGTGGCTGTATGTGCATATGTATCCTGAAGCTTCTGTCACCAGAGTCATCTCTGCCAAAGGAGGCAGTTGAATGAATTACATTTGTGAATTCTTGCCACAGAATATGGACGATGGCTGATCAAAAGCCTTTCACATCCAGGATTGGTTCAGAGCTTCAGTCATGTCTCCTAGGGAAGTGTTAGTAGGCAGATACAGTGGAGTAGGTGAGCCATAGCTGGGAAGCTTACACCAATGCTGTTGAACTTGCTTTTTTTCTTTGAGGATGTATGCCTTGAAGGCTGTAAATACAGCAAAATGTATTTATTCATTACAAGTTCTTTTTGCCATATCCCTTTGATTTTACCATGGCTGTCCATGATGCCTGCTGTAAGGTTCTCCCAAATGTCCTTTTATATAATCCCTTTTTTATTAGCTAGCATTAATAATGCCTCACTTTAATTATTTGGTCTGGAATTGTCCACTCAAAGTGTTTTCTTTAATCCTTACAAGCTTTCTTTTTTAAACAAAATTCTTTTGGAAAATGTTGACTGAAGCCATGAGCTGTTTCCAGGTAAAGGGCTGGGGAAATGTATTGTTTTGCTCACATTTTCAATTTTTCAGTTGTCAAGGGCTTTTCTTTGAAATGCTTTGGTGTCACAGCACCCTGGAGCAGAAGCTGAAATCTTTGTTTCATGGGCATATACCCTGCCTTTCAAATGAAAAGCCATGAAAACAAGTTTCTAAGCCCTCATAAAGGCTTGAGAGTTTTCACATCTCACGTAGCAATTTAACAGCTAAAAATATGTGTAGATTCCTTCCTAACTGAATGGGTTTGAACCTTCCTTATCTCTGAGAAGCTGAGTTGATCTCATCATTTCTTAATGATGTTCACATGTGCCCTGGCCAACATCTGTAGTGGGCCCTTGCCATGGTGAAACCAGAAGCTGGCGTGGAGAGAAGGGCTGATAGCTGGAGGAAGGGACAGTTTGCTGAACTAGTGAAGGAGTAGAGATAGAAGGAGAAAAGTGAGTGGATCAGACAACAAAAGGCCATGATCCAGCTGAGCAGATATGAGAGTAGCTGAGCAGAAGGAAGGACCCTGGGAACCAAAGGAGAGAGGAGGTACACCAGCTTAACTGGCTAGTACTGGAGGAAAGGTGCAGGTGAGCTAGAAAGGCCATCAAGCAGAGAGAGTGGGACCTCAACAAGTCAACCTGCCTTGGGGAATAAAGTTATGCTGTTCTCTTTGTAAAATGTTGTATTTGAGAGCACTGAGAGGTGGACATGGCTATAAAATGAGGATAATGATTTCATTAGAAATACAGTGGATTTGCATCAGACTGTCACTGTGCTTTCACATGTGAGCACAGTACCTTAAGGTAGTTTGAGGCAGTTGCATAATACAGTGCATTATTTCTGTGTAAGCCAGAGATTTTAAAGGTATCAACAAAAAAAGGCAAGCAGACTATGTACGTTTTAATATCATACAGAGTGCTCACGTGGGTAAGTCTACTTTCATTCTATGCAAAAAAAAATAAGGAGCAACATGGCTTTGAGGGATAAAAAAAAAATCTATTGTCTTTCCCTGTTACCATTTTCCAAGGTTTAATGATGTGTTAAAGTACATGGATGGGTCTAAATTTGATTTATTTTTTAACATCTGATACCACATCCATCCAGTAAACAGTAAAATCCAGCTGTCCAAGTAAATACTCTATGTCAAATTAATAACTTACCATAACTTGCCTGAACCTCTTGGATGTTTAAATGTGTATATATATTGATGTATAAATATACACTTACACATGCATATGTATGTATATTTATATAAAGGAATATCTGCAGACTTAGACTGTTTAAACTATTGCAGAGATCATTCCATAATGTTTTAAACATAAAATCAATAAAACAATAACTGAGATGTCAGTTAAAAAAGCAACATGATCTATGATCTATAAATAAAACTATGCACTCTCACAGCATATACTGTTGCAAATATTTTTGCATTTGTTTATATGGAATGGGAACTGGAGTGGAAACAATGAGATGAAAATTGTATTCTGAGTAGTCCCAGAAGGAATACCTCTGTTGGGTCAAATGGCAGCAGATAGCTTCTGGCATCCCTGGGAAGATGTCATTCATGTCATCACACAAGGGCCTAGACTGTTCTTTTATGCTTTCCCATTATTTGTTCTCTTTTCTACATGTTTCAGTACATTCTGACATTGTTTGGTTTGCTTTTTGGAAGACAGAGATATGAACTAACTAATAGACCAACAATTATATTATGGGCTAATACAGACTTGCAGGATAACAAGCTGATACAGGATCAGCTATTTTAGGGAGCTACATTTTTAATATTAATAATTTGGATTAGCAGTATTACCACTGTTCTTAATCTTCATGAAGAGGAGTTTTTCACAGCTCTCTGTGAAGATTTTGTGCCTGGCAGTTTAAAACTGAAGTGTAATGTTTGCAGCCAGATTGCCTTTTGGCTTACACTTTGGTCTGCAGATATCTATATCTGTGTGGAAGTAGAGGCTTTTACTTTCCTAGCCCATAGATTTTGTGTGCATTACCTTTCCTTTGCAGCATGAATGTTATTTTCTTAAGATTTTGGTAAGGGTTTTTTTCTGGTTCGTTAGTAGATGAAGGTCTGTCTCTCCTTGCTTTTTTCCTTCTATGTCCTACCTTTATGTTGACCAAATACCTAGGATTAGTTGTTCTTCCCCCAAGAACTTCAGGAGACCTGTCTGATATGACATCTCACATGGATTTGCAGAACATTCAGCAACCATGCATCATTCTCCAGTTTAGTTTTATTCTCAGAATGATTCCTGTTGTTCAGCAAAGGCCTGGAAATTGGCATTTACTTCAGCATGCTTTTGTCTCTTTAGACTTGGGAAATCAGCTCTAAAATTAAAACCTGAAATCTTCTTATATGTACATTGAAACTCTTTCTTCTAGAAGCAGCAGTCAGAGATTCCATGGTCATTGTAGTGTTAGAACAAACAGCATGTTTTTCCTTCTTCTTTCCTAGCATTAATACCACTGCAATGCCTACATCGTGAACACTCCCCAGAATTTTTATAACTAGTCCCAATCCCTTGGGTTATGGGCAGTGTTCTTTCAGAGTAGTGTCACTCTCTCCAAATAGTTTCTGTTTCCCAAATATTAGCCAGTAGTATGTTGTATACAACATCTCTTCCTTCAGCGCTGCCATGTCTGTTGATCTTGTCTGAAGCTGGAGTATTACAAATTGTTTCATTCTATGTGTGCTACGATGTGAATTGCAGACTATATATCACAAAATGTGCTATCAAAGTAGGTGATGGAGGATTTTCAGCATGTCAAGTTGGATTTCAAACAGGGATTTATTGTTTCCCATATGAAAAGACTTTAAAACATGGTTTTGATTTATTTTTCTTAGGTTTGGGGGTTTTTTTAGGTTAATGTTTTTTTCCATTTGATGAGTGCCATGAAAATTATTATTATTCTGCTCTGGTACAGTCAGGGGAGCTAATCAGTGTTAATCTTAAAATAACATTTTTGTCCTCCAAGCACATTCATAGTTATGCTTAGTCACATGCTGCGAACATACGAACAAAGCAATCCCACATAGATTTTTATGGCCTCCTTATCACAGGCAGTGAGGATTTGTAGCAGGACATGACATGAAAGCATGTAAAAATCTATTTCTCAGTCAAAATACTGTTACCCTAGCTTGTTAGTTTTAGTGCTACGTGTGCTTCCAGCAGGCATTTCTGTGCTCTTCCAGACACTGGTGATTGGAAGAATGTGCCTTTGTAGTGTCATAGGATATCTGGAGGTAGCCACTCCAGGTCAGTTGTGATTTCTAAAGAATGCTTCATACAGGGTAGAAACTTTTTCAAGAGCTCTTTTTATTGCATCTTGAAAAGCTTTAGTACTTGAAAAGTAGTCAGAGAGACATCTCTCTTTAAAGACAATGGAATTGTCCCAGTCTTGTCTTCCATTTGAAGGCAGAATTGTATTCCAAAGGAAACACACCTTGATGCCTTTCCTAGCGTTTCAGAGCCTGAGATAAAATGAGCTTTGTTTCCTCTTACCTTTAGTCATCTTTGGGCTTTGGTATGCCAGAAACTCTGGAGCTCTACGTACTTCTGAGCGTCTTTTGGCAAGGCATCTCTTTCTCCACTGGATTTAAAATATGCATAAAATGTTATGTGTTTTCTTTTTGGTGACATGGTTTTCCAGTCTCTCCAAAGAATACAAATTCCCTCAGCCCCACAGGAGCCCTTGTTGCACACTGCTGGACCCCTGTAAGCTCTGTGTCCATCCTTCCCTCTCCCTGCACTTTGGCAGCTGGGCACTGAGCACAGGTCTTTGCTCAGTTGGCCACAGTGACTCTTGGATCCTTTCAAGTCTGTGTTTCCTTTTTATGTTTTTAAGTTTAGGAAATGGTAGTTTCCTGGAGAGCATGTCACACTTCATGCAGTGTCCTCTGCCAAACATAACTATTGGTTTTACCTTATTAAGGCTTTTCGACATGAAGACTGTTTAATCTAGCTGCAGATTTCACATGCAAATTACAGCCAGATACCTAAGCTCTGTCTGAGAAGACAGCTGATTTTTGTCATCTGAAAGCTGGTTATGAAAATTGCATCTGCTTTGTGTTTGATTTTTATTAAGGTCTTTGATATTTGTGCTTTAAAAGTAGAGGGTTTCCTTGATGTCTTTTCACTTTAGTTTCAGAACTGGTGATGCTTGGCCTTTATGTCTAATGGTTGCCCTATTTGTTCTCTACCAGCAAATTTTTGTTAGGGTAAGGGCAAATGGAGCTCGAAAAAGCATTGTAACAGAAAACAAGATTAGTTCAGTCTGCACTGCTTCACCGTGTAGTTCTCATTCTGAAAGCAGTCTGGGATTTCCAAGTGGACAGGAGTAACCTTTATCAGAGCAACCTTTGCACAGGCTGTCTCTTCCTTCCTTCCTTATTAGATAAGGACATGCACTCTTACAGAGAAAGGATCATAATTGTTTTCCTCCACACAGATACTCTCATAAAGCATTATAGAAATGGCATTAACAGCATGCTAAAATGCAACCACACATGGGATTTTTTTATCCTGACAATGAATTATCACTCTTTGCAGCAGGAAGAAGATAATTTACCTCCAGGTACTGGTGAAAACCTTTAGAGAACCTTTAATAAAAGTCTTTAGAGAACCTTGAATAGCTACCTACAGCAGAGAGGGTTTCTGGCTCGCTTCATCTGAGAGATTGATCTCTCTAGGTGTGTACAGATATAGTCTAAAGCTAGGCGTACCTCATTTTTCATACCTCAGCAAGTGCTGTGCCTTCAAGAAATGTAAAATGATTGTTCCAAAGTCAGCAAATGGTCTCAAACCTCATGCTACAATAACCTCGACTCTGTCTTTTGTCTTCTACCTGCTTTACACGTCACTTCAAACTGTGAAGTGCGGAGGGTTTGACAATGAGTACTGCTGGCAAATCTCTCCTTGTCTACAGTTAAGACTGCATTGGTTGAGTTGTTTCACCCGGTCTCCACTGGCTCCTTGAGGTTTGTTCTACCCTCACAAAATTCAGCAAAATAAAATGTTGGTGGCAAGTGGGGAGTTGCCGAAGTAGCAGATTAGTGTGAATTGCTGCAATAGCAAATCACACTGCTGACAGAACAGTGTGTCCTGAAAATCTATTCCCTTTATGGGCAGGAGAGTGATTTTATTTAAGGGGAGAGATCTTTTTTTTTTTTAATTTTTGTCAGCAGATGATTTGGTTTCTTTTTTTTTTTTTTCTTCTTAATAAAGGAGTTTTCAGCATTGCAGAGATTAACTTTACATTGCTCAAAAACTGATAGCTCATATCTGAAATCTGACATAATCAATACCTTTAAAGTCAGGAGTCTTTTTCCTGGCCCACATGGAAGCTTTAACTGCTTCACATCAATGACTGCATTTTCAGCTCAAACTCACATGGTGAAATTCTTCCAATCTCCTGTAGTAGTGTCACATAATTGCTTAGCCTTACTGTCCATTCCAGTGAAACCATGAACTGTACAGGAAAGAATGAGTTGAGGATTTCAGTGCCATTTGAGATGGGGTTGTCCTGATGTGAAACACTCTTGTTAGAAACTGTGATATGTGAGTAGATTGTATTAAGTTCTGCACAATTCTTTCTGTTGGTGTGTAAACTACTATAAATGATTGAATGCTATTTATGTGGACATGCTCTAAACTCATTGATATGACACTAAATGGAACCATAGTAATTCTTTCTTGTGTTATCTAAAAAACTTAAACTGTTAATACCAATTCCCTTTTCCTGTTACTTTGATTTGCTGTAAGAAGAGCTTGGCAGATTATCTCTTAACTGATGCATCCCCCAGGGCCATGATATACTGATACTGTAAAGTCCACGCTTTCTACTGGTTTACATATGTTAGATTTCTTACTGGAATTTATTAGGGTACTTTCTGCTTAGAAAGTCCTGTGTTAAATGGAATTTGGTTGCTGGAGAATTGGCATTTTCTTGGTACAGTGCTGAAACAGTTTGGTAGCAGTCTTTTATAGGGCATACTTTAAAAGTATCAACTTATAAATTTTAGTTTAAACTTGAGAGTGATGCAGCTGCAGCATATTTAGTAGACCATTTTGCCACCTTTGTGGAAGGGCAGTTTGCTAGCTCACTTTCAACTTGGTGTCCACCAGGACTCCTATGTCCTTTACTACAAAGCTGCTTTCCAGCCAGTCAGCCACCAGCCTGTTCTGGTGCAGGGAGTTGTCTCTCCCCAGGTACAGGACTCTGCATTTGCCTTTGTTGTACTTTGTGAGATTCCTGTCATCCCCGTTTCTCCAGGGATCCTCTGGATAGCATGACCTGCTGGTGTATCAGTCACTCCTCCCAGCCACTCATTGTCATTTTTGAAGTGATAGGAGAAAGCACCATCTGATGGCTTCAATTCTCTTTATGATTTATGTTGTTACAAATGAGGATGTCCAGGTTGTGTAATTCCTTGGTCAACGTACAAATTAGTTGCTTAAAGGAAAGGGACTGTTTTCCTCTCAAGATAATGTGCCAAAGGACAAAAACATTTCCAGCTTATAGTCACTTCTAATTGTTCTGTGTGTTGCTTTTATTTTGTCATCTGTTAGGATGCAGGAAGTCAACAAATAGGCTTTTTGCTGGGAAGCTGTGGGGTTACCGTGGCCTTGACTAGTGATGCATGCCATAAAGGACTGCCTAAGAGCCCCACAGGGGAGATACCACAGTTTAAAGGTAAGCTAACCCTTGCTTACCATGGATATCCCAGGTCATTTACAGTAACAGCCATTGCATGTGTTTAGTTATAATGGGTGAGGATCAGGCCTGTGCTGAAACACTTGCCACAGGAGCAGCTGTGGCTGGGACACAGTTTCCTCAGCTGTGTGTCACTGGTTGGTGGAGATCAGTGCTACTACCTCATGGCTGCTGAGCCATACAAGTGCTCCTGATCAGGTTCTCCACTGGCTTAGCCGCACTGCTGAGATTGTATGTGGCCACAAGACAAATTAAGCCAACAAACTGAGGACTGTAAGAAGCGTTTGTACAATTCAATCATAGAGCTAAGTGGTGGGAGAGTAACCTCTGGCAGGAGAGTGGTACTTGAGTCCCTAACAAACTGCCCAGCCATTCTGTCTGAGAAGGTCACAGCAGCTGTGTTAAGAAAGCAGTTCTGGAAAATCGTCTGTCCTGTGCTGCACTGAGGTTTAAGAGGAGCAGTGTTTAGGTAGTGGTGACGCTCTGGAAGAGAAGAGTTATCTTATTAGCAGGAGCTCCACAAAAAAGCTGACTTTTCTTTGTACCTCAGGCTGGCCAAAGCTGCTGTGGTTTGTCACAGAGTCTAAACACCTCTCCAAACCACCGCGTGACTGGTTCCCACACATCAAGGATGCAAACAATGACACAGCTTACATTGAGGTGAGTTAATGAAGATGCATCTCCTCCTCAAATCATTGCATATGGCACTTCTTCATTAGGTAAACATCATTATTCATTCACTAGTCACAGAAGCAAATAGCATCCTGTTTTAGCCTGTTAATAAGTAATATTTTCTAATAAATCATACTGGATATTGATTTCAGAAAAGTTAATGAAATGTTAAATTGCTTTTTGTGTGTTTCTAATGTTAATGCTTTTATGTCATCTGTGTGGCTGACACAATATTACATTAAACTTGCCTTGGCCAGTCTTGATCTTGTTCACAGTGTGACCTTGCCCACTAGCCTTGAGATGAACAGACACCAAGTCTCACAGTGAAGCTTCAGTTCTCATATCACAACCTTCAGACAGAGAAGGAACTTCTTGTTCAGATGGTTGCCTGTCACTTACTTCACTCCCCCAAAAGAGCAGCATTAGGAAGGGAAAATTAGTGATTCTGTTAAATTCAATTTTTCTTTGGGACAACCACCAACCCAATGACAGACAGTGCCTGTTACCCCCTCTTCACCCATTCCCCCCACCAAGGGAAGGGAAAGGAGTTGAGAGAGACGCACACTTGTGGATTGGAAAATAAAAATAAAACTACTTTAATAATAATGATAAATGAGATATATAAATATATACAAAACCCAATAACCCCCCTAGATGGTTACTACGTCACCAGTGACACTGCAGCAGAAGGCCTCAGCAGCAGATGCGAGCCAGGCTCAGGGGCTGGATCCTGGTAGTGGATGCAGGAACTTAGGGATCAGGATTGAGAGCAGAACAGACAGAGTTCTCTTCAGATGCTGACCATTGAAGTGCAGGAGAAGAAGAAGAAAGAGCAAGAACCAAAGTAAAAGCTAGCAATGGGGAACTGACCCCCAGTCTATATAACAAATATGACATATATGGGATGGAATACCTACTTGGTCAGTTTAGGGTCACCTGTCCTGGCTGTTTCTCCCCGAAGGTGCAGCCTTTACCCTGCACCCCCCAACGTGAGACAAGATTCAGTAGTGACCTTGCTTTGCATAACAATCCCTGGTAGTAAATCTAAACATTAGGCCTTATCACTGCTAGAAGCTGGCAGTGTCTGCAAAAACATGTTGTTAGTTTCAGAAGGTGCAGTTTCTCAGAGGAGCTTTAACTGAAAAGTAAAATTATTGAACAGAATTAGTTCTTTTCTAACCCAAGCCAGGACAAAAGGGAATAAGTTCAGGTGAGTGGAGCCAAGGTGTTTTCTATCCTCATGCAGTCAGAACACTGGGCTTGAGAAGCCAAGATACCTCCATTTTCAATCTTGCTGATTATCTTCATCATGGAGAAAGATAAATGTTTAATTTACTTTAATTACTGCTGATAGTTTTCAGACTCTTTCATAAAGTTGCAAACATTATTGCAATCATCAGCAATGATCTTCCACTTCTTTTTAAGCTATTTTCACATGACTCTTTCATACTCTCCTGGTCAGAGAGCTTTGTGTCTTTCAGACTGTAGATATATAGATTGTTATAACAGCACCCACAAGGTCTCTGGTCAGCTCTTATTGTATGCCTTATAAGACACAGAAGAAAGAAGCTCAAGTTTATTGGTTGACCTATAACATCTAATGTGAACACTGAGCAGACTGAATTAGGTCATTCTTTGCTAAATCTAGCTAGCCTTTTAGTCATTAACATGATCAAAATTGTTAGAATTATTTGTCCATAATGCCTGTGTTCAAACAGCAGATGGATTTCTGATACCAAGCCTGGGTAGCTTCAGTTAAAAGAGAAAGACTTTCTGAAAAAAAGCACCTCTTAACAAAAAAAGCCTTCCAAGCTCCTCAGTACTGATGCCTTCTTAAAATAGAGTAATTAGATGTGTCCATCATTCACCTACATAGCTATTAAATAATGGAAGTAGGGCAACTGTTGTACATTGAATTCCCCTGCTTATTTCTTTTTAGTACAAAACATGTAAAGATGGAAGTGTGCTTGGGGTGACTGTGACAAGGATTGCACTGCTGACACACTGCCAAGCTCTGACCCAGGCCTGTGGATATACAGAAGGTATGGAGTACACTTCCATTTCTTCATCCTTCAAATCAAGTGTGAATTGTAATATGTTTCTCAAAAGGCTGCTGTCTTTACATTTTACATAGATCTGTGTCAAAGTCTTAAACCCCCCTGGTTTCAGAAAATATGCGCACATTTAAAATATCTTTGTGACAGGTACAAGTAATGTCCTAGTCAATACAAATCCTGCAGTGGAGACTTGCTATGAAAGTTAAGCTTTGAGGTCATCAGTCATGTTATACCAAAGCTTGCTTCCTTTGGGTGGGTTTGCCTTGGGTCTGTGCCATGTTCTAAAAAATAAACTGTTTTGTTTTTGTTGGACAGCTGAAACAATTGTGAATGTATTAGATTTCAAGAAGGATGTTGGTTTATGGCATGGGATTCTTACAGTAAGTATATTTTTTATTCTGTATGAGTATTGAAAAATAAACTAACCTAATATGCTTATTACTGCCCCAAACTGGGATGTCCTACAGTTTCTTCTAATGCAATTTTTTCTACTTTGAAAGCAAAAATAATGTGACCTAAACCCGTGATCTTCTGCTAGTACATGTGCCTGTGATGAGCATAGTAAAGATGCCAGTGTCTTTGTATGCATCATGTCAAATACTCTGGCCTCATTCTTACCATCTTGTTCTGATTTTACTGATGCATGATTTTGAGATCAACTTTATAGCAGAAACAAATTAAATTAGTACTTGCCTTAGCAATATGACCATTGACTAGCTTCTCTGTTAAAACTCACATCAAAGGTGGGTTTGCTAACATTAAAGCATTTCTGATACTTTAAATTGCATAAATTGACTGCTTGCTGTTTGAATGTCTTCCTTGGTTGACATGGGAGGCAATTGACATATTTTAAAGGATTGCTTCTAACAGTGCTAATGCAATGCAGTAAGTGACTGACAAAATACTTACTGTTCACTGATCATTTAAAGAACTAGTGCTGTTTTGAAGGGTCACTGTTCGTGGTTCCCAGGATCTACAGGCCCTGCATGCTATGATTCCCAGGGTATACAATGTACTTTTCCCATGCAGTGTTATATTGTTCTTAGTATCAAAGGGCAGTAATAACAATTCAAAAGCAGAAATGGCCTATTAAGTTTAATGCCCGTAAGTATCTCTTGTTAAAAAAATACCACTGAGGTTGAAAGCAAGCATCTTACAGACCTTTTCTATGCCTTGCTTTGCTATTACTCTTGGTATGAACTTCATTTTCTTCATTACTTGCATGTAAGTGCTTCTACTGTACCTACATTTGTGCCAGACTGAAAGGAGAATTATCTTTTGCAGTTCTACAAGTGTTTAGATGACTAATGCACTGGGACACTTAACCTTTCTTAAGCCTATGTTTTCCAAAACAGATACTGTATTTAACCTGAGCTGCTATGAGTGGAGGCGTGTTGCCCTCGGAAGATGTTTCTAAATGGTAACAGAAATAAAGCAGCAGCTCATTTACAGGCTGTTTGTATAGTAGTAGTACTGAGAAGCCACTAAAGCAATTGACTGCCTCAGACTGGGAGATCAGTTTTGGATCTGTTGTTGGTTTCACTCAGCTGCTTTTTCTAAATTTCCTGCAGCTTTTCCTGACCTTGTTGAAAACATTGGCATTAGCCCATCTGGGGAAAGACTATAAAGACTCCTTCATTTATTTTCTGCTAATATAAATTGAGCTGTGGTTAATCTGTGACTCCAGTTTCTCTGCCTGCTGTCTTTTATATAATTTCTGCCCCACTACAATTAGTAGCTCTTCAGTCTTCAGAGAGATGGATTTCTTCAGACAGATATGTTGCTGTTGCTTGTTCTTTTGAGTCTTCATATGTAGTTGAAGTTTGGTAGGCTTAGGCATAATATTAACCTATGTGGCAAAGATACAGTTACTCTTCATCCAATGTGTATTTTTTCTATTTAAAGTGAAACAATTAGAGTATAAATAGGAAGATGATGTTACCTTTTAGCAGTACCACTTCAAAATCATGATCTGATTAGTCTGAATCCTTAATCCTTAATTGAAGCATTAGAAAATGAGGGTCTGTTTCATCTCCACGTAGATAGCTAGATAAGAAAAGATAAATGCCATCATTGACAATAAAACAAGCATGTAGTGATTTGCATAGATGTCCCTGCCCATTAGACAATATAAATAATTCCAACAATCCTTGTATAAACCCCATTTATCTTATTTGATTTCAGAGTGTCATGAACATGATGCATGTTATAAGTATTCCATACTCCTTAATGAAGGTGAATCCACTCTCATGGATACAAAAAGTCTGTCAATACAAAGGTAAGGAACAAGAATATACAAAAGTAAGTTTGACAGTAAAAATCAAAAGTACAAATTGGTAACACAGATGCATAGCATTTATATGGTGTATTAGTAATATTTCCATTCTTCTTGCAGCAAAAGTAGCCTGTGTGAAATCCAGAGACATGCACTGGGCATTGGTGGCACATCGAGATCAGAGAGACATCAACCTTTCCTCGCTGCGTATGCTGATAGTGGCTGATGGTGCAAACCCATGTAAGCTATGCTTCTGCAGTCCAGTAGAGAATAGGGAGAGTTTTCTGGCTTGCATTTTAAGTTTCAATTTTCAGCCATCTTAGCTAAAATATTTACAAAGTATAGGGTTTGTCTTCTGCAAGCTATATGATATTTATGGAAACAGTAATTCATTTTGGATATTTGTTTTTAATATTTTTCTTTAGCTAACCCTGAGGCAAACCTGTTACTCCACATAACATCAGCTGCAGTAAATCAGTTCTGTTTAGCATGAAAGACTGAATTAAATAATCTTAAACTATAGAAAGGATCAGAACATTTCTTCTAAATGATGGCACTCAGATGCAGAAGTAACTGAGAATTTTAGGGGAATACTTGTACTGTTCTAGAGAAACACATCTGGATCACTTCATGACAATAATAAACTGTTTATATTATTTAAGATACCAGCATGTAGATCTTCTTGTTTGTAGTAGTTTACTTTGACTTTATGTATTAAATCTTTAACTTACCTCATTCTTAAAAAAAGAATGATGTAATGAAATTCATACTGTAAATCTGGCAGTAGTGGCTTTTCTAAGTAAGCGTGATGAAAGGACTTTATGCTCAAAAACTAATCTTTATTCTCTGTATACATAATCTATATACATATGTGTAGTTGTAGCAGTTGCAACTTCTTTCCCAGTAGACATGGGTCCTTTTTAATTTTTTTCTCCTGAGAAGCCTGTATATTCAAGTAAGTTTGCAATTTGAATAGCATCACTTCAGAAATCAGATTATTTTTCTCCTCTTATTTTTTTTTTCCTCAACCTAGGGTCTATTTCTTCCTGTGATGCATTTCTCAATGTCTTCCAAAGTAAAGGTCTAAGACAAGAGGTCATTTGCCCCTGCGCTAGTTCACCAGAAGCTCTGACTGTGGCCATTCGAAGGTACTGTGTTACACCAGTGGCAATAGACTCATTGGAGAATGTATCTGGTAATGTGAAAAGAAATTAAAAATTAGACAAGTATGAATCTGCATGCTTAACTTCTGAATGGCATTTTGAGTTTTCATTTTGTTTATGTCCAAACAAGACATACAAGAATTTGTAGAGTAATTTAACTTCAGAATGCTTTATAATGTAGTTCCCAGTTCTGTAATTTAATCTAATTTTAAATTAAATAGACTGAAATGTAAAAGCTAATTCTGTAAAAAGAAGTGGAAAAATGCCACCATAAGCATAAAATTAATTAAAATGTGGGAACTTAAGTGGAATTGCTATTGAAGCAAAGCATGCTTTGAAGTAGTTTGTTTAAAGAGAGTTATGACATTCTGCAGGTTGGTTTTGGCTCACTGGTGCTTTTTAACCATTCATAAACTCTCAATAATCTAGAAATGCCATTGGAGTCTGGGGAATTTGTGCCAAGAAATAAAATGGATAAATTCTAATAAAACTCTTAAGCTGTATATACAGGAATGTCAAAATGCAGCAGTCAACTGTCATGAGCACTGTAGCACACAGTAAATGGTATAACTGCTGTCTGCTTTGGCAGAATTTTCCAAACCTTGTACCTTGAACAGTAGGCACTTTGTTTTTAAGTTCAAATTTCTGCAGTAATTTGTAATTGTTTCACATGTTCAAACATGAAGTATAAAACTGTAAAGCACTGTAATAGCATTAAGTAAAATAATTCCTGCCACAAAGTTTAAAATACGCTGCCCAAGTGAAATTTAACTGGATATTCAAATAGCTTTCCTGTGAAAGATCCCAGGAAGAAAGACACAAGACCAAGAGTGTGGTTGACTTTCAGCCAACTCATTATTAACTTAAAACATCTGAAAGCTATTCAACAGGCACTTACCCTGTCCAGGTTAGTTGTCTTTCTGTGAACTACAGGGTCTCAGAGAGCCCTTCATTCAGCTCCGCTAGCCTGCTCTCAGCTTTGTACCAAGGACTACACTGCTTTTCCCTTGTATTGGGTTTCCCTGCCGTAGGCTGTGCAGACCTTCACTCCCTCAGAATGAGCTCTTGCTTCTAAGTGCATAGAGGAGGTGGAAGGGCAGTGGGCATTGCTTGTGCTGAGCACTGACTAAAGGGAGAGTGTTTGCACCTGCTCTTGCTAGCCCTGGAAAATAAACCTTGGATCACAGGTTGTGTAAGTGGAAGAACTCACTGCATCTCAATGTACAGTGGCTGGCATGCCCTTTCTAGACTCTATGTTTACAGCACTAGAGATTCATTTTCAAATTAACTAGCATTGAGAGGTTACATAAAAAAATTTATTAGCACACAAATTAGTAGATAATTAAGAAAAAAAGGGCATTTTTATCTTCAGTGCCTCGCTGTGTAATTACAGAGCAGTTCTTACTACAGTGAATGCTACTGAACATGCATCTCCTTTTTTTGAAGTCTGTTTAATGGTAGGATAATACCAGCTGAACTTGGGAGCTTTAGTATTTTTCACTTTATTCCCACCATCTCCACTGACAGTAAAGTCATTATCAAACAAGTTCTGAAGAGTTACAGCTGAAGTATGCATTTAAATGACTTCCTGCAGAGAGAGATCCAGAGAGCTCCCTGCTAATGCTCCAACTCTTTCAAAATCTGTGGTGTAACTTTACTGATTTTCCTTCAAGGAAGAGTAACAAAACTAGTTCTCAGTTGAAATACCCTTATAGTTTAGAAAAAGGCAGTAATACACTAATAGAAACTCTAGCCTTGGAGTTGAATCATGAAGCCTAATATTTAAGGATATGTCATGCAAATAATTCTTTATGGTTTTCCCCCTTGGTTTATTGCATATTAGTCTGAGCCCACTTGCTTAAGGGAGTGCTAAAGTACAGCTCTGTTCCCATTTAAACAACTGGCAAAAAATAGTGCTAAAATAGATTGTATCTGTAAATGGCAGTAGTAACTGTTCTCTGAATGGTCTAGAGGTACTCAGTATGAACAATTCAGCTTTGAAGTCGATGCAAGTTGTCCCTCTTTCATGGTTAAGGAAATTTAAGGGCTAGGTTTGGATTTGAATTCGATGTGTGGACTGTACAGTGGATGAGGATGGAGATCAGTGACAAGTGGTGTATCTCAGGGGTCCACACTGGGACCATTGCTCTTTAATGTCTTCATCAATGACATAGACAAGGGGACCAAGTGCACCCTCAGCAGGCTTGCAGATGACACCAAGCTGAGTGGTGTGGTTGAGATAACTCAGGGATGGGATGCCATCCTGACAGACCTGGACAAGCTTGAGATGTGGGCTTGTGTGAACCTTATGAAGTTCAACAAGGCCAAGTGCAAGGTTGTACACCTGAGTCAGGGAACCACTTGTATCAATACAGACAGGAGGATGAAAGGATTGAGAACAGCCCTGTAGAGAATGACTTGGAGGTACTGTTGGGTGAAAAGCTATGCATGAGGGATGGCGATATACACCTGCAGCCTAGAAAGCCAGTTGTATCCTAGGCTGTATCAAAAGAAGTGTGGCTAGGAGGCTGATTAAGCAGTAAAATGTGTTTTGGGGAGCAAGAGTGAGAGGAAGTTGATCAATAATGTTGCTGAAGGTTCCTTTTACATGATGGGAATGTTATTTATCACACCTGCTTGTTTACTAGCACCATTTATAATACTCTAACATGTTTTCAGGTGTGCCCATATCCTCCTTTGTTGACAATGTCACTTGAGAAGTAAGCCTCATAAAACCTATTAATTGAAATTTATAGTGCCAATCTCTGCAAGGCTCACGTGAGCATGCTTGGCTAAAGCCCACCTAGTATCTGGAGCACAGTAGAGGAGAAATGTCATATAAAAGGACAATGTCTGTTAAAAAAAATTGTTGTGTTATGATGGTCTCTTTAAGAAAAAATGCAGAATCTTGAACTGAATATTGGCTGGTTTACCCATCTTGAAAATAGCTGGAGTCTGGCTACTCTACATGGGTGCATCATCCATACTCAAATCTGCAGCACGTTAGCTTCTGCTTTTGCATTTTAAAATGCAGGGCAGTGTAAGAATCCTTCCCGACAGGAAAAGCCCTGACATATTCCCTTGACTTAATAACTTGCATGTGTCAACATTCATTTTCTCAAGCCACGCTCTGCCTAGGTATAATTGTATCCACTGGTACAGCAAGGAGGGTTTATATTGAAGCAAGTTGACAGACAGCTTATGCTGATGCTGTAGAATTGTACAGCGTGTCTGCAGTGAATCTGAGCACATTGAGGTCGTACAAAGAGGCTGCATCCACAACATTCTGACCATGACTGATGAAGGTGTAATTTGTTTTAATTTTCATGGGGTAAGTTAGAATAGGAAGAATTCAATTATATGCACTAAAATAATGATGGTAAAGTCCTTGCAGTTTTTACAGGTAGTTGGCAGTGAATCTATTACAAAGTGATTTCTTCTGCTTGGTAATTTTAAATGCTTACATATTGGGAGTGGGAAGTCATATCTGTGATTTAAGCACAACAAACTTGTACTCTAATCTTGACTTCGATACCAGTGTGTGCTAGAGTTAGGCTTTCAATCTGGCAGGTGAGTTTGGTTTCCTGTGTTACCTCAAGTAGGTAACATATAGAAAGTTTTATCAAGTTATTTACTGAGAAGTTCCAAATATTTAGAGTGCAGATTGCCTTCACATCATCTGAACTGCCTTTCAGTATTTTTAAAATAAAGCAAAAGGCTTATTAAACAATCTTTATAAATCTGTCTGAAAATTCAGTAGAAGCTGTTTTGGATGAATGTTAGGTGTTACTTGATCTCTGTGGCCCCATATATGTGAGTGGCTGCTGAATGGGAGGGTTGACAGACGTGGTTACTCAGAAATGACTGAAAAACAGGTTTCTGTCAGGTCTAGTAGGAAGAAAAGATGAAATTTTAAATCCTCAAAGAAAGGAGTATTTACAAGAGTAGTCCATTAAGAATAAGTAAATGCTTGCGTCTGCCTGATGGAGCACTAATGTTGTAACCTGTGGTTGCAGGCCAACAGATGACAGCAATCAGCCACCAGGCAGAGGAGTTCTGTCCATGCATGGTCTCACTTATGGAGTGATTCGAGTGGATTCTGAAGAAAAGCTTTCTGTTCTGACTGTCCAGGATGTTGGCTTAGTAATGCCAGGAGGTGAGGATATTTCTTTGAAACTTACTGTGATTCATCAGTTTACATAATTATCTGTAGAAGGTCGTAGGTGGGCATACTTTGCTTAGACAACAAGCT
The DNA here is from genome assembly GCA_013399015.1 of Galbula dea. Classification (NCBI taxonomy): domain Eukaryota; kingdom Metazoa; phylum Chordata; class Aves; order Piciformes; family Galbulidae; genus Galbula; species Galbula dea. Next base: position 5,365,553 of record VWZX01000708.1, read on the forward strand.
CTGGGTTTAGAACACGTGCGCTTGAGAACATTTTAGTCCAAAAGTATTACCTTGAAAAACTTCATGGTTTGGAAATACCAAGATTCTTCTCTCTGTTTACCTCAGTGGCTGTCCTTACATTAGCAGTGGGCTTTAAACAACCTGTCACCAGTCACCACTTCGGAACATCCATTGCTTAACTGTGAGATATTGGTACAGAAAATAAGAAATTTGGATTCTGGTGTCTGGAGGCTATAAATAAATACCCTTAAGCCTGACCCAAATGAGACTCAGTAGTGAAAGTTTTCATAATCTGTGCTAAGGAACAACAAATTTGCTATCTGGAGGCTTTTAGAATCTTTTTCCAAAGAACTTTTGCTATCACCCAGTTATTAGAGGAGGTGTGACTGAACAGTTCATGTTGATAAATTCAAACTGAAACCAGTGCTTCTAAATATGAAGGTAAGGTTTTTTTCATGAGAGATAGATTTTTAAGTGAGATGTTTAAGAATTAGAAAAGGGTAATACTGTAGTTTTTCATAAGAGAATGTCTGTTACACACCAAAGGAAGAAAATACAATGATGCTTCTTAATAAAATTTCAGTTAACTTAAAGGAAGATAAGATTGGTTGTAGTCTAACAGTTATTGTATAAGGTGGTATTATAGATGTGCCATCTTGCACTTCACATTACATTCTGATCATTTTAATAAAAGCACATGCTCTTACTTATCTTCAGAGTGAGAGAAAGGTCATTCAAGATTGTTTCTACTTGTACTTAAAAAGACATGCTGATCCATTTCTGGTCTCTTGTTTATTGTATCCTCTTACCAACTGCAAAATCTACACATGCTGGACTCTGACTCCAGGGATTGTGGCTAAAGCAGCATACCTGATTCTTACTCGCATGACTGACACATAAAACAGTGCTTCTCCCTCAGACCAGTGCTTTCTAATCTTTCCTGTTTAGCTCCTGCTATCTCTGCAGTCCTGTAAGACCCGTGAGAGGGAGTCTGAGCTCTGATAAATTCTTAGTAAAGCAACCATACTAGGCTGCCAGAGTATCTTGATCTTTCATGTGGTGCTGCTTGGTACTTTGAGAGAGGTGGATTTCCTGGTTGCCTGCCTCCCTGGCAGTATAATTAGTACAAGAACTCCATTAGGGTGGGGTTTTTTTGCCCTGACTGTGGCAAATCTGCCTTCAGTATGCAAAACTGGGGACACAATCACGTTTCACAGCAATATTATAGATCAACTGAAATCTTAGAAAGCAAAGCAAATTAGGTTTTGTTATGAGTGTGAAGACTGAGTTTATGTAGATCTTTTCATTATATAACAACAATGTTGAACACAGTGTTTGAGAAATCAATTGGTAGACATTAGTCTATGTAGAATTTGTCAACTCAGTTTGTCTTTCAGTGTCTTTCCCACAGCTTTTATTACTTTGTAGTTTGTTTTATAATATTTTTTAAAATCCTTTTCTCTCCCTCTAGCTATAATGTGTTCAGTGAAGCCAGATGGAATTCCTCAGCTCTGTAAAACAGATGAAATAGGAGAGCTATGTGTATGTGCTATTGCAACGGGTACATCATATTACGGGCTCTCGGGCATGACCAAAAATACTTTTGAGGTAAGATGACCCCAAACTGCTATATACATCCTTCCTTTTAAACTTTTTCTGTTTCAAGGTAATATTTGACATAAAATACTGATAGCAACAGTATCAGAATAGCAGCACTGATCAGTACCTGTCGCTTGGGACATGTGCTGTAGTGAGATAATCTGCACTGAAGCCCATTTGATTGACTAGAATAATAGAGCTTTATGAGCTTTAGCTTTGAAAGAAGATACCAGGGTCTGCAACAATCAGAAGGAAAGTGAGAAGAAAGATAAAAGTTCAAAAGGTAATACTGTACCAATCTATGAGCTAGCTACATGCAGAATTTGATTTTTGCAAACAATCAAGTGTACAGTAGGAAGGCTTCTGGGTATCTTTAAAAAGCAGTTTCCAACATTTTCCACAGTGCAGTCAGTGTTAAAGGCATACACTTACTCAGATTCCTGACAGATGTAGTCTTCTGGAGGTATCTGAATAGCAAAGATACCTTTTCCTAACTGACCCCCACCTGCTTTTGTTTTAATTGCCTTAGGTGAACGTATTTTGTTTCATGGAATCTGTTTTCCTTCAGGTTTCAGCTCCAGTGCCGACAGCTGTACTGATAGCTCTGTTGTACCTGCTTGCTAGTTATCATTAACTTTTGCTGAAGCCAGTATGAAAGGCTGGACAAATCAGAGAAATACTGAAAAAGAATTGAGCTGAGATTTTTATTAAGTTTTGATCCTTTTCCCTTTCAATGTCTGAGAAAAAAACTCAAGAAAAATACATTTGCATTTCCCTTAACAAATAGTGACCAAACATGACTAGTATCTCCTGCAAAATGCAGATTTCAGTGTTGTAAACACTGTACCTTAAATAATTAATAGAGACTGTGACTCTGCATCCTACTGTTGAAGCCAGGAATCATACTATTGTGAACTGAAATCTGATTGCTGTGCTTCAAGTGCAATTGTCAATACCCAATGTGAATGATAATCCCAGATTTGATGTATTTCAGGTAGAAAGGTACTTACATTCATTTTGGAGTACTTACTGTAATTGTAAAATCATTCATAATCATAACTGGATCTGCAGTTTAACAACATATTTAGACTTATTCATAATGGTAAGCAAATAAATGGCCACTGAGTGAGCAGGGCCACTCATTTTTAAAGTTAAGCATATTCTCAGGAGCCCTCTCTAAATGGGCCTCTTCTGTTTTATTGTTTTAATTCATGTTGCAGGTATTAGAGTCACAGAGTTTTGTGGTCCTGAAATGAATAATAGCTGAGGATATATAGGTATTAAATCTGTTCAATAACAGTCATCCTTGGGCATCTGGCAGCAGAATTTAACCTTTCTTTTTAGATGAGCCTTGAAGGACATTCTATAGCCATGGTCTTCTCCTTGCCATTGTCTTGAATAACTTGTCTTTAGACTACTCTGATTTAAAGAAATGACAGCAGGAAAGTGGTTGTTTTAGAATGCAGCTCGAAGTAGCTCACATGCCAGAGGGATAACTGTGCTTGATAGAGAAATCTGTCAGGTGGAAGCTACATAAGCCTGTGGTTTTCAGATGTGTGTAGGGCTGTATTTTCGTGTTTAGACATGCTGCAGAAGGCATTATCACTGGTATTGTGCAGACTTAATTGATCTTAGATAAAATTATGGTCAGCTGCAAGAGTCAGTAGTGCACAGTACCTTAAAATAGCTCCAACTCTAGCCTGCTTATTTCTCTATACTGTGCTGGAAATGAGCATAAGGTACTGAAAAGAACCTCTACTAGAATGTTTACAGTTTAATCTCTCAGTAACCTATATATAACACCTTAAGTTAGCTGCATTCCTCACAACAGTTTTTTTTATTCAGTGGTGTTTATTTTCATTTATAATTTTTTTTAAGGTGATAAATAATTTACAGACCCTTGGTTAGGGAAAATGTATGGTAAACAGTGGGATTGAACTTGCTCAAACTCAAGTTCTGAAAATTACACACACTAGTCTAGGAGTTTCCTGACACTCCCTTTATGGTCAGTGAAGAGTAAAGAGCATCACCAGTGACCTATTTGTTTCATTCCAGAGGAGCCATCTGAGAGAGCATGCCTGAAATATTTTGCAGCATGGTCTCTGCATGTAGAATTGACTATTGGTGCTTCTCTGTCTTACAGGTGTTTCCTATGACCAGTTCTGGTGGCCCTATCACTGAATATCCTTTTATAAGGACTGGACTACTAGGCTTTATAGGACCAGGTGGACTTGTCTTTGTTATTGGCAAAATGGATGGTTTAATGGTTGTCAGTGGAAGAAGACATAATGCTGATGACATTGTAGCAACAGCACTGGCTGTGGAACCAATGAAATTTGTCTACAGGGGAAGGTTTGGGGATTTCTTTTCTTACATTATGTAGAAATCTTTGTTTTGCTCAGGCCAGATGTAAGTGACTCAAAATGCTTTCAGAAGGCATTGCCTAACCTCTGCTGTGGTTTCCCCCCATTGCTGTTTATATTGCTAGAGCCAGGAGTCAGCAGAGGGAAGCAGATGTTAGATACCAAGGTCCAAAACTGTGATTATTAAAATTTCCAGTTGAACAGCTGATAATGCTGAAGGTGTTGACTCAAGAGGGTCCTTACTATCTGAGTTGAATGTTTCCAATATGCCTAACACTGAAGTTCTTGAACATGACAGCAGTTTCTTGTGTGACCTGAAACAGCAAGAGACATCTAAAACTTCTGAAGAGCCTAATGCAGTAACTCATACTTGATCCCATGGCACACCTCTCACAAAATAATGTTGCAATTACTTTCTTCTGAGAGGGGCACAAAGAAGGTGCTTGTACTGGCTGTTATGTAACAGTTTAACAACAACCTTGGTGTGACCCAAATTGAGTGCTTTTCTTATCCCAAGAATCACAGAATGTTAGGAGTTGGAAGGGCCCTCAAAAGATCAAATGTTCACTTCTCCAACCCTGCTGTGACATTGTGGCTGTTATTTACCTGACTCTAGAACAAAGTCCCCTATTTCTCCTCCAGAAGTTACCCAAAACTGTTCTTGTTGTTTTTTCCCCCATAAATAAGCTACTAATAGATGTACCAGTTGTCTGACTAATCAATAACAAAATCATAGTTATGGAGGATTAACTTGACAAGTTTTTCCATCTCTCCTGGCACTAAACACTCTTCTCTTTCTCTTCTATAGAATAGCAGTGTTTTCAGTGAGCGTGCTGCACGATGAAAGAATAGTTATTGTTGCTGAACAAAGGCCAGATTCCACAGAGGAAGACAGTTTTCAATGGATGAGTAGAGTTCTCCAGGTAATGCTCTTTATGTATGCTTGGAAGCTATTTTTTCTTGCTTTATATTCTTTCATCCCCTCAAGGTAACTGACCTTTGTCTTTGAGTAATTGTAAGTCCACCTTTGGTTGCACTTGCACCTAATGAGCACAAAATTAGATTCTTCTCAGTGACAGTTCCTGTCTGGGCTGCACATATCCAGAGAGTGATCCTTTTCCTAATGAAAATGATGCAAGAAACCAGGACTGAACTGAAGTAAGTAATAGGAAGGAGCAAGTAGCATATGGTTTATAAGGATATAGTCATTCAGTACTTCAAAAGGATAATGAATGGATATATATACTCTTACTGTCAAAAGCTGCCAAAGTCTCTTACTAAGCAATTATTGGCACTGATATGGAGTTGACCTCATCAAAAGTGGATATACGTATCCAAGCTAGATCTCCAGGTTTGTTTTTAATCAGTGGGGGATGATTACGTGTTTCTAGTGCACCATGTTGATAGCTAAAATAAACCGAATGAAACACAGCTTAAAAATGCTGATTTCTCTCCAGTGAAATGAAGGGAAGTGATTGATTAGTTCAGTTCTAGGTATCTACAGTGAGATTATCTGCTTGGAGGACACCTATTGCAAGAAATCCCATTCCAGCTGTCTGGTACCTGTTAGTACCTGTTACTCCCACTTCCCTTTCCTACCTTTCTTTCTGTCCTTCCTCAAGGACTCTTCTTAGGTAAATATATTGCAAACATCATTTTGCTTTACCCAAGAGCAAAAGTAAAAGGTCTCACACTATTCAGAGATGTTTTTATTCATTATTGCTTTGTACTGAATAAGAAATGGAATCTATCTACCATATCCTTGAAGAAACTGAACAAATAAGCTTTCATCCACCTCAAGATGGGTTTATCTGCTCTCTTGATATAAAAGATAGCTACATTTCATAGACCTATAGGCATCTCGTATTCACAGTTCATCTAATTTATTACTGAGGAAAACTAGAACCTCTAACTTGTCCATCACACAGAATGCACCTAGTAGCACCTGGGGTAACTATTGTAGAATGAAAGGCTTTTGGATTTCCCATGCTTCAGTAATCCTTATCAAGTACCAAGCTTCTTAGAAGAAGATTGAAGCTCTGGACTCAGACTTCTGTTTTGACAGCTGAGCATTTTTAACACTTTACAGAAATCATTTCTTCCACCGTCATAGCCAGTAGAATTCAGTTCTGAACACTGTGGGAGTAATGTGTCAAGTTCCTCCTGCCAAAAGTCAATCCTGTTATTCTGAGTATGATCAAGTCACAGCAGTGTCTGAGAACAGTAGGCCATGTATCAAAGTACACATATGTGTGGCTGCTTTCATCATCCATGTGTGAAGTCTGCAACTCTGGCATGCATAACTATGTGAACAAGAAGTTTCTGGTTCCAGTTCAGCTGAGAGCAGAGGTGAACAGAAGCCAGGAACATGTGGGTTGCTTTGTGCCTCCTTCCCAATCAGTTTTAATGACAAATGTCAGGAAGTGGTAACCAGTTGTATCTGAAACATCTGCTAGTGATGAGCAACATAACGATACCACGCTTGTGCCTTGACTCTGTGACATCCATGATAACAAACTACCAATGTGGTACTCATTTCTGATGATGTTTGTGAGACTTGTCTGACACCCTGTGTGTGCTGCCCTGTGCAGCCCTGCCCTACACTGCCTGGCTACTTGCCCTGTAACAGTTTTCCTTCAGGCTGATGTCAGGTGAGGATCCCATGATTTATCACTGCTTTACAGAACCTACAGATGAGGCATTGTGTCTCATGCATTTGCTGGGGTACATCTCTCTATTGCTGATCTTTCAGGTAAGATGTCTGTAGACCAGCAGCAAGGTCTTCTGACACTACCACTACTAAAGCTGCAATGTTTGTAAAATGAGTAACTGCTTTATTATTCTTTCTTAAGAAATTTTGCAGTCAAATCAATAGAAAATGAAGAAAACAGAAGCTGAAAGCAAAGTGTTCTTTAAAGTCTCTGTAGAAGTAATCAGCAATTTCTTGGTCTACACCTAAGTACATAACTATAAATGATTAGTTGATTCTCAGAAAATAGATTGTATCTTCAAGGCAACAGATGTGTGCATTCACTTTTCTTATGTTTAAACATTAAAATGCAAGTGAAGTAAATTATGGTTTTGAACATTTAGCTGCTCATTAGAGATGAGGTCTGAAATTTCTTTGAGTCTGTGTGGATGTCTGAAGTCGTTTTTCTAACTTGCTGCAATTGGTTTTTACCAATTTAAGGAACACAACTAGTTAAAATGTGCATGGAATTGAAACCTAAGTGCATGAATGTTCATGTGTACCTAAATAAATTACATGCACTGTACATTACAGATTTCTTGGAAGTGATGCAGTTTACTTGTCAGACAATGAACATGGTTACTACAAGATTCAGAGATGCTTATTTTCACATTTGTTTTCAAGTGCATAGTTTTATCGGTCTCCCTTACATTGTTGTTGTTTCCCATTCCTGCCTGTCAATATTTTACACAGTAATCAGGGAGTGAAACAGTTACTATCTTAGAAAAAAAATAAAAATACATAAGCTACGTACATCAGTAGGCACATGGTAATACACATGCAACCTTTGCAGTTTTTCTTTGCTCTGCAAGGTGGATTGAATGTTAAACTGATAGGAATCCTTAGAACTTTTAGTCCTGAGAAGTGCACAGGTTAAAATCAGTTTCACATGGGATGCCAGCCCAGCTTAGTATTATCTCTCTTATATCTCCAGGATATGTGCTACTAACATGTGCCTAAGAGGGATGCCTAAGTAGCATTTCTTAATAGAGTTCTTTGCATTTATCACCAGGTTTTTGTTTGCTCTTTTATCTTCTGAAGCGAGTGTAGTAACATCAGTGTTACATTTCCATCCACCTGTTCCCACTGAAAAGAGCCTCCTCATCACTGACACTGCTGAAGTGTCTTTCCATTGCCAGTTAATTATTAGGGTTGTTTTATGCAGTAATTCAGAACAGCATGTGCTTATTAGAATGATGAAAAATTAGGCTTTCATTAAAATCAACTTCCTGCTTTTTTTTTAGGCTATTGACAGTATTCATCAAGTGGGAGTCTACTGCTTAGCACTTGTACCAGCAAACACACTTCCCAAGACGCCACTGGGAGGAATACACCTGTCAGAAACCAAACAGCTCTTCTTGGAAGGATCACTGCATCCTTGTAATGTGCTGATGTGTCCCCACACATGTGTAACAAACCTGCCTAAACCAAGGCAAAAACAACCAGGTGAGATGAGTGAAGGCAAAGGGGCCGTGAGGTGTGTTCATAGTACTGAATAGAGCGAGATGAGGTAACTGTTAATGCAGGTGAAAATCAGCTCCATCAGCTGTTCCTGTTAAATATTCCAGGTGTGTTAAGGACATCCTTGGTTTTGGCAGAAGCTAGAAGTACCTTTTAGAATACTCCAAAACCCTAAGTTCTGTAAAGGTGAAGACATTTTTAAAAAAATCTTGACTTATTTGAAGGCTAAGTTTGTAAAGTAGAAATAAGGAGGAAGAGGACTGATTAACAGTGCTGGAAGAAGAGCAAATACTTAAATACTGGTTGTGAGTAAATTAAACCCAAGAATGAGGATAAAGGTTTTTAACTGGGTACGGTGGTCTGGATTTTTTTTACAGCAAGTATATTTGAGGGAAAATCCTGACTAGTTTTAAGATGAGTCTTCAGGAGTTCTGCCACACTTTATGAAGAGTATTGGATGAAATGGTACAGCAAAGCACTGACTCAAGAGAATGAGAAAGCCCTGCTGTATTCCAGTTGTTGGTTACTCATGCCCAATGACCAAGCAAATTGATTTTTTTACTTAAAAGTCCAATTGCAGATTTTAGTTATCAGAATAATTTAAAGGATTTCTGGATATGTAATCTCAAATTTAAGACCTAAATTCTGCTACATTAGAATTGGCACTGGTTACTTTCCACTTTGAAAACCAGCTTGAAATATGAAGTGTTTTTACCCTCTGGATCTCAAATACAGGGACTCTCCATCGTGAATTCAGTGCAGGTTTGCCAAAACATCAGCTTGTCCCTTCATTTAAAACCTTTGGGCAAATGTTGCAGAAATCAAAACCATAATCTCAGTTTGAGGATTCTAGGAATGTCAGAGGTAAACAGGCACTTCCACTAACTTAATTAAAGCAATGAAGCCTTTAACTGCAGTGCTGATTTCAGTATTTCCTTGTTGTTGCTTTGCAAAGTAATCACTGAATTAGGATCAGTTCAATGGAGATAACTGTAAATACATTATGTACATGTTATATGTCACTGTGGAAAACAACAATGCCAGCAATGCAGGAAACCAAACTGTTAGCATCACATTCCCCCATTTTATATAGTTATGACATACCCAGATGGTATTGCTTTCATATTTTTAAAGCAGAGCAATCTCTGGATGCTGTTTATTGCCATTATCTGGTTACTTGCACATCTTGTATTTTGACACTTATACTGCATACCATCACCGAGACAAAGCTTGAATATCACAGACTAGAAGTAAAGCCTAGTATCAATTGCAGTTGATCAGTAATCCCTGCTGGAGAAGCAGAAAACAAGTGTTAACATGAGCATAAATGCTGTCTGTGAGACAGATGTTTTTCCCTAATGACAGCAACAAAACATCAGTGAAATCCATCTTTTGGATAAGTATCAGCCATGACATCTTCCTTTCTTCCAGAGTTATTTTTCTTCAGTCTCTACCTTGTGCTACAGGGCTGGCATCTATTTTATCACATGAATCATCCACCTTCCTAATCCTTATCACTTCATGTGTGTAGTGTTACAGAATTGCTAATACAGATGCAATTTAGTTCAGGGAACAGAAGAGAGAAGTAGGAACATTGTCCCTGAAGCCTGGATACATCTTATCTGGCTTTAGGCACTTGGTTGGGTATGTCTAAATAAAGAGGTGAATTTTCCAAAGATTCTTCATATCAAGGCATGTAAGATGTGTGTCTGGCTGTAGAGAGCCCATGTTTAAACAGGCTGCTCAGTTAGATATGTTTAGAGAGGATGGATATGGGCCTGTGTATCTCCCAAGCCACTTCTGGTCCATTGACCAAAGTTTGTATCAACAAGATTTCAAGATCTGCTGTTGTGGATAGCAATGAGGAAAACACAATGAAATGTAAAACAAATAAAAGAGACTTTTCATCCACAGGCAAAGGATTTTTATTGCACTTAGCACATTTCTGGTTTGTTGTAGAAATTGGCCCTGCCTCTGTGATGGTGGGGAACTTGGTCTCTGGAAAAAGAATTGCACAGGCCAGTGGCAGAGATTTGGGGCAAATAGAAGATAATGACCAAGCCAGAAAGGTAAGCTAGACTTTTCTCATACAGCTTATATTTAGCTTCTTTAGATAGTCAGCATCGGGACACTTAGCAGTATGTAAATTGCATTGTTATTATTGTGGAATTTGTTAATGGCTTTTTTTCATTTGTACTAAACTATTTCAGAACCCCCTTTATGAATAAATACAAAATAGACATCAGGAGGGATCACTGTCTTTCATTTGGAAGGAGTTTTTAAAATAAATGTACATAGGAAAACAGAACAAACATGGTGAAAAATGTTACTGGGGCTTCTACCAGTCCAAGGAATTTTGTTTGCTTATGTGACCTGAACTTATTTATTGTAATTTTGATCCTGCTAAAGGTAAGTTAAAGTTGAGCTCTTTTGGGGGCTTTTGTAAGTAATTTAATTAGTAAGTTCTAAGCTGCATAAGTATTTATATATAGGAAACTAAAGAATTAAAGTTATGCTTACATTCAGAGATACCAGTAGGAACTGGTTTTTTTGCTTTGAAAATATGTGTAGTAATATATCATAATCCCAGTAGTGGCTTCACTTCCAGAGAGGCCACTGCTACCATGCAAAAGCACCTTGCTATAAATATTTGTGATGATAAGAGAATTAATTAATGTTTAGTGCTTCTGGCCTTTGATGTGAAATGTAGTATATGAATAAGAAAGACATAGCTAAACTAGAAAAAACAGTTACCTGATTTTTAAAGCCAAAAAGGTTTCATGACTATCACTCTGCTTTATTTTAGTTCCTCTTCCTCTCAGAAGTGTTGCAGTGGAGAGCTCAGACCACTCCTGACCATGTGCTTTACACTCTACTCAACTGCAGGGTAAGAGGCTCAGACTGTTAGTGTGACAGGCCGTGGTGTGGAGAATGGCATACTAGTATTGCAGCTGCATCTGCTTGTGCCATGGCTGAACACAACCTTTCTGTTTCTTTTCCCTTTAATACTCAGCTGTTATGTTTAACATTCACTGAAGCAGAATGGAAAAGAGAATAATCATTGCCAGTTGTCAAATACAGATTATTTTTGTATCAGAGTGCCTTACACATTTCTCATTTTGTATATGTTGTGGGTGAGCTGCAAACTTATTTCAGTACTGATTGTTCCTGTACCAAAGAGGAGTATTTAATACTGCTCATCATCCTGATTTCCAATTTGAAAAGCACAGCTTTGGCAAAATTAAAACATTTTCACTACATAAAACAATGATTGTTGGTCTTGAGACTAGACCATCTCGGGGAGATGTGAGAATGGAGAAAGGAAGTGAAGGGAATAAGAGGTGTGTCTAGAATCCCATGAGCTCTGAAGAGGATTCCTAATGAATATCTCTGTGTAGCTTACAGCCTGGCACAACATTTCATTGCTTATCAAAAATGAATTCATCCATGTCACGTGGTACAGAACTTGGCTTTACTAAGAGTGGGTGATTACAGACTTCCAAGATGACTGTCGATGACAAACCATAATTCTCAAGGCCGCTCTAGAGAGTGAAAGTTTGAATTCAAACCACCCCACCAGAGTACATCAAGACCTACCTGTCAAGACTGGGAAACAAATGAGGTGTGTGAGGCTCTCCATGAGAGGAGGGGCCTGGAATAGTGCCGTTCCCCTGGACCACCTGAAGTAGCTGATGTTGTCTCAGCCCATGTGTTCTCTATACAACTTGGATTGGTTCTTAAGCCTCCAGTAATTTGTAAGCCTCTGTGGAATGACCACTCCCTGTATTTACAGGATATGCTTTCCCAGCCCACGTTACAGTACTGGTACCAAAGTTCAGTTTGAGGCCACAAACAAGTCATGTAATGATCTTTTTAAAATTCAGATTAGTATTAGTATGTGGACATGTACAACTTGACAGATGATTGTGAAGTAGTAATGTGGTCATCTGTGGCAAAGTAGAAAGCTTGAAAGGCAGTGCTGTTTATATTTTCAATATTACACCCTTAAGCTAGTGCATTGTTCTGTAAGTTAGGAGCAAAGATGCTGTGAGACAGTGACCTGTCCTGTCCCATCTCCTCCACACAGGCTGTTGCTTTTGAGCTTTAAATGAAGCTAAACCTCCTATGCTGGCAGAAGGGTTCAAACAGTGGGAGGGAAGGACTCAATGTGCAGAACAAGGATTAACACAGTAATTTATTGTTCCACAGAACTGAAAAATAGTTGAATTTTGAAATTCAGTTTCTCCACTACTCTGTGTGGTGTGTGTTATCATCTGAAATTTGTTTGAGAGATGTAATGCTTTATGGAGTGTTTTAATGTGTTATGGAAAGGGGTGACAAGTTTGGTGGGATTTGATCCTAGGCAAGTTTTATTGCCCATCTTGAATTTTAATTTTGATTTGTAACTTTTCTCTTTTTGTCTTCCTTGCCCATTGTTTGTACTCTTTGTTCTAAAACATCCAGGCATCTTGCAGCAGATGACTAATAGAAATCCACTGAGATTAGTGTTTTCCTGTAACACAAGCTTTGTGAGAATTGGGAATCTTTCAAACTTAGCACAGTGCGTTGTTTTTAGCATGTGTCATGAAGGATTGCAACACCTTAACATAGCAGGACACCTCATGTAAAATACCCAAAGGGAGTATAGTTGGCTGGTGCTTGCCAGTGATGCTTGTCCAACAACAGGATTCTCCTTCCCTGCACTTCATATAAACACTGTCTTTCTGCTGTTTCACACGCAGCAAGTGCCAGAAGTCTTAAATGTAAACAAGTCTTGCACATTTTTGCTTGTTTTGCAGCTGTTCCCTTTCTGTGTCTGTGGGGCCTGTGCTGCTGATGTATGTGGGGTATAACAGGTCCTTCTTCCCATGACTGTGCAAACAGGCAATTTCTTGAGAGAAGGAACAAAGAGTTTAAGCACATTTCTATGGGCAAATCTACAGTGACAGGGACAGCCAGCCCTCATGTCTCTTTGGTCTTTGTTTAGGGCTGGATAGATGGAAGTCACCTCTGGTCCAACATTCATATAATTGCATATGTCTTCAGAGGAAGCTTTCTTAGTGAAATGATCTCCACATTGTTCAGAAGACTGTTTAAAATTGCATAAGGTGCATTTCAGTAGGTGTGGTTCCTAAAGATGGTGAAGAGGATTGCTAAGCTCTGACTTGGTCCTTTTTATTTTCAGTTAGATTGTCCTCTTTGTTGACAATTTATAGTAAAGTTTGTAAATGTGAAGTGATGGCTGGTAACATGCTACTACTTCCTGTGCTAGACCTTTATCAAAGAGCTCTCTGAAGCTTGTGGTCAATAAATACCATGCTGGTGCGTGGGATGGTGATGATAGATAGAAACCAACAATCAGACCAAATGCTTATTATTCCTTGCTTTGATAAAATAGACTATAAAGAATATTTCTTTAAAGCAGTATACTTTCTTGCTTTCTTTCCAGTGCTATTTCACTGGACAGTAGTACAGTATTTTTAATTGCACTGGATTTTTGATAAACTATGCTCTTTAAACATACACATATCTCTATTCTTACCTTTTTTCCTCCATTTTTTTCAGATTCTCTGTTTTTAAGTTAACTTAGTGCTCATAATAGGTGTCATGTATATCATAGCAGTGCTGGAGACTGAAATCCACTTTTTCCATACAAAGTGTGTACAAGCAGGGGTGCAGCCCTTCCCATACTTCCCTGTCCCTGGTCAGACCAGCTCCAGCACAGTCGTCAGTCTGTCCTGCATGTTCATTTTTAGACTTCTCTTCTGAGCTTTCAGATGTAGTAGTGAATTTTGTGATACAGATGTATGTGTTTCTCTGAATGTGTATTTCTATGTGTGCATATATGTATATGTATATATTTATATTATTTAGGAAAATAAATATATTTGGGAAGTGCAAGAACTATTAACACTCATCCAATTTAAAACACAGTATCTGATAATTTTGGGTTAGTGCTGTTCAAAGTGCTTCAAAAAGCCAAACTCTGTAACATATTGTCTCTTCCCCTTGTTTTTTTCATGCTGACCAGAGTTACTCAAATTCAACAAATGCCTTTTCTGTCTCATTTATATGCATGTGCTTAGCTTTTGTTCCAGACTAATTCTTTTCCCTGTCACAAAGTATTGTTTTCTTGTGTGTCTTTTGTCTCTTGTCTTTTGAAGTATTTCTCCTGTGCCACTTGGCTTCATTCCAGCATGCAGACAATGAAGTGCAATTTTCAGGATTGCTCTCCACAGATTCTCCAGATTGCTGCAGAGGCCATAAAGGCACTTTCCTGACCGTAGCAGAAATGCTGCCTGTGTAGCAAAGTACAGAAGCTACAGAGAAAGGAATAGAGAACATTCCTCTGTTTTACAAACATATTTTTAACTTCCAACTACAGTTTGGCATAAGGCTGAAGGCTTCCATGTTTAATATTTTTGACTGCATGACATACTGTGGCTGCACCTCATTCAACAGCTCTAAAGTGCAGAGGAAAACAGAGCTTCAGTACCTCACATTATCTTCTGTGACGTTTATCTTCCTTCCTGTGCAGGGAACAATAGCCAACTCACTAACATGTGTCCAGCTACATAAACGAGCTGAGAAGATAGCTGTCATGTTGATGGAAAGGGGGCATTTGCAAGATGGAGACCATGTGGCTTTGGTTTACCCACCAGGTAAAGAACTGCCATGTTCAGTAGTCCCAAAAGTTTGCATTGGTGGTGTTACCAACATGTAAAAATTGTCAAAACACAAAATATTTGTCTTGTGTACATTACTTTGAACTTAATCAAACACTTTTAACATAATTTCTCTTTGCATGTGCACATAGATATTATTTCTTTGGGTTCAGTTTATGATTAAGCTGTGGTTTTAAAAAGTTAATTACTGCTTTTCTTTTAATTTGGTGGAAATAGCTGTTTTATGAGCACACAGTTCTGCTAAAATATTCCGTCTCCTGAATGTTCTTAGATTGCCCTGTTGAATTCCCTCTTGGAAGTGCTGCATTTCATGAGGTAAAGCAGCAATGCCTAGGAAGTAATCCATGTATTTTTAGAGTAGAAATATGATGAATAAATAGCAAATGATTAAGAAATAATAAATTATAATCACTGTTTTCTTTGTAGGTCTTTATCTTAGCTCTGTGTGGCTTCGATTTTCATCCTTTGACATAAGTGCTCTTAAGCTTGTATTAACTGGTACCATGTTTGACATTTGCTTGAAATTATTTCTGATCTAGTGCTGCTCTTTATCATTTCATGTGTGTTGGTATAAATAGTCTGGTCTAAGGTCTGTATTGTGGTCTTTGGTTTGTAAGGGCTGCAAGATACTGGCTAAACACAGTATTCAAGACATCTTCGTGCTGTTGTCCGTTCAGCCTTCTTAGATAGCCTTAAGTATGCTGTCCATGATCTGTCACCTACAGTCACTATTTGTTTAGAACAACACATAGTTTTATATTAGGAGCAGGATTTCAAAATCATTGCTCCCTTTTCTACTGTAAAATTTCAGGTAGATAAACAAAAGCTGCATATCTAAGCTTAAAAATGACATGAGAATGTAGTAAATGAAACCTCCAGATATTCTTTCTTTAGCTGATAGGAACAGGCATCATCCTACCTCATCCTTTTGCAGGGACATCCCTCTTCCTGTAGTCTATTAGTCTATAAATGTAAATTTAGGAAGAAAATTAATCTGTAGAAATCAGTCTTTTTAACAGGTTACTTCCTGATCATAAAATTGGAGTTCACCTAAATTATGATACCTGGCTGCAGCTTTGTGTGTCACCTTTGGTTTTTCATGCTCAGAAGAACAGTACAATTGAAAGGAATCAGTGAAGCTGAAAAATACTGACAAGAGGCTGAAAAAGAAGTCTGTTAAAGGGCTTAGTCACTCATTTAACCTTCCAAGTTGAGTTCCAAGTAATATTTATGCTGACATAGGTGTATGTGATTAAATGATTTGATTTTCAGGGGAGGATTTTTGTTTTGTTCTTCATGCAGGAATAGACCTCATCGCCGCATTTTATGGATGCCTGTATGCAGGCTGTGTGCCAATAACGGTTCGACCTCCACATCCCCAGAACATAGCTACCACATTACCTACAGTGAAGATGATTGTGGAGGTGAGCAGACACCTGAAAGTGCACAAGGAGATTAAATGGGCAATGGATTTGTGTAGTCTTTAGAAACAGTAGCTTGGGTGGTGGTGTATGTTGAAGAGTTGTGTTCAAAGGTTTAGAGCTTCGGCGTGTTGCAGAGTTGACGCTGCTTGACAGCAAACAACTTTCTGACTTCCACTGTTGCATTTTGCCACAGTTATGCTGCTGCTATCAAGAAATATATTTGAAGTGCTTTCTTGTATTTAGCTAGATGCCAAGCATGGTAGGATTCCTCATCTGGCAACACTACAGTGTCTGTTGAGAAAAATCCCAACAGAAAGCTTAGCTTGACCTGGTGATGATTTGTGTTCAGCTCTGCACATCTAATTGTTTTGCAGTTCGAAGCAATTTCAGAGTTGTGTTGTGAAGATGTTGGTCATTATTTTGTTTCATCCAGAGAAGTATTACTGAGATTTTTCCATTCGGTGCTTTATTTTGGTATTTTGGCTTTATCTAATAATGTTTAGTCTTTGTTGTACATAAATAACTGCACTGTGTTTCATAGAATGTTAGGGGTTGGAAGGGACCTAGAAAGATCATCTAGTCCACCCCCCCTGCCAGAGCAGGAGCATCTTGTCACACAAGAACAAGTCCAGGTGGGTTTTGAATATCTCCAGAGAAGGAGACTCCACAACCTCCCTGGGCAGTCTGTTCCAGTGCTCTGGCACCCTCACTGTGAAAAAGTTTTTCCTTATGTTTACACTAAACCTCCTATGCTCCAACTTGTTCCCACTGCCTCTTGTCCTAACATTGGACAACACTGAGAAGAGCCAATCGTTGCCAATCCAGTCATACAAATTCCCTGGTGTGAGGGAGTCAAAGCCTCCTCTGACATGTATGCTCTGCTATATTTTCTACATAGCACCTTTTGAAGTCAGTAAGAATGACTTCTGAGCAAAATTTGGCCTGCATAGTTGTGTTTTGGTAATGAACTGGTAACATGCAACTGAACATTACAGAGCCCCACTTGATCAGTTGCAAACCTGTAGCTAAGATCTCTTCATTCTCTTTTCCACTGTCCCTACCTTGAACTTCTCCAGGCATGGATATTCTGTACTTTAATGAACCTCTTTTTCTTCTAGATAATATAATTCCTAAGAGGGCCAGTAACCACCAGCTCTTGAAATTTCTTTTGTTTTATGGCTTCACTATATCCCAAATTAAGATTTTCATAGATTAGTGTTAGTTATTTAAGAATTAGCTTGCCTTGCCATGAGAGGGACGTGATTGGATTGAGAATTCCTGCTGTGGTTTCATTTGCCTTCACTTTTATCTTGAAATATTTAGATTATCCATACAGGGTAATCATGGGGTTAGAGGAGGTAAATAGAACTTCAGTCAGTGCTTGTGTGCTCCTAATATCCTTGTGTGTTCTATAAAGTTGACCTATAAAGTTGACCTCCAGGAGATTACTGTCAACAGAAGCTGATCTCTTCTGCTCAGTGGTAAAATTTAGGGTACATATGGTCACTGATTTCCTTAGGTTGAACATTAGAAACTCAGTGTGCAATGAAATGTTTGACATTCCTTAAAGGAAAAGATGCTCTTAGCAATATTTGCACAGATTCTCAAAGTTTGGGGAAGAGAAGAATGATGCAGGCTTTTCAATTTTTTCTTCTGCACTATCTTCAGTGATTAGGAGTGTTCATAATTACATTTGGCTGGATATTTCCTTAAATATATTAATTTTTCTAATCAGAAAGAAGATTTCTTGTAGTTGCTACTTAAGAATAAAAATAGCAAGTCTAAAAGGAGAATATCTTCAGCATTTGTCATCTAAAATGCAGTGCAGATATTTGCAGTAAGCTCACCGTTTTGTTTCTTAGTGCACCTTGCACATTTTCTGGTCTAGAGCTAATTTTGCTGATATCAGAAGAGTCCATTGTGGTTTTTCACTGGCACAGGAACTAGAAATGTGTGGCTAACATAAATTGACTTAATAGTAAAATAATTTATATAAATGTTAGTCTAGATGTTAGGGTATCTGAAAATATTGTTTATAAACCAAGAGATATTACCATCAGATAGGAAATATTTTGGTCACAGTCTTCTGTACTGGCATTCTGGGTTGATAACTGATACAATGTGTTGGGTAAGTCACATCCTCACTATTAAGGTGCCATTAGTTTCATTGCAGCACTTCTCAAGGTGCAGTTTTCATGTAATTTGTAAAACTCACCTGACTTTGTCTGCTTTGTGAGCTGCATTTTTTGTGCATTTTTCCACCTCCTGATTGGAAAACATAAGACTAATATACCTGTGTCCTCTTCTGGCAGAAAATAAATCATGGTCTTGCTCATTTTCATGGGAGGATGAATCAATATCCAACTGCCTTATTATTTATTTCCTAAATTCCTAGGTGAGTCGCTCTGCCTGCTTAATGACTACACAGTTAATATGTAAATTGTTACGGTCACGAGAAGCAGCAGCAGCAGTGGATGTCAGAACATGGCCTCCAGTACTGGATACAGGTGAGTATTGAGGTTAGGGGACCCCTGTGTCTTCTTTTTTCCTTGTATTTGTCAAGCACTCAGAGCTCTAGCTGTGATGGGAGTTAGATACATCTTCTCTTCCTCCCTTTTCCCTAGATGATTTGCCAAAGAAGCGGCCTGCACAGATATACAAACCCTCCAACCCTGAAACGCTTGCATACCTTGACTTCAGTGTCTCCACAACTGGCATGCTAGCAGGGGTAAAGGTAAGGACTTTTTGTTAAAGCTGGCATTTTTGCTGTCACACCTGGCTGGCAGGTGGTACCTTACTCCTGATTTGTAACTCCTCTTGATTTTTAGTAATAGAAATTGAATTGCTTCCTCCCTTGCAGTCACTATTTGATTCCGTTAACATTAAATTACTACTTCTACACTGGCTCCAGTACTGTGTATGGTGAGTTTAGCCCATCTCCTTCTCCTCGTTCCCTTAGCCCACTAGCTTGTCTACCTGAAGCATTCTTCAACTGATGCATCTATTACTTCCATGTTATGAGGGAAATGAGACTCAGTTTACCTTTTTCTGTTTGTTCCAGTGCCCATTCATTGTTTCCTCCTTATTGTGACTCAACTACTGGCTACTGGTTTTCAATATTCTCTTCTTCATGCAATTAAGGGAGCTGCTGATGTCTGGTATATTCAGCTGGTACAATTCTAGAGTAAGCAGTAAAAAATTCATTGATGGATTTGTTTGATAAGCTTAGGCATCTTGAGCTCTTTAAATCTCTATTCTGCCATTTTCTCCAACCCTCTAGCCACAGTTCATCAAAACTACCTAGCTGCTGACTTATGTATTGTTCCAGTGTTGGTTTCACCAACAGACAGGTAAAGGTAAAATTGCTCTCTTATTCTTACCTGATACTTCCTTACTCCTATGTGTTGCATATCCAGTTGCTGATGACTGCAGCAGTCTCTGCTGATGTATTAGACTTACAGCCTATATTGAATTACTCATACTCTTTGGCATCACCCATCTATTTTCAGAAGCTGTCAACATACTTTATAAACAAAGGAAGCATCATTTTCCCAGTTTTCATATGAAGAATTTGAAGCAGAGAGAGGTGAATTGACCAGCCCAAGGTTGACTGTCTGTAAATGGCTGAGCTGGCTGATTGGTCACATGTTGGATACTCCTGGAAGATTAATTTCATCTCACTTTAAATAGCTACAATGCCCACAGATGTGGATTGGTCATACGGCTCCTCAGTAATCAGTGAGAGAAACAGGAACTTTTAGGGTGTAATTTATCAGACTTGCCTGAAAAATCTATTTTTGAATGGGGTGAATGTCCTGTAAGTCTTCCATTTCTTCTAAAGCAAGCTTTCAATGATTTTCTTAGATGCAGGCATACATATTAAATGAGATCTGAATTCCACCTTATCAGACTTGCAGGAATGACTGCTAGCTATGCATAAGTCAGTGTTTGGTAATCTTCAAAGATACTCAAAGGCAGGGCAAGTTGACAAACCTTTTCTTAATGTGGCTTTAAGGGAAATCCAGATGAGTCTGTCAAGGAATTCTTGATGACCTTCTGATATCTAGGTCACAAAGCCTCTAGATCACTGACTCAGCAAGTTTATGTAAACAGTTGCCATCTACTAGGTCATCACTAGTGATTGATTAATAAATTATAAAGGATCATAATGGACCACAAGGGTTATATTCATAATGCAGTGCTGCTAAATTTAAAAAATGACTAAACTTATGTGGCTTCTGAAAAGTTGATAAATACTTTTTACTTTGAAAGTAGTAGATTCCACTTCCATTTACTCTCAGCTTTTTCAGTAGCTTACATCTAGTAGGGTGTAAAAATTCATAGAGTTAACACCAGTTCTGGACCCATACAGTTTACTTCTGTGGAAATGTGATCTTGATTCAGCTAGAGCAGAATTAATCTCTGCAAACTGCAGACGATCTCTGTGTGGACCCTGTTTTGAGCAGATCATTGTGCATCACTTGGAATATGTCCAGCCTCAGTTATGGTTTTCACTGACAATGGAGAAGGAGTCACTTCTGGGGCTTTGTTCCCCTGTTTACCTTAAGATCAAATAAATTTTACCTTCCAATTGCCAGTTTTGCTCCATTGATTCTTCACAGGATATAAGGCAGCTAGCTCAGTATGTGCCAGAGATCAAAGATGACATGAGTTAAGTCTTACCCAAACTGTACTTCTAAATGGGTATCTTTCTTGTTAACAGAAGACAAAGATAAAAAGATGTAATTCTGTTCCCACTAAAGTTAGAACTTCTAAGGCAGGATGGGTGAGTGTGGGAAACATCCTAACACTAGAAAAAACAATCAGAATAATTTCATTCAGCTTTTTTTGGTTTTACTTTCTGCTTGTTTTATTTTTTAGAGCTTTCTTAGCAAGATTCTAAGAGCCTGTTTCTCAATTAGGAACTGGATAACATGAAGACATTTTACAGAAACTTCACTAAGTTTATTGGAGATTTTTATTGCTGAATGATTAGGCCATTAGTGCTCTCTTGCATGTAAAATCCTCTTCAGTTTAAAAAGTGCTGTGACATATTTATTTATTAGATTAAGAAATATGTACTTAGAAATATGTTACTGATGACCAAAATACTTCATTCAGATCCTGCAGTCATTCATTCCCGTGTTCTTCCAGAAAGTTTAGCTTGTTATCATCAGTTTTGTGTACTGCTTGGAGCACATCTTTAAACCACTCACAGCTTTCTTCCTAAATCACTTCAAAGTTATTATTCATTCTGTCTCCCCTCCCTTTCCACAGTTATTTGGATACCCTCTTGAAGGAAAATTGTTTTCTTAGATATAAATTACATGTGTGTTTACACTGGGCACAAAGTCAATATTTATTTGTTTTCTTTATCCTGTAACTGATTTAAGCACTTGGCACAGTTTGGGAATGAGCCTTCCAAATGACATAGTTAATCATTTTAATTACTTTGCTGTTGTCTTTCAGATGTCTCATGCAGCCACTAGTGCCTTTTGTCGTTCTATTAAGCTGCAGTGTGAGCTTTATCCCTCCAGAGAAGTTGCTATCTGCTTGGACCCCTACTGTGGACTTGGGTTTGTCCTCTGGTGCCTCTGCAGGTGAGGTTTCTCCTCAGCCTCTTGAAATACCATTTCCATTGTGCTGTAGCACACCAGACCGGATTGATATGAGTGATAGAGGTATGGGAAGAACAGACAATACCTCTGGGGCTGATACAGGCATTTGGTACTGCTGGAAGCTGTATGGAGAGTCCTGTACAGACAACAAGCTTTGCTTGAGTGGGGTATGGCTGTAGGTATTTAGACTTCTGAGTGCAGAACATCAGTGTGGATGGTTGTTGACCTCCTGCTGTTTTACTGCTGCCTCTGCAGTCTGGCAAATTTTATTTGGTGAAGGCAGCATTCTACCAATAGTACCTTAAGGAAGTGGTTTCCTGGTGTCCTCTTTTTCATTCTCTAATCTCAAAGCATGAGTAGGTATCAGGGACTTCTTCATTTGTGGGATTTAGGTGTGATTTTTGCAGAAGCATGAAATTGTGTTGCAGAAGGATCCTTCCATGGCAGTAGCAAAGCTATCAGAAAAAACAGCTCTAGTGAAATGCAGATTAGCTTTTTTTGTTAAGAATTTTAGGAAGTTAACAATTCTGTCAGTCTCTGTTCTCTAGGGAAGTTACAGTTCAGCACTGAAAGTGAGTCCATTGATTTTTTTATTCAAAGTTAGCTGGATTGCTGCAGAGGCAATGGGAAGAGCTATGGGAGTGACAGTGAAGCACATTTTTATGAAGACACCTTAGAGTCACAGTAGCCCAACATCTTTGCTCCCTCCATAGAAAGTTCTTGGTGTTAGCTGCTATTTTTAATTACTAAAATGAAGATAACACAGGTCATTAAACAAATTCTGGATAAACTTTTTACCAATTTACTAAGTACCTGAGGGAAGCATTATTTGGTGGCAACTGCAAGAATTTTTTCAGCAAGTATTGTGTTTATTTCAAAGTAGGCTGTTGGCCTGTTTTGCTGCCCTTATAAAATACTTGTTATTAAATGGGCCAAAGATTAATTGTATTATCTTACTCATTCTTGATTAGTCTTTCTTGATTTAAACTATACTTAGTCTGATATTATTATTATTTTTGGTTTGAAAAATCATTTTATTTCAACATGTTATTTCCCCAACATAAGAATAAAAATACTGAGGCTGAATGGAACTCAGAAAACTTTTCAGTCTTTCTCACCTGCTTTAAGTATTTAGATAAATGGACTTCATGTTAAAATGGCCTTTGAGCACTCCAGGTTCCACCAAGTGTATGATTCCCTCTTCTGGTGCTGCTGGATGATGTGTTTGTGCTCAGAAACAGTCGACAACATGCTTCCCAATGAGAAGTTACACATCAGTTCAGAAGTGCCCAGGAACAGCGTGGAGCCAGGTCAGAAAGCTTCCCTTGTGAGGCTCAGAGGTTGCTAAAACACATCTCTGTTAAAGAAGAGGGAGGTTAAAGCCTTCAGAAGACATGCCAGTAGCAAGGAGTTCACATTAACCTCTGGTTCTTATTCTGGGCAGGCAGCACTGTCCCAGCAGAAGGTGGTGCAGGCACTACAGGAACAAAATACTGGCATTTCAGTGTTGACCAAAGACCTAGGGGTATCTGATTGGGGTACCACCAAAAGAACTTGAGGTAAAGCAAAGTGCTGGGTTATGACACTGCTTTAAAAACTCAACAGTACCTACCAGCCTCCTGCAGTTCAGTGGGAAACAGCTCATGTCACCTGAGAAGGACACCAGAAGTAAGGGCAGCAGCAGGTCAGTAGCCTGCCAGGATGCAATTACAAATTGCATTTGCCATTTGTCAGCATTTATGGCCCTGCTGAAATTTCTGTAACTATAATAAAACCTCAGACTTTGCTGTTAATCTGCATCAGCACAACATGGGGTAAATCTTTGGTTCAGCGGAACATTTAAGTGCCAAGATGTCCTTCCAGACATCTCCATATGCTGCCAAAACAGTCTGCCAGGCAGTGGAACCAGTGTTGTGATCAGATGGCAGCGTTATTCCAAAATATATCCTGGTGCATTTAACTGGAGTATTCCTGTCCTTGGATAGCCCTTGCTTAGGGCAGACAGACAAGGTTCTTCACTTACTGCCAAAATCCAAGGCTTTGTCCACCACATGAATAGCTTTTTTCCCCCAGATTGCTTTGCAGTCCACTAAAAGAAGACAGCATTTCTAACAGGAGACTTTCCATCTCAGCTACCACTACGTTTCACTCTATCTGTATCCCAAAAATCATTGTGACAAGGTGATGCAGGGATGCTCTGTAGTCACTCTCCTTTTCTTGTCTTCTTTTTTGCCTACTGCTATTGTATCTTCTAAAAATGGTGGAGACTAATGAACATATGTCTAGGTCTGTCAGTTAGTCTCTGCAGTTCTGCACTGTCTTCCCCTGTTATAAGATTCACATCAGGAGATGGAGTTACATTTCTACAGCAGTGAAAGAACCAATCTTGCTTCAGTTCCTTCCCAGTATTTATTTAACTTGATTATTGTGCCTACTCCAATAGGTCATATATTGTTGCAGTTTCAGAACAATAATTTTATCCTCTACAATTAATATTTAAACCCACAACTTTTCCAAATATCCCATATGATCCCTGTGATGCCACAGTGCTCACCATGATTTTCTTGGTTCCAGTATGAGAACAGCAAAGCTGAGAGACTAATCATGTCTTGATGACTGTTGTGTTTCAAGGTGAGATGGAACTATTTGTTCAGTTCCTCTGTTTTAAGGATTAACTCTACCATATCTATAATGTGCAATGCCTAGATGTACCCATCAGACATCTCTACCATACCTAGAATTACATGGAGGCAGCATTGACAGAAATTTCTGTAGGTTTGGGACCATATCTAGCTTTATCCAGCATTTCCAAAGAAGCCTTCCACAACTGCAGTCTGTTCAAGCACATGGTCTTCTGTTGGTTGTTGGCATTCATACTGAGCCAACACCTACTAACATCTCACAGTGCTTTGAAACCACTGGAGTGGTAGAAGTGTTTCAATCAGCTATACAAGGGAGTATCTTCTTTTTTTTTTTCCTCAGCTTCTGTACATCAAAACATTGGTGAAATGTAGCTTCTCAGAGGTTAATGTTGAAGTGTGAAGTCTGCAAATTGGCAAGGATACATGGCTACCAGGAACGTTTTGTTGCTTGGAGTGGTTCACAAAACCTGCATAATGTTTTTGAGATGGATTCAGGGAGGTGAGCCAAGATATGACTGGCATTGTGGTAGCCAGGTGCTGCATAAACCACTTCAGCTGTGGTACTGGCACATTCACCTCAGAAATATGTCTTGATAGTTCTTCTCTTAGCTCCACCAACTGCTTTAGGAAATCAGAAGATACTTGGGGGTTATTAAAGCACAGCTTAGTAGTCAAAGCCTGTGTTAGTCGTCACATTTCCAGGTATGGTATTACCTTTCTGTAGGTTTATGTACAGTAGACAAAAGCAGCACACATCTGTGCAGAACTTCCTAAAATAAAAACAAAATCTGCACCACAGTAAATTTCTTTACTGCTAGGTATTTCCCACTGCTTTGCAGTTTAATTCTAAACTCCTCAGTGTTTCTGAGGGATTAGAGAACACGAAAGGTACTAGGAACATCGTAATTTATTTCTGTCTAATCAGAGTGATTGTTTTAATAAAAGGCTGACCATAAGAGTGTTTGTTTCCCTCAGTCTGAAGAAGATGGGATTATTCTGCATCCAGATCATTACACTTTGCTGCATGGCAGTTGCAGCAGTTGGTGGTAGGAGGTCAGGAGTAAACACAAGTGTCTTACTTGTCCAGCATAAGTTGATGAAGAGAGGGAAGCAGTTCACTGCTCTTTAGTGTTGCTGAGGGGGAAAATACTTGTCTTTGGTGTATATTTGTATTCCCATATTCCACTATTTTGGACTATTTCCTGGTAAAATACCCATGGAATCAATTTTCTGTTCTGCTGAAAGCAATGCAGCTTTTTCCTCCTTTATTACAGTGGAGTTTGTGTGGGCACCTTTCAGTACAGGGATTACATTTGTTCTTTGAATTTTGTGTTTATTTTAGGATGTTCTGCCCAGCTGAATAAGTGACACCTAAGGGATCTTAATGTGGTTCTGAGTAATAATTCTCTCACATTTGATCCCCTGGTAGCTTGGTCATTATTTTGCAGGGGTTTTTTTTTTTTCTCCTGATATTTGTTATATCAACTAGAAGAGTTCAGGGGCAGAAGGAAGGGTTTGAAGCTCTGGTATTCATACAGATTGGAGTCCATCCCAGGTTCTTACTCAAGTGGCTACAGATTCCTGTTTGTAACATTTACCAGATAGATCATACTCCTTCATTGTTTGTGGGGCCCTAACTTTAAATTTGCAAAGATCTAAAATCTTTTGGTCTCTGAAAGACTTAATAGAATTGGCTGAGAAAGAAAAGAGTGAGTTAATATTTATAATAAAAACTGTTACTACTCCTTACTTGGGTTTGATCTGTCACTTGAGCTCAGGGAATACTCCTTTCAGGCTTGGGTAACTTTGCCAACATCTCTTCACATGTTTATGAAGCACATGCTCAAGGTTCAGTCATGCTTTATTCTGGTAACAAACCAGAAATTCAAAGCAACATAAAAGCATAATGCTTCCTTTGAGCACCCTGTGCTGTAGTCATTATGTCAGCTGTCTTCCAGAACACATGGCTTCGTGGCAAGTCACTGGTCATGAATCATCAAGAGTGGCATAAATGTGGACAAGTAGTCAAAGATAAAATTTTTACTGTGTGATAAATTAAATTATTTGAACTGTAGTTCATACATACTCCTTGATATTCTCTGGCTCGTACTCCAGCAGAGACCTAAATGATTTTCATTATTAACTGCCATTGTGGCTGGACTTGTACAACTTTTATAGCTTTAGCATACCAAGTAAAGACATCCAAGTCACACAGACCTTATTCTAAACTGCATAGCTTTTGGAAGCTCTCTCATTGGGGTTTGGGAGGAGGGGGGGCCCTCACCAAGGGAGGAGGTTTGTGAGCAGCCCATCTTCAAGAATTGCAAAGGTGTGTATCTTCTTCCTAATGTCAAATGTTATAGAGATGCTCATATTCCTGAAAATGAAGCTCTATTTCATGTCTTAACCTCAGGCACTTGGATTTGAAAACGTCAGCTTTACTTTACCAAGCTGCCATTTCAAACTTTCAAGTCGCAAATTAATTCTCTCATAAATCTCTGGGGCTTTATGGCCACTTCTCAGAACTTCTATGATTTGGAGCTTTTATGCTATGACCATTCCAATTTGAAATATCTACAAATCACAAATTAAGATGTGAGAAGACTATAAAATTGATGGTAAATCACAGGCAGTCTGAGATGAGTGAGCAACACAGAACCCACTGGAAATCAAACATCAAACTGGAAATACTTTTTCCCTTGGGGAGAATCTCCGGGTACCAGAGAAATTTTCTCTGCCATAATTGTTTCTTTCAGGGACCCTGCAAATGTCTTTTGTCAATACTTACGCTCACTGGTATCCAGTAAACAAGAGATGTTAAATATTGGGGTTTTAAATGTTCATTGAACTTTCACAGAAGAAACTTAAAGCCATGCAGATTATTAAATTTGAGCCAGATTTACTCCCTTGAAATAGTTGCAGACCTCTTGCTTGCCTCAGCAGAAGAGAGGTTATTTCCATGTTAAGCAATCAAGTACTCTTTTAATCAAGGTATCTTAAAATGGTAATTACTCCATCTTAATTATTTGTCGGCAACACATAATTTTTGTTGACATTATAATACTGTTTATTAACAGCATTAATAACTGAGCTGTTTTGCTCTCTTTGGTGCACTTCTAAGAGCAAAGTCCACAGGTATTTTGTGTAAACTAGCATTTTAGGAGTGTTTCAGACTGCCTCCATTCCTCATGATTCTCCATAGACTCTGAAGGTATAGCAGAAACCAGAGTAAAACTTCGCGTTAAGCAAGCTGACCTGTAGGGCACTGTAAGACATTGCATGGTTCATCCAGTGCTGTGATAAACTTCCGTCTGGTAACTTTAGCCTGCAAACATCTGCAGACACAGGCATTTAGTGTGCATTAATGAATCTTGTGTCTTTACAGCGTTTATTCAGGACACCAGTCTATCTTGATTCCTCCCTCAGAACTGGAGACCAATCCTGCTCTGTGGCTTCTGGCCGTGAGTCAGTACAAAGTGAGAGACACCTTTTGTTCCTACTCGGTCATGGAGCTTTGTACTAAGGGACTCGGTTCGCAAACAGAGTCGCTGAAGGTGAGTGATTCTGCTGTCCTGCACAACCTGTCATGTGCATGGTGGTGGTTGAAAGCCTTCCCTGCCATGAATGGCTCTGCTAAATGTCTGCAGCGAGGAGAAAAATCATCAGAGGGCAAGGGCTGCTTCCACAGAACCTGTGTAACTCCCTGCCAGAGGCTATGTATGAGTATCAGTCCTTCTCTTTCAGATCATGAGGCTTTTAAACATCAAGGAAAGGCTTTTATTTATCTGAGCTTTCTGATCTACATTGCAGCTTGTGTTCATAGGCAAGTGCTGGAAAATAGAGGTGTAAAAGTCCCAGCAGGCCTAAGGAGCATTTTATTGTAGATTTTTTTATGTTTTATTTTAGATGTTTTATGAATTCCCCAATTGTATGAACTGCTAGTTTGGTTTTGGCCCCTATAGTTAAATAATAATGTACTTAATAAATTAGATCTTGGGATACTGATATTTATGATGTCTCCAGCCCTTCCCATCCTTGCTTAATAATTTCCTAATCAATTTTTCCAAGGCTAGTCACTACTTCCTGTTTCCTGCTATTCACTGGCTTTCTGAATTAATATTGGGAAATAGCATTTCCTCCCCTCAGAATTCACATACCCATCTCTTCCTCTGTGCTAACATTGAGATGACGAGCAAGTATGTCTGCTCTTCTGCAGCTATTAGAGTGTCATCTGGCCTCCAGGAAAGATGAAAATTATACTGGCATCTTAGCCTTTACTGTGCTATTCCTCTCTAATAATACCTACATAATATACTTAAATACCACTGACTATTTTTCATTCAAACTGCCCATTTGTGGCCTTTGTTACATTTTAACTTCTCCCTAGGCCCGGGGCCTGGACCTGTCGCGTGTACGGACGTGTGTGGTAGTGGCAGAAGAGCGACCTCGGATAGCTCTTACTCAGTCATTTTCAAAATTATTTAAAGACCTTGGTCTCCATCCACGAGCTGTCAGCACATCACTTGGCTGCAGAGTTAACCTGGCAATATGTTTGCAGGTAAGATTTTTCACTCCTTAAGCTCAAAGCATTTAAAAAAATCCCAGGTTTTCAGCAAGAAACATTCATTATGTTTCCTTTGGCTGCTTGGTTGTAGGCATCTTAAGAAAATGCATGTGGTAGTTAATGTTCTTGCATATGTAGGTTGTAAATTTCTGTTACTTTGTCAACTACTCATTCCTCTCATGTTGCAATCATAGCTTTTATTCTGCCCATGAATACAGTAATTCAGAGAGGTGCATGGTGATGCCAGAATGTGTACTCTGTCCTCCAAAACCAGCCTTTAGTCCTGTAATGTAAAAGCCAGTTTTGAAATGCTTACTTTAGTATGTTACAAAATGGATTCCTTCTGTTTATAAAATAATTCCAACCATTACTTAGTTAACTAGGTAGATATTTTCTGAACAGTTTGTTGTTTACAGTGGAAGATTATTTTGCTACATCACTTTCATTCTGTTTTGATCGACTAATCAGAAGTACCCAGGGATAATACAGGATTTAACTTGCATTCTTCAGGAATCTTTATTGAGTCATGATTTTAAGGACAGATGGAACACTGTTGCTGTCTGGTCTGAATTTCTGAATAGCCTCTAGGTTCTCAACCAGTGATAACTACACCAAGTAAATAGTTTTAGGCTGATATTATTTCATCTTTGGGGACTCTGAGTGGTTAAAGTTAACTGGGCTTTTTACAAGGTGTTCAATTTTAAACTAATTTTGCCTCATTTATTGTTTAAATTTATCTGACATTAGATTCAGCCATTTTTTTTATTACATGTTTCTAATCTAGAATAAAGAATCTAATTTCTGTCATGACTCTAAAACACATCTTAGTCTTTGATAAATAGATAAAGAATCTTAAGACATGCTTTCTTGATTTGTGTCTCGTTTTTATGACTCCTGATCTCTTTCTGTCCTTCCAAATCTGGTATCAGAACTTAATGTTTATTAGCCTGTGATAATGCCACATAAATGTAATAGGATTTCTGACTTAATAATCTTTTGAAATAAAACAAGAATCATCTTCTGTATTGGCAGCTTCATTGACTGGGAAGTTTCATATACATTTGGTCATCTACTATGTCTCTTAACTCTTCAAAGTCACTGTGTTTCATGCAGAACTTGCCTGTACTCTGTATGGGGCATCCCACATTTCAAATCTGGAAGTTACCCCTAGTTGACACTGAAGGATTTCTCATGCATGTAACATGCATCATTGCTTATGTGTGGAAGCTGGAACAGATCTCCTCAGTGATACAGGAAATAAGGCACTTGCTATTCTTTTTCTGATTGTAGATGTAAAGGGGTTTTTTTATTTTATCAAAAAAAATGTGACAAATATAGGTTATGGGTTCAGCACAGCCCATAACACACATGCCTGTGTTGTGCCTTCCTTAGCTTCTTACCCCCTTCAGCATCACTGGCTTTCATCAAACCTTGGATAAAAGTGCTCTTGTATTTCGTTGTGTTACCTGAATAAGAGTACAAGAGCAATGTCACAACTCCAGTATTGCTTGCTTTCTCTCTGACCACCAGCAGAGTATCCTTCAGCCCAAGGTGACTTTAAGTTTTATTATCAAACATAAGATAAGGCAAAGCTGAGCAGGGTTAAAAGTCATGATGTGTCCCAGAGGTGGAGTTCTTTAATTTGACATCCTGTAATTGCTGCCATAAATATTCTTCAGGAATAAAAGTTTAAGAAATTTCCTGCAGTCTCAAAAGCAGCACTTGAATCCTTCAGAACAGTTATACCCTCATGAAACTTAATTATTCTTGAGAGAAAAATACATCTTGTAGGTTAGAAACATCTGTGAACTTAAGCAGCATCTTCCCCCATATTTCTGTCGTGGCTTTGATACAAAAAGTACTGACTTAAGTTTTGAACTCTCTTCTCCTGAATGTTTCTTTGCAAGAATACAGGCCTATTCATTAGCTTCAGAAATTTGCTTGCCACTAATGAAAATCTCCATTTCAGACTTGCAGTGGTCTTGGGACTGTTCCTGGTGGCTGCTTCACTTAAAAGTCATTTGTTCGGGACAGATAATAAAACCAGAGAGTAACTCTAAGCAGCAGTAAGCCATATTCAATGCTCAAGTATGCCTTGTTGAAAGTAATATTGTACTGAATCTGCCTGACAGGGGAGTTAACTTGTTTTCATAGCAGCCTGTATGGAGCTGGGTTTTGGATTTGTCATTGGAACAGTGTTGATAGCACACCAGTGGTTTAGCTATTGCTGAAAAGCACAGCATCAAGGATTTCCCCTTTTCTGACTCTGCCCACCACAAAACAACACCACTGTCCCCAACAAGTGGGCTGAGGGAGAGGCTTGGAAGTGGCACAGCCAGGAAAGCTGTCCCAAACCAAAGCTGATCTGGGATATTCCATACTGTATAATGTCATGCTCAGCATTAAAAAGGGGGGGCCTCATCTTCCAAAATAGCCATTGCTCAGAGACTGCCTGGGCATCATTCTGGTTGTGGGAGGTGGTGCATGATTGCTTTTGCATTGCTTGGGTTTTTTTCTTTACTTCACTCATTAAACTGTCTTCATCTTGACCCATGGGTTTTGTTGCTTTTGCTCATCCTATGCTCTCCCCTGTCCTGCTGGCAGGGGAGTGAGTGAGCAGCTGAGAGAGTTCTTAGCAGCTTTCTGGGTCAACCCACTACAAACATGCTGGAAAGCTGAATATGCTCAGAGAAACTGTTAAGTCCTAATCAGCATGGAGTTAGGCTGGATTTTTGCTTGGCTGTGGATATCTGCCTTGTGACTGTTAACTCTTTAGCTGAAGTTTGCTTCTTAAATGATTCTTTACAAAAATTCTTGGAAGAGTTATTGAATCAAACTATAAAAGTAGATAACTATCTGAAGGAATATTACTGACACTGTGAATTTAAGGACAGTACAGAATGAAAGCCTTGATTGAAGTGATTAACAGCCTGACTGATCATATAGCTCAGTGTCAGGCTTCACTGAGTTCTACTAAGATGTTGCATCTCAGTCCATAGGACAAACTAAAAGCCATACACTGTCTAAAGAGTGGTGTGGCTAGAATGAAAAAAAGCCCTTTCAGAACAGGCTATATTTAGAAGTGTTACCCTTCCAAGTGGAATGAGTTTTTAAGCTGATGGTAATTTGGCAAGTTTTAAAGGGGTTTGAAAAATTATTAAAGATGTTACTTAAAAGCATCACTGTAAAACGTCATTTTGATAGAGAATATAGGACTGTGTCCTTTGAAGCATCTGGTAGTAGACATTGCCAAAGACTGGATACTGAATTGGACTGAATGCTCTTTCCAAACTGTCTGGAAGTTTATGGCTAGTGATATTCCAGAATACCTTGTGGGATATTCTGTTTTCTGGGCTGAGAAACAGAATGAATTTTAGTCCTTGGTAAACAATGTTCCTGAAATCAGTATTGTCTCCAGTATATTCCAGAAATAGGTCATGATTTCTGGATTCTTAGCCCTGCAAAAAAAGTACTTCTAAAGATGTTTGAGTCAATAGCATCTGCCTTAGCTTTTTTTCTTCCAAGTTGTGTTGTCTGAGAGATCAACATATGGTTCCTGGAACACCACCTTCCACAGGGATAACTGTGATCCAGCCTATTCAGTGTCTATCTACTAATCACTTTTCTAAACATATCTCAATATTCAGCTATTGACCCTTACCAGCAAAAGCCTATGCAGGCTTTTTTCTTTGTGGGCTGCCATTACTGCAATTTGGATGGCTGAAGTTATGTGAAATGACTCCTTCCTTCACTGCCTAGAAAGGGAACTTTGTTAGTAAATTTAGAGCTTAAAGTTAATGTTTCTTTTTACTTGGTGGTAGATTACGCTTTTTGAGGCTCTTCCATATTCAAAGTAATAAGGGATAGCTCTGTGAGGAGTGCAACAAGAGACCATGGACTTGCTATGATTCACACCTAGCAATGTAGTGCAGCTCTGGGTGATTTCCCTCAGAGGCTGTTTTCCCACCTTCACTGTGAGTCATGCCATGACGTTCTTCTCACAGCTCCAGCTGCTGTGCTTGCGTACCTGAGATAGTGAAGAGAGCATCAAAAATTCAGTTTCTGAGCATAACTGGAGCAGAAGTAGACTAAGAGTAAACACTGAGGTCACATCCTTAGATAGCAAAACAGAACAATAGTTATTTTTGAATTCTTGGGACTTCTGGTTGCCTAGTTTCTGGTTTTTAACTCAGAGGGGAGACAGCAGAGAGCATGCAGCTTGGAGCTTTGACTTCAGTGGAAATTAGGTCCAGGCTGAGTGCTGGCAGATGGTCTCTCTTGCTGCTGAATTGTTGGGGTAGTTCTTCTGCAGTTTTGACCTCTGACATTCATCCAGAGCATAAAAGCCTGGCATGCTGCAGAGATTTGCACAGACTAGGGATGGTTCATTTGTGGCAGCCTGTACATGGACAGGATGTGCCCATGGATAATGCGACTTATGATGTACCAGTTTTCAGACAGAAGATTGTTTGGCCCATTGTATTTTCTGGAACACTATCTAGCATGTCCTGACCAAGTGTCAGATACAACAGAAGTCATTTTTTTTCTTGTTACCAGCATTACAGATGCTCTCTATCTTTGGCTAAATGTGCACAGACAGATTGAGTCAGTCACTCTGGTCTTAGCTAAGACTCTACTTCTTTTGAAATGTTTTCAGAGTATCTCAGCTGCAGGTGGCTGCTGTTTCTTAAGCCCTTTCTTAGTTAAAAACCATGAGGCTCTGGTGCTCTCTCAAAGTCCTTTCCAGACCTGCAGTATAGTCCCAGGCAATGAATTACGTAACTGATGGATTTCAGCAATTCTCTTGCTTTCTTGCAGTTACACTGCAGTGTTCAACCTGCATTATTAGTAATATTTCTATTTTGGGGCAGCAATCTTAAGAAGCAGATCCATCCTATTTTTTTAAATGATTCATCTTTCCCCACATCCAAAACAAACTTTTTTTAAGATGCTGCTGTTGCAGCTTTCTGTAGTCTTTAACTTTGCTGGAATTCAGAACCTTTAATGAGAGGGATGTTGGACACCAGTGCTCACAGAGCTGTTTATTTTCCCAAGTTGTAGG
The DNA here is from genome assembly GCA_013399015.1 of Galbula dea. NCBI lineage: Eukaryota > Metazoa > Chordata > Aves > Piciformes > Galbulidae > Galbula > Galbula dea. The sequence continues at coordinate 5,399,721 of VWZX01000708.1, forward strand.
GCAAGTCCCACTGCAGCTATCTGCTGTTAGACACTCCATGTGACAGTAGTGGCTTAGGACTGGTCACCACTGTTTTTTCTCCTTGCTGTGTTACTGATCTGAGAATTGATGGGGTTTTGTTGCCTTTTAATTTTACTGTTCTTTATATGTATTCCACTGTTTATCATGGCAAATAGACTAAGAATGAAGAATATAGAACTATGAAGTTATTCCACTTAGTTATGGTCTTTTAGTAATAAGGGCGCACATGAAACCTTTGGTTTATTTCTCTTTAGGAGCAGGCTAATCTGTATGAAACAAGGTGTAAGTATCTTTATCTCTTGTGTACTAATATTTTTTTTTCCAAAAAGAGAGCTTACTTTTGATTTCCAGAGGACTTCACTTACAAACATCTTTTAGTAGTGAAATGGCAGACCTGGAACCCTTGTCTCAATGGATGTGCATTAAAATAGCAGGGCCATAATGTTCACTGACTTCTTCACCAAGAACAAACAAAAAAATCAGTATGCTACACACATTTTCCACTAACAACATTGTCTGTAGTGTCCTAAAACCATTTAAGTCTGTTTGTCCAAGGTTAGCAGTCTACAGCTGTCTCTTCTGTTGCTCTACTAAAATGTTGACACCTCATTTTTTACTTTTTTTAACCTTTAATAGTACAGTGGTTAATTTGTAAGATTCCTGTATTTGACATTGTTTTTCTTTTTATTTTACTCCCTGCTTTTTGCATTCTCCTCTTTTTTTTTTCCTCCCACCCTTCATTCCCATTTTTTTATTATTATTTTTGTCTTGTGTTACCTTCTTTCCTTCTCTCCCTCATCCCTGCTATTCCTGCTGCTGTAGCCTCACAGGCTGGGGAAGCTGGCCGAGCAGGTAGGGGATTTTCATGTTCCCTCAATACCCACCTATCAGCTTCCAACAGTGGGACAGACTAGAAATTGAGTCTGGAGATTTGAGGATTTTCATATCCTTCTATGAAATCAAAAATAAGTCCAGTATAGCTTTATCTGGATGCAGGTTTCATCAAATATGAGCTATCTGTTGTAACTGTTACATTCACCTTGAAAATAACAAGAGCCATAGTGATTGTTTCTGATTTTGATTTTCAAACTCAACTGTTTCCATTATTTTATTAATCAATTCAGGTTTAGTTTTATTTTCAAAAATAACCAATTTTTCTTTGGTTTTGTTTAGTTCTGGGTTTTTTAACATTACATATATTTCAACTAAGTTCTCCACTCAGCACTAGTCTGTTACACTGCTGAGTTTACTAGTAGACTGAAAATCGTGTCGTTAATAGCTAGAGGGGATATTGTATCTTGTATTGTGTATAACAAGCTAAAGAGGCTAACATGCATGTGCAGCTCTATTACTCTTTTTCTCCTCTGGTGGTGGGTCACTATCAGTATCTGTACAGTAAGTATCAGTTGGTAGTGGTAACACTTCTCCTCTTTAGACAGAAAAATTATCTGTTTGTGGAACTCGATCACAATTTTCAATGCTCAACAAATTGTGGAACTACCAACCAGCAATGCAGAAATGGAAAAATTAGCCCTAGACGTTCCTAATGTGAAGAGTTATACTCTATAAAGTATCCAAAACAGGACAGAAAGCATTAGGAGTTGATACTGCCTGCTGTTTTAAGTAGTAAACATGTAAATAACTGCTAAAGGAGTTCCTGGACCTATAGATTACCAGGGTTAGGAGAACTTTTCTGCTGAAAAGGAAAACTAAAAAGTCACTGTGTTCCAAAATGAAGTTATGCTTTTCTTCTAACTTTCTGCTTGGCAGCAATGTGAGATATGCAGGAGAGAGCCCTAGTCTAGAGCACTGAGAATTCACACAATGTTCAGCAATGATGGGGTTGAAGTTTTGGATACAGGAGGATTGTAGCAAGTTACACAACTGCAGCGAAGCTGGGGGTGGAGAGGCCTTAAAAACTGTATCATCTCTGTGTGAAAGGGAACTAAAATTAGCCTACTGCTTTTCAAATAACCAAATATTATGACATAAAGCAAGGATTTAAATTATGCAGTGAAAGACAGAAAAGGAACAGAATAATTGCTTACAGACCTTCAGTCCACATTAGTTCATGTCATGCGTGCTACCTTTACTATCTTTAGCTTCAAGTATATTCTTTGTTGCATGTGTGGAAGACTCTTAGTAAACCATGCTTCACATTCTTGACCATGTGCTTCTGCCATTAAAATGTGTCTCCTCAGCAATTTCTGCGTTCCTTTATATGGCAAAACATGTTTAACAGTTTTTGTATGTATCCACGTGCTGATGACTTAGCCTTTTGTAGCAAATAAACCCTATGTTGACCTGTGTTTGGTTAAGTAGTGTGGCTGCTTGGTGTTTTTCTGAACCCCGAGGTAACAGGTACCTGATGGTAGGTATGTTTTCCAGTGTTCTTTCTGTGGTTCTGTGAAACTGAGCTTTGTTAGATGAGTAGTTTAACTGTAACTTGTGATTTGATTAGTATAATTAGCAGTGAAGTGAACATTTCTTTATTGGGGGAGTAAAATTCTTTTCTCCTAGCCTTCAGGTTCTGATTAGCTGATGTTGTTGTTTACAGGGAACATCTGGACCAGATCCCACCACAGTGTATGTTGATATGAGGGCACTGAGGCATGACAGGTCAGAACCACCTTTTTCTTTTTCTCTAAGACACACAATTGACAGAGTTTCTAGCAGGAAAACTGCAACACACCTCATGGTCCCTGAAAACCTTTGTAATACTCATAAATAATTTGTGCTAATTGCTACTGGTGTGCAGATAAATGTCTGTTTTTATTAATTGGTTAATTAATTTTACATCTAATGAAACTGAAGCATCTGACATCACCTCTGCAGCAACTAACAAGTTTCCCTGCTTATATTGCCTTCAGGAGTTGATAATGCTTTTATTCAGGTGGTGCAGCCTAGCCAGTCCCTAAGAAAGAGAGGCCTGTTGGGCCTCTTAGCTTCACAGAGATGTTTCTCTTGGCTTGGCAGCTGTTAGACACTGGGGAAGCCCTGGGGGGATTTTGCTGCAATTCTTAATGCTGCAAGACTATGAGAGAATGGATTATTGATTTCAGCCACTGTAGCAACCATATTCTGTAACTGGAGTATTTTCTAGTTCTGTCTTTAGTATTAGACACATATACAAGAAGCAAGAAGTAAATTTTGCCACTAGTGGTATTAAGGAGATCTGTGAAATCTTATGGTTGGTGTCATTCTAGAAAATAGCATGCACTTATTTTCAGTTTTCCAGTACTCTAGGCAGGAGGCTACCAGGTTGTCTCTTTACAAAATTTTAACAAAACAAAAAAAAAATCAGCAAAACAAAAATAGTTCCAAGTGCAAGAGAAAGAGCTAATGAATCATTAAAAATAAAGTTGTAGCTAGAGAGGCAAAAGAAACAAGCAAATGTAGATTAATTCCTCATTTGGAATTATTTTTTCTCAGAGGAGAAAAATGTACTGAATATTCATTGGAAGAGAAGTATGTAGAAACAAATTTATGTAGAAAGAGAACATAACATTCAGTTAGTTAAAATTATGAACAATAAAATAAATTTGTATGTATTTATATAGAGAAAATAAGATGTACTGCTCATAGAAACTGCATGAGCCATGGCTATACTGTTTCCCTGCCTTAGCATGTCATTGAGAAGTAAGCATCATTACCAAAATCAGACTTTGCAGTGTATTAATTTACATGTAGTGATAGTTCTACTGAACATGAAAGATTATCTTTAGAGTCGGCCTCTCAGATTGTGATAATGTAGATTTTAAATTGATAGATTAAAGCTGTGCCTCATTTACTCAATCCTGAGGAATTTGGAATTAGATTCACAGGTCATAAATTAGGGGAGAAAACAACTTCATTTGACATAGTCCCTTCACACTAGCTGTTTCTAACCCTTTTAGTGGGACTGAATGTCGCTATTGCTTAGCAGTAACTGAAAGATTGCTGTACGTATCTGTGAGACCATATAGTAACAACCCACTGAGTCTTTGCAGGTCAGCCAGTCCCCCTGCACACTAATGTGAGAAACTGGACACACTGTACACTTAATGTGAGCAATATTTTATATTTTAGAAGATACTTTCCAGTATTTCAAAAAGACTGAACATCATTTCTCTTTTTCCTTGGCATGGTAATACTTTCTAGCTGCTACCAAAAGCAGGTTTAGTTAATCTCTTTGAGAGTATTCAAATCCTAATCACATTTCTAAAAATAAATAATTAGTTTGAATACAACTATTTCAAGCTCATCCAGTAATTGTGTTTGTACACTTCACAGCTTATGAAAATGTTGTTTGATAGGAGCTTAGATCAAAATACCTGTGCTGAGTACAATTAGGGTAGAGATCCTAGGGGTGGTCAATCTATCAGACTAGACATTTGCTCCCACCTCTCACTGGATTTGGATGGTTTGCTTTGTAGGTCAGGGTGGAGGTTCTCAAAGCCCTTTTTCTGTGTGATTTTGAGCCACCAGACTACTGGTTTAGCTGCTAGGACTCCACAGCTCTGGCCATAGAGGCCAGCTGGGACTGGGTTCACCTGGAGGTTCAGGAAACTTGTGCCAAGAGGTGCAACCACTTGGTCAGTGGCTGGCATCAGTTATGATACTGAAAAAAGGCTTGATTGCCCTAGCTGTGAGTATCTAGTGCAGTTCCAGATGCTACAGCTACTGCAGCAGGGTGTCCCACAGAGCTTGTATTATATTTACTGGCACTAATGAGGTGTACCTGGCACCCTGTGATGTCTCAAATGGCATTAGATACATCTATTTGGAAACTGAGTAACATCCTAATAGCAAGAGTATACAGCTCTGGCTTGCTTGTGGGGATGATACATCAATATTGTTGTACTGGGCATCTCACTGATTCTCCAAAAATCTGAGTGTCCTCAGGAAGGCCAAGAAAGAGTGAGCAAAGACAGGCAAGTCCCACCTGGGCTGTAGAATCAAAAACCAGAAGACTCCTGAGTTAGTAGCAGGTAGCTGCTGTGCCCCTGCAACGCAGTGTAGAGGGGTTAACTCAGATCCACAAGGCAGAATCCTTGCACTCACGCTTCACGGCGCACGAGGTGTCCTGGCACGGCTGGTCCCAGCTGCTGACTCACTCTGCAGCTCAAGTCACATAGATGTGCTCCTGTGCATATCTGCAGGGAGGGCAGAGGCACCAAAACCACAGGCAGGAGCTCCTTGTCAGGTTGCTGGCTGCATTTCTCTGCCACTGCCTCTAGGAAGACAACTTTAGCTCCACCCCCACCCCCCAAAAAAGCAAAATAAATAGAATAAATATATTCCTATTCTTGTCCTGTTGCCTAACCTGCTGCTCTGCAGATCCTTCCATCCTCATTTCAGCTCAGTCATGTTCTCCTCAGAAAGCTTTTCAGATGGTGAAGCACAAGGTACCCAAGTATGATAAAAGCTGAGAAATGCTTGGAATATAAATGAGAGACCCTTTTCTCATTGTACCCAAACACCATATACTTGGAAGGTGTTGGCATTTGTAACACTTACATGCTTTTGTGGCATTTTGTCTACATCCAGATGTAGAATATTGCCAAATAGATTAGAAACACCAAGATGTACTTGGGTTCAAGTTATTAATTTTTCAGTCTGGCTGTCATTCACTGTGTGGCTTGTGATGTCCATGAAGTCTCATTGAAATACTCCCTCTCTGTCATTAGAATCATTAGAAGTATTATTTTAATCTGCTTACCCTCAGTATTTATTAAACAAGCAGTTTGTAGAGCTGTACAGATAGGTGTCTTGTCTTACTTGGTCACTGACATCTTCTTGGAGTGATGCAAATTAGTGTATCTGTTAAGAAGTGACCCTTGTACATACATAGGTCATTAGTAGACTTGATTTCTTTGGAAGTTATTTGTATGTTGTGATAAATCTGGTTTTTGGTTTTGGACTTTGGGTATGCAGAGCTCTCTGAACTTCCATAGCATTTCAAAGTTGTGCTTAAAGAGTTACTTAGGATTTATTTTTATAGATTGCTTATACACTGAGTTCAGTCTCAAATGCAGTGTCTGTCAAAAGGAATCAGTTAAGGCTTTGGCTTTATTTTAATATATATTCCAGCATTTCAGACTTCATGCAGGAAAAGAAAAATAGTCTTTTATTTCTGGCTGTCAATTGTTTATCCTTCTCCTCTGTATTTTACTGAAACTTTCATGTTGTGTGTACATTGTTTTGGATAATACCAAGCAACAAAGCCACAGGAACTTTATTTTCTAATTCTCAATCACTTCTACTCCATCTACCTTGAAAAATACACTTATTATAGAGTCGCCAGACAAAAGAACTACTTGGCTAAATTATTATCTAAGCTATAGCTGCAGCAGTGCTCAGCAGTGCACAGTCACAGCATGGAGGATAACCATTTTAGTCATGTAGTAGGGAAAAGAGACTGTGGAGGAAATATATCAGGAGCCATGCTAATGGCAAGTGACAATAAAATAATATTTTGTGAAACTTTAATTGATCAACCATACTTGAAAGCCATTTTGCCCATGTTAGCAATAAAGAAACCTGGAAGAGTGCTCCCTGATGTTCTGGGGAGCAGTGCTTTTTCCAGCTCTTGTGATGGGTTACAGCATACAAAGCCCAGTCATAGGATACAGAACATCCTAAGTCTCAATTATTCACTCTGTGTGGGGTCAAAAGGGGTGGTTAAAATCTGTTATTGACCCCACTGACACCCAGCTGCTTTTTCCCTTGCAGGGAGATTCAGTAGGTAAAGTGTGTAGAGTATTTTGAGGTTTGAAGTGCTATATACCTGGTGAATGGTTCAACAGCTATTAATATGTTGCTTCAAGCTTCACATATTCTTCCTAATATTTCATATGCTAGAAGTGGAGATGAGTTCTGTGAAGAATCCTGTGAAGCTCAGCCAGAGTTCCCAGTAAGTCTCCTGTGAAAAGGACAGTCCCTTTTGTCTGCCTTCAGGTGTACAGGGCACTGCTGCTTCTGGCACCACTGACCTTTTCATCAGAGTGGTAATCTGCTGTTTTAATTCAACTGAAAAGTAGCTCCATTTGTTGAAGGTTTCACACACAGGCAATGCCCCTAGTAGTTGTTAAGGAGAGGGAACTTTCTGCAAGTTCTTCCCCAAAAATGCAGGGTGAGTCAGCTGGTGGTGTGAATTTCAAAGGTTGTAGCAAGATAAAGGGGGCGGGTGAAAGAGAATGACTTGATTTCAGAAACTCCACCTTTGACTGCTTTGTGTGAATGTAGAACATGAATATTGCATTGGGGAAGCTGAAATTATTTCCCTCATTTATAAGAACAAATAAGGTAATTCAATTAGATGAGGTGGTTTTCAGATCTCAAGTTTGTAATAATGAAAGTTTTCCCTATCTGTGGGGTTTTTTTTCCCAGAACTGATAAGATAAAGGATTAGGAAATAGAAAAAGCATATTGCCTTAAACAGAATCATCAGGTCACAATTGTGATTATGAACAGTCCTGTAAAAACAGTTAGTGATAAACACTGTGTCCTGGGAGGTTTGTGTTCTGAATAAAAAGATAACAACTGAGAGCAGCTATGCCTGTCTTTGCAGATAAGAACCACAAGCACAGAGAAAGGTGATGTTGTGCCTGATATGGTACAGTAGGTGTGAGGTAGGGCCAGGAGGGAGCCCTTTCCCAGTCTTACCCAGGCACCATCTCAACATTAGGCAGAGGTACATACCTGAAAGATGTTGGTGATGGCAGTAGTTCATGGTGGTAGTTCCTAGCCATTTGAGTCAGAATGAGAAATCACTGTGCTGTGGATATAGCTACACAAAAACATCTGTGCTCTCTGGCATTAAATGCCTTACAATTAGTTTTGCATTAAAATTTCTAATGAATTTGGTGGTTGTATTTTCTCCTCAGAAAAGACTGTTGTGTTGAAATCAGAAGAGTCAGTTTTGATGGATCTTTTCCAGCTTAAGGAAAAAGAACTCTCAAAGCAGACAAAACACTTTTAACTTTCAAATGTTTGCTCATGGTGGTGGTGATCTTTATTTCAGAACAAAACAAAACCCTGAAACACTAAACATAAATAACCTCTTTTACTGACCTGCAACATTGTTTTTCAGATTACACTTACAGCTTCTTTCCATGTTTCACTTTTTTGTTCCAGTTTAATACACAAAGATTTTCAAAACATCAGTTTCTTTCAGGATAAGAAAATAGCCACGTTTTCCCCAACAATCTCAACTTCTAATGTAAGATGACAGTCAATAGGAAAACTTAAGAAATAGGGCTGGAATAAAACCAAGGAGACAATTGGCTGTGTCTTTGTGCCATGGAAAGGCTATGGGCAAAGAGGTGTATATATATGTGCATCACATCCCACCTGGTTTCCTCCAGGTTTTGTTGCTGAAAGTTTTCCAGAGTGGCAGCATCCCAAAAACAGCTACTGAAGGAAATCAATGTGCAAAATAGAGAGTGTTAAATAAACCAAAAGGATGGACTTCCAAGCTGGCATGACTGCAAAGTGACATGGTGTGAGAACAGACCACTCAAGACAGGAGGAAGGGCTGGGAGAACAAGCAGGAAAATAAGAGCTTGAAATGATGGAAGGTCCAGCACTTCAGTGCCCAAGCCTGGCTAACAGCAGAAGATGCTGGCATACTAGCAAGGAGGAGGAGGGCAGTTACCATAGCTCAGCTTGTAGGAATGGCTATAAAGGAACACAAAAAGTTCAAGATGTGGGGTTTGGCCAAGTGTTAGGGTAAAAGGCAAAGTCTTTATCTGAGTTATATTTAACTAGGAAGGGGATAGTGGGAAAAACTCCTTTGAATTGGACATGGAGAGATAGTTTGAATAAGTAACAAGAGGAATCTAAGAGCAGTTCATGCCCAGCACCACAGAGTAATAATGTTCCTAACAATGCAGTACATTCAGCTGAGAAATAAACTCTGAATCAAAGTGGGAGAAGCTCCATCACGTGAAATACTGTAACAGGAGTAGACACAGCACTCGAAAGTACACTGCAGGGAACAGTCTTATTTTGGCAGGGAGCAAGACTTGGATGACCTCATAGCTTCTTTCCATCTCTTAGAGTCACTGAATCCAAAGTCTTTCTCAGAGCAACAGCACAGCCAGCTTTGAAGGTTTGCCCAGTTTTGGCATTGTAATGTTGGTTAGTACCACTCTGCACACCCCAGCCCCTGCAGACCCTGCAGATTCCCAAAGCAATAGTTAATAGCTCTGCTAACAAATGCTCTGATTAGTGTGAAATGCTAGCAAGCTGTGGAATGTATTTTGGGGAGTTTTCATCACTGAATAAACCAGATCTAAAAAGAAGCATAAACAAAATTTGCAGTTTCATGTAAGATAGTTGGGCAGAAAGACATTGTTACTGTATTTCAGTATCTCCTTTGCTGCACAGTGATTACAGTGCTCAGTTAGTTATAGCTTGCCAGTTTTCATTCTGAATTCAGATTTCAGTCCTACATTTTTTACTGTGTTTGATTTAAAGGAAATTATATCTGCCTAATGTATTAAATTGTCATAAGAAATGGAGTTTAGCACATACTGATGTTGTAGCTACATCCCCTATTGAATTCCAATAGCCAGACACATAGGGAACTTTCTCAGCTGTACAGCTCGAGTGTTGAGGGTTGAGGCTAGGCTGACCACAGTTGACAATTCTTAAACATCTTCTGCCTCTCCCCTCAAGTGAGACGTTTTTGTGGGAGAAAAACTCTGTGTCTGCTCTACATTTGGTTACTCATTTATGTTTTCTCTCTCAGCTTGCCTGCAAAACACCAGAAGGTGCAAAAGTAGCTTTCACGCCCAAGGGCAGCATTTTTCTCCCATCCACTTGATTTCCAGGCTCTTTGCCCAGGCTGGCTCTACTGCCACATTCTCCTTTGCCCTTCGCAGTAAGAGTCAAAGGTAGCAGAAAGCAGTGGGAAGGCTCCATACCCACTTTGTAAGAGGTTGTTCTCTTTCCCAGCAAAGAATGGCTGGAGCACTGCAGAGAAGCAGGACTTGCCCTTTGTAGCCTCTGCTGTCTGGGAGCACCTTACGATTATTTGTGAATTCAGAGAAGGTTTCTTAACATTATCCTAAGAAGGCTGTAAGGAGCCATGGATTTCTTTGCCAGCATCAGCTGGGTGAGTCAGGGGCATTGCTTTTCAAGGCTCTGGTGAACCCTGTGCACTACCTTTTCACCTTGCCAGGCCAGCATTGTTAGTGATGCTGCTCACTCAAGAGGGAAAGCAAAGAAGTTTTCAATCATGTCTGCTGTCTGTGTTTTTCAGTGGAAAAATGGAAATCTCTTGGGGAACAATTGACTTATTTTATACTGAGGCACAGTGAAACTAATTTTAAAAATTATTGCCTAATGCTCCTAATTTGTTCCCAGTCCTGGTCCCAGTAGAGTTAGTAAGACTATTATGCACTTAAAATGAAGTATGCACATAGGAGTAAGTAACATCAGAATCTAATGTTTTACTTCTATTTTTCTGAAATCTCTTTGTGGCAAAATATCTTTCATTATTTCAGAGTTGTTAGAGGTTTAACAGCATGTTCCCAAATGGATTGTGAGCTTAGCAGAAACTTCTTTAAAAGGAGTCCAAGTTTTTGAGGGCTAACAGAGCCTTCACAGAAAACCTCCAGGAAATGCCATGCCATTTCTGTGTTTAATGCACTGCCATGATAACTCTGTAGGGGTGTGAGGTGGAAAGCACAGAGTGGGAGAGGTTTAACAGAATTGGAAATGGAGAAATTGCATCATCATGTGCTAAAACATCAGATTAAGGTAAAGGAAACAGGTAAAGAAGAGAACTAGAGGAATATACTATTGGTACAAGAGCAAGGTGGGAAGCACAGATGCTGAAAGCAAAGGAGAAAAAGATGGTAAGATACATGAATGCTGGTTCATTTTCAGTAGTCACTGCATTGACTATTGAATGTATAGCTTTATTTTCTGTGATTTCTGATAAGCCTGGAGTTCAGCAACGCTTCACTGAGACATGTCCTAATAATTGGAAGAGAGCAAAGCCCTGCAGTATCTCTGGGCAGCTCTGACATATACTTTTCCTGCCCCAGAGGATTTTTTGCTACTGTTTCACAAATCAAATTATTTTTAAACCAATCTTAAAATAAATTACTTCTTGACCTTTGTTACACCATCACTCCTAGCAGTGCTTATGGTTGAGGGTTTTTTTAATTGTCTCTTTTTAAATGTATTCTTTATTTGTCAAATGTGTGTCAATAACAACTGTCTGTTAAAGGACATACCAAGTGGTTGAGATGATGGCTAGTTCTGAGAACAGCTACATGTCTGCAAATACATATGTAAAGTTTGGAGATGTCAGTTGTTTGGAAGAACTTGGTTGAAGGCATTTCTACACAAATACGGAGTTTACAGAACAAAGGTGTATATATAAAAAGGCAGAACTATAGGCATGATTAGCAACTGCTTTTTTGCAGTATTTGATTTTGTTTCCATATGCACGGAGTCATTTTTAAAGCCTTTGCTGCATACTCCTAAATGTCTATGATTTAGCTTGCCTTTTGAACAGCAATGCAAGTGTGGCTTATGTAGGCATACACTTTATAGAGTAGCATTCATTTAGCCTTGCCCATACACCTCATAGTGAAGATCCTATGGCCTGGATTTCTGTTGCCACATACCTGTGTCCCTGGTTGAACAGATGGATGTTGTAGCTTCACTGTTTTTGTTGTGAAGGCAGTGGTGATGTGAAGCCTACTGCTTTTCAGTGGGTGGGAAACTCAGCAGAAAATGTTGCAGTAAACAGGGAGCGTGTGCACACCTGTAATGCAACAGAGATTTAAGAGAGCACTACAGTGTAAACCAATGACAGTGTAACGTTAAAGGTACCACTCAGAAGTGGTAATTACTGCTCCAGGCTCTGCCGAGGAGTTTTGTGGCAGTTGAAACAATGTTGGAAAGTGGTTCCTCTTACATACCTTGCAGGAAAACAGGTCAGGCTGCAGCTGCCTAACCATGCCTGCTCCAGGCAGTGCCCCCTGTAGGCTCCTTTACATCTTGTTCTCTCAAAATGTCTTGACAAAGCAATCTCAAATTGCTGGATATTTGGGTTGTATCTCAATATTAGTGCGAGGAACTGTGCACACTGATAAGCAGTGCCTCAGGGTTTAGCCCTGCCCCATCCATCCAGGCTGAGAGAATGCCCAGAACTGCAGATAAAACACTCTTCACTATTCCTGCCTTGACCTCACAGTCTTAGCTTTTATAGAAGACTTTTGGAGCAAGGAGATAGTAAGAAAAAAAAAAATTCCATCTTCTCTGTGTTTGGTTCCTGAACTTGCCAAGGCTTTGTTCTTCTCCAAAGGGACCTTTGGCTGAGGTCTCTCTGTGTCTCACCCCTCCTTTTCCAAACTGAGCAGTGTGGTACCCTGTCTATAAAAAGACCTCAAAACCATCAAAAAGGTCTGTTGTGGCTGTTCCTAACAGACTGCAGTTTTATCATCAGTTTAACCGTACCCAGGTCTCTACTCACCTGCTCGTAGCTATGTCTTCCTCTCTTCTGATGTTTCATCTTTACCTTTTACAGAGCTGTTTTTTAGGCAGCTTGTGCTGTTTTTTTTTTTTCTATCTAATGACAAAGCTGAGAGGAAGGAGGTAAGAACAGCTCTTGTGACAGAAGTCAAGATTTAGATTGGTTAAGTGGATTATGAAAAACATTCAGGGCTGGGAAGTTGAAAGTTTTCATGGGCTGTTAGAACTCTTAGGTTACCCCACTTAGGATGCAGGACTGCCTAGTTGTTACCAAATTTTCTTCACCACTACTGACTGATATCATCAGCTATTTTAGGATTTGAAAGTCTCTTTCATTCTATCCTGCTCAGTACTTTTCTAAGGTTAAATGAGGAATTTCCTTCCAGACCATCATACCACTGAAGGAGACCTGCCATTTCTGTTCCTTTAGTGGGAAAACAAGTTATCTAAGAAAGGAAAAGAGAGGACCAGGAAGCCACACTCAGAGAAATGTCTGAACTCAGCAGTAATAATATTTTGCAGTAAATTTAATAGTGAAATGTTTATCACCCACTATCCACTGAAAATAAATAAAAGATTGCAAATGTGTAGATTTGAAGCTGAGGCCAGGTTATGAGTTACTGCGATATGACTTTGATTTTAAATGTTAGCTACTCATGGAATGTGGTTGCTCACTCACATGCTTTTTTGTCTGCGCCCTGGCATTTATGGTGTTCTTGTGGGAAATCAATAATTTAGCTCTCTCTTGTTGTGAATAAATTTGTGCATGGTATTCCATTTACAAAAGACTATCAAAAACAAATAAAAGGCACTAACTACATTTGAAGAATTTAATATTTAAGTAAACATTCACACACATCTTTTTTTCATTATTTTCCCAGCCTCAGTCTTGACTAAGATTAAATATGGGGTTCAATTATGTTCTACAGGATGTAGGCTTCCTCTGTTCCAAAAATAACATTGATCTCTGTGACCATTAACCAGTCCTTTTAGAAGTAAATGTTAATGAAAAGCAAATAAATACAACCATGTATTATGTATATTATTTTTACATATATTTTACAGAGTTCGTTTAGTTGAAAGAGGATCTCCACATAGTTTGCCCCTCATGGAGTCAGGAAAAGTAAGTACTGAAGGAAGATTTAAACATACCTTGTATGGTAAATAGTTCCAGTAAATTTCCATTTCATTTTTCCATGGCTGTAGAGTTGAGGAAGGCATTATCAGCTGCGCAGACTGAAAAAGACCTTTCTTTACTGTTGAGGTTACAGCATGATGGTGGTCACTGAAGCATTACTACTCTCTCAGAAGCAGAACCTTCCTCTTTTATGTAAAAAAGTTTCCCTTTTTCATGCAAAAAAATACTGAGGAAGGCATTTTGTCCTCCACATCTCACTCTTGAAGCAGCCAACAGTGTGCCACTCGCAAAGGCAGTTTTATTGATGGAGACCCACCTTCACTGAGAACCTGAGTGGTATCACCAGTGCTGTACTCATGGGCTACTGGTCACCTGCAGAGGGACTGTCTCTGGTGGGTGACATCACTGTGGAACAGAGTGAGGACACAGGACCAGCATGCAGAGATAGGAGTGCTGCTCTCAGCCCTGTCCCTGTCTGCAGTGTCTGGCTGTGCGGTGGTGACTGAGGTCTACAGCAAAGCATGCTCTGTCTTTGGGAGAGAGGAGAATTGCCATCGCTGCTGCACCAAGGCACTCTCTGCTCACTGCCTGCCCTTTATGCTGTGAATGCTCATCTAAAGCTTTCTAACCATAGTTTTGCAGACACTGTGGTCAGAGGATGCTTCTTTTACTATTCTAGTGTTTAACATCTGTCCACCTCTGTAGTGGTTGCGTATCCATTAGATGAAATCGTTGGCAGGGCCTTCTTCTGGGAAGACTGTGTGGTTGCTCTGCCTTTCTCTTGGTTTTGGGTCAAAGTTTCCTGTGGCTAGTGTGATGGTTTTTTTTCTATTCTAGTATATACTCTTAGAGAGACTTGAGCCACTTGGTAGGACTTCCCTACTGTAGGTGAACATTTGGTTTCTTAGGAGTTTTTAATGATGCTTTCTGAAAGAGAGGAGGTTTTGTAGCATTTCCCAGATACCTCAGAACTTCTGACATCTATGGACTTTTTAAATGTTTTATGTCATAAGTCTACTTTAACTTTTTAAGGATTTCTTCCAGTTTCTAATGAAGGTGTTTTGGGGACAAAGAGTCAGCATATGATTGCATAAGCTGGTATCTGCTTTCTTACTGCCTCATGTTTTCTTTCAATAGATTCTCCCAGGAGTACGTATCATTATTGCTAATCCAGAAACAAAGGGACCCTTAGGAGATTCTCATCTTGGTGAGGTGAGTTGTGAAAACTTACCCTCTGTGTGCTCTGAGCTAAAGTTTACCATTGTGCATGCCAACAGTTTCTTACAATATGGCTTGTCAAATGCTTGGTTAAGAAAATTGTGAATTCTGCAGATCTTTATAGTACATAAAGTGTATAGCATGATATTTGTATCATTATTAAAGTTGTTAGTAACATACTTGCTAAATACTAGCAATACCTTGAGTCTGTTAAAAAAATGAACAAATCTGCTTTTTCTGACTGTATTTTCTACTTGGTGCTTCACTAATTCTGAAGGAAAATTACATGAAGAAATAAGTTTATTATTAGTCTAATTTCAGCTAGATGGTTTTCTAGTGCTATTCTTTTTATAATCATTGTGCTTCCATGTACTGAAGTGCCCTCATTAGCTGAGTTGAGCATAGCTATACGTTTTCCCCATTTATTTTATGTTTCTAGAGAGAGAAAACATGTTATTTTCAATGAGCAATTGAAGACCTAATTATCAAAATGGAGAATTTGTTTAGTCATAATTAAAGCTGCAATCTAATTTGTGAGATTCATCCATAAGATTTTATTACTATGAAATAATAAAAATTTCCATAATGACTTGAGTTAAACAAAATGAATCCTTCTCCATAGGTGAAGATCCCTGGCCTCACCCTTTAAAATAATCTGTCTGGTGTTGATGGAGGGTGACCTACTGGAGCAGGGGACTGTGGTCTGTAGGCTCTTCTGAAAATTGCCTTAACCAAGCAGACCTCAGAGCTAGCTGAGCTGTTCAAGGAGGCTGTAGAGGTCTTTGGCTAACCTGGGGCCAGAGGCCTGCAAGGCAGTGTACCCACAGCTGTGAGTCTAGTGTGTCTGTCCCCCAGACGTGGCTCAGATCTGCACTCTGAATTTAGCAGGGTTAGGTTGGGCTCTCTGTGCCTAAAACTGTTTCAGTTATGGGTTCAGAAACAGTGTTAAAAGGCATTATGGTATTATCTTGCTGTGACTAAAAAGATTTATGTCAAGAATTTTCAATAATGTTTCATTCTGCAAAGTTACTTTAATTAATACCAGTATAATTGCTTTTAACTTAGATATGGGTTCACAGCACTCACAATGCCAGTGGGTATTTTACCATCTATGGAGATGAATCTTTGCAATCAGATCATTTTAATTCAAGACTCAGCTTTGGAGACACACAGACTGTTTGGGCTCGAACTGGCTATCTGGGGTTCCTGAGAAGAACAGAACTCACAGATGCAAATGGAGGTGAGAGTTTTCTCATCATCTAGGCTGTGCACATAATTTGGATTATTTTGAGGCTGATACTGTATCTCTTGGCCTACACTACCCAAAGTGTTCACTCTGTGAAACCAATAGAACTGCAAAAAACCCTTAGTTAAAATAAAGAGGATAAGATTTCCCTGCTGAAACAATTGCTTTTCCATTGCTGTACCTCAGGTGCTAAAAATCCACTTCACCAGTGACTTTTTTGGCACTGTTAAGGTGTCAGGTGCTTCAGCTTGAAAAATATGAAATGCAGCTTAAAATGCCATCATTTGCTCTTGCAGTTGTATCCGCAGGAGTGCATTCGTGCATATAGAAAATGCCTTGTTGTGAGCCTGGGCCCTGGCCCTCTTTTGACAGCCATCTTCATTGCCAGTTCCTCTGTTAAAAACTTATTTACAGAAGCTGTGCCTTTCTCAGATTTCCCTGTCTTTAAACCTGAAGGGACATTTACTGAAATGTAATACAAGCAGTAGCCTGCAGGAGAAGCTCTGGGGTGGTTGGGTTTCTGTTGGAAGGTACAGGATTTCGTTACTTGTTTTTATGACATTCCTTCTCTTATGTACACATGTAAGCAAACACAGAAAAAAGTCTTTGCTTTGGAAAGCATGACTTTCCTGTGGATTTTGCAGAGCACAGTGCCATGAGCAGTGGCTGGCTGAGGTGGCAGTCAAGGCTGTTGGCAAAGTATGGTTTCTAGCAATCCTGTGAGCACCCCCAGGAGTTACCCCTGGGCCCTGGTGCCATTGCCTGGGCTATCTCTAGTGTCACATTAACCAGCCTTGAGAAAAGTCAGGATTCTCTGAGGATACTGCAACTTAAACATCCAAATGGCTTATATCTTCTCCTGGCAAAGAGTTGCTAAGTCTCTCTTCTCCTTCCACTTTAAGCTCCCAGTGCACAAAGTGCTCTGCCCTTTATAACTGGTAGAGGTTATATTGCCATTATGCAATTGTGCAACTACCTAAATTAAGGTGAAAAGAGCCAGCTCTCTGCTTTTAAGTCTATTAGCCAGTATTATTTTTTTATGGATAATTTGCAATCATTTATTATCAGCCTAATATCTTTTTAAAAGTGCAATTTCAGCCTCATTTATTTCTTCAGTCGTTAAAGTTTGTAGTATAAGAGCATTACACTCCAGAGATTGCCATTTGTCTGAATGAGCAATTTGCTACCTGGGACAGAGCATGTATTTCTAGTTTATTGATAAACACCTTTGGAATACACCTTAAGCACCAGTACTGACCATCTTAAAGCTACTTGAACAACATCATCCGCTGTTAGTGTCAAATCCGTCCTTTCTCTTTCAAAAGAGAGAAAAACCAAGAAGCCTGTTGTCTACTAGGGTGCCTTAAAAAAAGAATGAGTCTGTTCTGCATCCACCTGGAAGAAAAACAGGAATTCATGCTGCTGTCTCTGGATGGAGACTTCATCTTCCCCTTTTTCAAATGGGAATAGTATTCTTACCTTCCTTTCTTCTGCTTTCTCCTCTACATTGCACTTCAGTAATAGGAAATTCTCATTAGTTTAGAAATTACTTTGGGATTTCAGAAATTCAAGGGTAACTTGTAAATGTTATACTTACTTTACTTACTTATTACAGTGAACGTTTTTGTAATTTGATGTATTGGAGGAGAGACTCATTAATACTTTTTTTCCTTACACCCAGAACGCCATGATGCACTTTACGTTGTGGGTGCATTAGATGAAGCCATGGAGTTGCGAGGGATGAGATACCACCCGATCGACATTGAAACCTCTGTCATCAGAGCACACAAGAGTATCACAGAATGGTAAGCATGATGTAACACCAGGGTCCTTAGAGAAAGTTGGAATATCTATAACATCTGGGTTTTTTTCTTGGGTGTTGCAGTTGATCTAGGAAATGACCTGTCAGGATGGTCACAGGATTTATAATCTGGCTGTAAGTAAGTGAAAAAGATGAAACTTTTCTCAAAAAAAATAAAAAAAGATGCCCAGTAGCAGAAACCAAAATTTACCTGTTTCAGTTCAAGGGCTTAACCAAAATTTTGGAGTCTTAAAAAGCTCTTTGAGTAATAAGGAGATAGTGATGATAACAGTGCTCCCTTGAGCATCTCACCTGTTAATAACTGTAAACCTCCTGTCCCCCTAAACCCAACAGAAATAAAACACAGCTGAGGTAAAACAGATGGAGAAGCTGCGTGTTTCTGTATAAGAGAAGAATCTTCTCTTCTGTGCTGAGCTCTGACTTGCCTGGAGAGCAGCCAGCCCAGTCCAGAAGGTGCATAGCCATGTTCATCTAGCACCATCCAAGCGAGGAAGCTACTCCCTGGCCACCTGGGGACCCCTGTGCAGCCTGCACTATGCTATGTAAACCTTCCTGGGGCTCCACACTCCTTCGTTAAGCAGAGTTTATCCCAAAGGTCTGCCAGCTTAGGCTATATTCCTGCTGTCCCTTTTGGTGGCTCCTCTTTTAACTTCCTTTGCTCCTCCAGCCTGCTCTTCAGAAAACCCCAGAAAAGACACCTCCATGCACGTGTTGCTCATGCATGCCTTCACGAACAGCTCAGCAGTGCTGTGACAGTTCTCTTTCTTCAGAGGGAACCACGCATTCTTCTTCTACTACCTCCTTACATGACAGGCAAGGATTAGACCAGAGTTTCTGTGAAGTTTAGCCTATACTGCAGCAATATAAAAGTGAGAGCTAGTGGGGCTGTTCTGCCACTGCCTGCAGATGTGTCCCCTCTTGCTGTGTGCACTTTGTGGTGAGCACATGGAAGGAGCGAGCCCTAGGACAAAAGGTAACCCAGGTGGAATGAAAATGGGTGAAAACCACCACTGCTAACACTGTTTTTATTTCTGTTCCAGTGCGGTGTTCACCTGGACAAATTTATTGGTCGTTGTAGTTGAGCTGGATGGATCGGAGCAAGAAGCTTTGGACCTGGTTCCTTTGGTCACCAATGTGGTCCTGGAGGAACACTATCTGATTGTAGGGGTGGTGGTGGTTGTGGACATTGGTGTAATTCCTATCAACTCCCGTGGAGAGAAACAACGTATGCACCTACGAGATGGATTCTTGGCAGACCAGCTAGATCCCATCTATGTGGCCTACAACATGTAGTCTTGTACCTTAAAGCTTCCATGGACTTTACTATAGATGTATAAAATTTTTTGGTGTCCACTAAAAAGTGTGCAGATAAGATGCTGACACTCATCAGAATGGAACTGTTTCTATTAGGACTTTTCAAAGCAGTCACGATTGGCAGGAAATCAAATGTGAAATGTTTTGTTTTACCACTAAATTTTAGAAAAGAAGGACTATGGGGTAAGGCCCTTTAGAGTGTTGGAAGAGCCCATTTTAAACTTCTTTTTTTCTTTTGCTTATTGGACAATACTGCTTTTTGAGTAAATGTGGCTTTGTATTTTACATTAAGCTAAGTAGATTTTTTTTTTATTCTGCCCTCCAAATGGATTCTTTTAAAACAATTTGCATACTAATACAAATAATTGTTTCTTCATTTGTTTTAATATGTGATAAAAAGCTGATAAATACAGATGTTACTAACTTAAGCCATTTTAGATCCCACATCTTAGGAAACTATGTAGTGGTACGAGGAGAATACCCAAAGCAGCACCTTTCAACTAAAAATCTTGCAGCTTTCTGTCAGAGATGCTGAAAGCCCAAAGGCCAAAAAGCCTTTGCTGTTAGCATTAGAATGGAAGACATTTATAAATAAGGTGTATTTCGGCAATGAACTTGCAAATATCTTTGTACTAAACTAAAAAGATAAAATAAGTTAACTACTACTTCTGTAATTATGTACAAAACGTTTAATTTATTTTGATCTCTTTAGAAGTATAAAAGAGAAGAAACATTCAAGAATATTAAACTCTTGAAGTGTTTGCTAATATAAAAACAAAGTGTTGTATTATCTTGAGTGGATAGTATCACATCAAATATATATATATGAAATATAAATTCACTAATGACAAAAGATTTTAAAGTTTAAAATGCAGTACTTGTCACTTGCATGGTGTCTCCCACTGTAGATAATCAAATGTTACTCACAAATTTTTTTGGGAAACAAACAAACAAAAAAAAGGCAATCCTGGATTGCTAAGTATCCCTGTCAGAAAGAATCCTCTAGATACCAGCAAGTGGAATTATTGCTGCCTTTAAGGCAGTGAATGAATTTAAGACTAAAAATGCACTACAATAATTTTCTTTTCTTTGCCATGGAGGCAACAATAAATATTCGTGCTGGCATGTGCATACACTTGTTAGACTTAGAAAAGGCAGGTTGAGGAATAGCACTGTTGTCTAGCTGCAGAACTTTGTTGCACAATTTTTTTCATTGTTTTAGTTGGTGTTTTTATTGCGATAAGGAAAAGTTTTGGGGTTATTTGCACAGAGTTATCAGTTTGCCTCTCAGCTGGGACACGTAGCTCGGTGGCCAATGCATCCAGTTTACATTCACAAGAAACGATTGTTTCGCTGGTCTTTAACTTATTCCTTCCCAGAGAGGAGCGTGCAGTCGCTGCAGCGGATCTGGCACCAATCGTGCGCCTGCTCACTAGTCCCTAAAGGCGTTAGAACGTCAGAGGAACCCTAAAGAACGGAGGAGTCCCGCGGTCTCCGGCCTGAGGCCGTCACAGGAGAAGAGTAGGAGAACGTGCATCACAGCTGCCTTCATTTTACTACCTTTGGATAAAAGAGAGGTTTGATTCCCCAGTTCTGTTGTCTTCCCTGCACCCTGTGTCCCTTTTTCTGAGCCCTTCCCTTTCCTTCCTGTGGTTAGAACTGAGTCGACCTGTTTGCGATCGAGTGGGATTTACCAGCTGCAGTCCAAGAATGCTTTTCTTATTGTCCCAAACGGCGTTCACGTGCTGGCTCTCATTACCGGATGTGCATGACTAAGATTGTGGCAGGGCAAATGTAATCATGTTTATATGATGTATAAGGGAGTCTCGACGCTGGGTGTTTAAAATCTTTTTAAGAGGTAGGGACGTTTTAGTCTGCATGTACAGTACAGAGCATCTTGCCATGTCAGACACCTTTTCTTTCAGACCATCCTTTCCGCCTTCACTGTCCTGTGAATAGACCTATTCATGCTCTGCAGACCAGTCCTAGATTTTGTCAAATTCATTTCCTGCTCCCTGAAAATAATAAAATCTGTTTTTAATGGCAAGTTGTTGTTAAGGTTTCAGACAAGATGTTGATCGATTACAAACATAATTGCAGTGTGTAACTAACTTGTGAAGTCCTGCTATCGCTGATCTCAGTACTGCAAAACAAATCTTGCTGTCGTTCCAAGTATCACTTTAACCTTCACGAAGTCAACTTTGCATTTGTAAAGAATAAAAGAACTGCAATGCAGTTGTGAAACGCAGTTAATAACAGCTCTCTTCTGCAACCTGTCATCTGTGGTTGTTCAATCCCGAGTTAAGAGAAACAAGAAACTGAATTTCTGGTTTTGTTGTGCAAGCAAAAGGAAAGAAACATTTAAGCACCATCAGACTGAGCAATAAAGAAGGATTGTTCTGTATTAGAAACTGTACTGTAGATAAACCATTCATGAGAATGTATAAAATGTTTGTCTTGTGACCTTGTGCTTTTGGAGTCAGACAAAACCATGTAATCAACTTGATGCACATGCACAAAAAAGAGAGGGTACACAATGAACATTTAAACACAAAACTAATCAAACAGGAGCAGATTCCTCATGGTGCTTGTTTATTATATATATTTAATCCTGCTTGACACTTTACCCAAGGGAAGACTGTCCCTTTTATCAGTTGAATGTTAGCAGCGTTATTTCATAGAGTGTGGTGACTGGTTAGAGAAATTCATGTAACTCAGCCAATCACAGTTTCAAACAAAAATTTTTATGTGCAAAGGACAGCAACCTTCTTGTATGTTAAACCACCAGTACGCTTTGTACATCTGTGATAACGCCTGTTTTATATTCAAATGAACAAATAAAAGCTTTTATTTTTGTTGCTCTGAAAATATCAGTTTCTTAATTAGTCATCCAAAATGGAGCTCCCAAGCGCTGCAGGTGCTCAGTGGAGGAACGTGGAGAGCTATACTGTAATTTTATTTTGTTTACCTCTCTTGTTGCATAATTTATTAGTACAAATCATGATACTTTTAACAATGTTTGAATACTGGTGTGGGCATTTATTGCTGAAAGACTTTCATATGGCAACAAATGTTTTTTGTGAAATGTTTTTTTAATTCTTTTTAATATATTCAAATATACTGTTCACATTTTTGCTGAAAGTGTAAAGATTATTGTAAGCTTGGTAACAATTTGTGAGAAGCAATAACAAGCATTAGTACTTTAAAACTCCTTAAATTTGTCACTTATCACTTTTGTTGCAAGGTCTTGTTGCCGGCATATTTGCTGATCAGTCGCTTAAGTTACTGATCCAGGTGTTACAGCTCTGCTGGAGCTTCCTGCCAGTGGAAATAGATGAGTAGCTGCTTGGTCACACATAAGGGGCTAGAACCTCCATGTCAATTGAGAAGCCTTGGATGACCAGAGAAGGCCTCCAAGAAATGTGATCTGCCTATTTCCATTGTCCTTTTCCAAAAATACCATGATTTCAGAGCTGGCTGCCAGCTGCTGAGTATCAGTGTTCCCAGAGAAGAGATTTGGCCCTAGCTCTGATTTTCCAAATGTGATTTCAAAGGGTGAAATTCTGAGTCCTTGTGTCTTTGGTAGCCCATCTGAGAAGTTCAGGATATAAAATTTCATCTCCAATGGCTCCAATTTTAGGTTGCTCATCACAAGAGGTGGGTGCAGGTTAGAGGACCCACAGTTTTCCAGGGCAGAGTGCAACCTGACGAGTGTAGAAGGGACAGGGCCAGTTAGGAGTGGCAGAAGGAAGAGGATGACAGAGCAGCAGTAGGTTCTGATTCAGTTCTACAAATCATTTTCTTTTAAAACAGGAAGGTATTTGATGTTTGATACTACTCATGATGAGGACTTTTAAAAGCTTAAATATTTCAGGTACACATTTTCAACATTTTAGCAAATGGTGCAATAACACTGAAAAGCTGATGGGGAATGAACAAAAAATTGTTGGGTTAGAAGAATAATTTCATGCATAACAAGAACAGTATAATTTATTCATTATCTGGTTGATACTATCAAGGTAAGAACTGGAAAAAAGCTTGATAAAAGACCTTGCAGCTTGGTTTGTGTGTTTTTCAACACATAAATTTGCTGTATGCACCATTATCATCTAAAGCAGTGAGGGGTGGGACATGCAGAGAGATCAACAACAAAGTCTCACCAGTCACCTTGTGAACAAAATCATAGGAGAGCTAGGCTTGAGGCAACTTCTGACTTTCTCCACCAAGGTTTTTGCAGTCAGCTGGAGCAGTCACAGAGACCTTTCTCTGCAACCTTGGGATACAAATCTCTGCAGCTTCTGTGCAGGACATGCAGGTGGTTTGGGGCTAGCCGCTGGCATGGGCCACAGCTGGATGGGCAGTGTGGGAGAGGAGAAGCCCAGAAGGATCATCCCAGTGGGGATGGACCCCGTTGTGCCCAGGGTAAGAGCAAATCCTGATTCTGAATTGTGTGTGTTTGTTTTAATAGAACAACTTTTTGCTTAAAACTGATTGAGATCTGAAGAGGAAAAAAAAAAACCATAACCAGATTCTGCTTTCTGAAATTAGAAATGAATCATTTCATTTGGGTATAAAATATGAAAGTTCAACTGGAGTTATTTTCTGGTATCCAGAGTGCTTCGTTTGGCAGCCCACCTTCCCAAAAGCTCTCACTCACCTTACCATGATTTAAACAGGCTTTCCTTTCCAGAGTTTTTCTGTTCTCTTTTGAGGAGTATCACCTTAAAGCTGGTCCAGAAATCCTGTCAAGGCTTGGCTTTATTTGTGCTGTACCTCACTGAGGTCAACATCTTTGAAACAGTGGCTCTTTTCTTCCAGCTAACCAGCATCAGCCCATTTCTGTACATTTTTAGCATGCACCCTGATGCTGGAACCTGCATGGCATGTCAGATCAGCCATAGGTTCCCTAAGAAGGTCATGCTGCATCTTGCCAGTCAAAATCAGTGCCAGGAGTACTTCACTTTTCTGGCCTGCATGGAGACATTTCTTCAAAGCCAAGGCACTGTTGCATTCTACATTATCTACACAGGGAAAAAACCCCAAAGTCTTTGCCCCAGGCATCCCATAACATAACTAATAATAGGTTTTTTTAATTATTACAAAATATTATGCAGCTATGGCCAGTTAATGGCTGATCCTCAAAGCACAAATTGATCTTGTTTTAATTTCATGCTTTGGTAGATGGACGTCAATAGGCTTCACACAAGGGAGTGTCCTGTGGAGGGCTCTGAAGGAGAGGACGAAGGCAGTGGAAGCACCATGACTTGGAAGGGCTTCAAGTGTGAGTAGCAGCACAGTGGGAAAGGTTTGGAGATCCTGAGGAGAGAGCTGGGCACAGTCATCACTGCAGAAGAGGACATCAGTGGAGGAAGCTACAAGTTGAGGACAGGCTTAGGAAGAGTGTTTGATTTAGAAGGGAGGTAAGGCCAGAAAAGAGAAGATTGTGCATGTGGAGGCAAGGTAAGCAACAGGCACTTAGATATCTAAGCCAGTGGTAGCAGGCAGCTCATTTTAGGGGCCCACCTTTTAATTTTCTCACCTAGGTGAGCCCATTTCAAATCAGGTTGCTCCAGATGCTGGGGGACACAGTCCTGCTGCTCTTGGCCCCATGTTCATCCAAGAGACTTGTATGATCTACCTGCTGAATCCAGCTGAGGAGCTTTGGGAAAAGACCCAAGAGAGGAAATGTATGGAGGTAGGAAGCCAGATGTGGTGTAAGGTAAGGACAGAGATTACCTCAACCAGAAAAATTCAGGAAGCTAAAAAGAACCCCAACAAACATACCTGTATCAGGGAAAGGTAGCACTGAAGGAGTGAAGTGCTGTGAGAAGACTAGGATGAGAAAAGCAGCTGCATGCAAAAAGAAAATAATGTTTCCATAAAGCAAGTTTGAGAGAGGAGTATGGCTTGGCCAGTGTTTATAGGGCAGGAGAAGATGAGAATTTGAGCCAACAACTGCCCAAAGGAAATTAGTGGCCAAGGAGATACAAAGGAATTAAGCTTTCTATTGCAGACACACATGGTCATTAACATTTCTAGGATGCCTCTCACAAACATTTGGCTTCAGATACTTCCCTGAAATCCCCAGAAGGATTAGTTTTGTGTGCCCCCTTTTCTCCCCACTGCACATGGCTGCATGCTGGGGTAAGGATACACACTGGCGTGCATTTGCACATGCCATGCTGCAGTGGCTCAGCCCTGGTCAGCTGCCTGCGCAGAGGCAGTGATGGTGATGCACAGCCCCAGGATGCCTGTGTGGTGCAGAGGCAGGAGCTGAGCATCCACAGTGGTGGAAACTCACAGCCCATTCTGTCAATCCAAGGTGTAGGGCCAACAAAAGCTGAATAGGGAATTAAGTTCTTTCCCTCCATCCTCTTACAGCTCTTTGGTTACTAAAGAGAAAGAAAAAAGAAAATGAAGTGAGGTCTCAGCTGTAATTATTTTTTGGTCAAAGGATGGAAGGATTTTTTCATCTCAAGGCAAAGCCTTTTAACAGAACAAGAGGCTTTAAGTGCTGTTTTAAGCCATAATAAAATGACTACTGGAGATCACTCAGTTTTGAAAATTGTCTAAAAAAATTGAGATATTCTTAAATGAAGACTTTGATTAAAATGCTCCCATTTTCAGTGGATCACATAACAGGGCTGTAGTCTTGCTGTGAAAAGAGCGTGACTGCATTTTTGCTGTGCATGCATGCAGACACGTGCACTTCCACTGCACTCTACTCACAACTAACAACACTGTTCAGTTCTCCAGCACAACAAAGCCAGGGCACCTGCAGGAGAGAGACAAAGTCAGCATGCAGTGTGTCAGTAAGAGACATGACAAAGTGTTAAGTGTTGGAGAAGGCAACCAGAAATGCAGGTTACAGTTGGTCTCCTTGGCAGTTTGACTTAATGTTAGGTAAAATATATTTGTTTTGTTTATCCAGTTTTGATTTGGAAATGCTGAGCCACAGGAAGGATAATAATTAGAGGACATGCTGAGAGCACTTGCTTGGTGCAGAGCTCTGCTTCAAGTCATACTCTTTAAAATCAAACTATTTGACTTTGTTTTTCATTGAATCATAGAATGGTTTGAGTTGGAAGGGACCTTAAAGACCATTTATTTCCAACCCCCCTGACATGGGCAGGGAAACCTTTTTCTAAACCAGGTTGCTCAAAGGCCCAGCTCTGCCAGGGACCAAGGCATCCACAACTTCTCAGGGCAAGCTGTTTGTGCATCTCACCACCCTATTTTTGAGTATGGATTAACCCTATCTCAGAGG
This sequence comes from Galbula dea, assembly GCA_013399015.1. NCBI lineage: Eukaryota > Metazoa > Chordata > Aves > Piciformes > Galbulidae > Galbula > Galbula dea. Next base: position 5,426,224 of record VWZX01000708.1, read on the forward strand.
GAGAGCATTTTCATGAGGGGTCTTAAAGAGCAGCAAGAGTTACAGAGTTTCTTTGCTGTGCCTGTATGGTTCCCATTAGGAAGTACACAAGGGAGAGCTAGCTGCAGGCACAGGCTGGGCTGTACTGAGCAGACTGCAAGGGCAAAGGGTGGTAGGCTGGGTTGTGCCAGGCCAGGAGGAGTTTGGGGAGGCCTGTAGCTTTTAAGCTTGTATTCCTGCCTGCTTTTTCCCTGTATGAGCCTTTCCTGCCTTTTCTTCTGTCGTATCTTCAATTATTAGTCCCCTCCTATGTAAAAATTGTCTCCAAAGCAGACACTGTATTTCATTTCAGCCCCTCCATTGCTGTTTGCCATGCCTGAAGGCATCTTTCTGCACTTCAGTACCAGCCTCAAGGGCTATGGAGCTGGAGAGGTCCCAGGGCAGGCATGGCCATGGGAAGCAGGAGGGGCAGTTAAGAGTTAATTTTATCTGAATTCTTTTTTCTTTTTTTTCTGATTTAACCTTTAACAATGCAGCACTTTTTTTAAAGATCATTACTCAGTGTCTAAGGTGCTTTTGAGCCTTTTGACAACTGGAAACAGATTTTATTAAGATAAAATATGGCATTTTTTCCAGAGTTTTGGAACTTGGTTCCAGAACCACAATAGTTGGTTTTTTTCCTTTTACATTAGTGATGAACATCTCCTACTTGTGGCCAAAAATAGTCTATTATTCTCACAAATGGATGGACCACTCCACTTGCAATTGAATTTTTTACCATGAAACAGTGCAAGAAGGGCCTTTCTGGTTTTGATACCAATCCTCCCCTCTCCTCTCCCCCCAGTTCGATTTATGAAAGCATTTGGAAAGTGTATGTACAGATAACATATGTGCTCTCACTCAGGCTAAAATTGGCTGTGTAGCCCCTAACTACCGGTAACAAATCCCAAACATACTTCAGATAGTCATTTCAGATCTGGAAAGGCAAACAAGCCCTGAGCTGGGCAGCTCGCTCCACCTAAAGGAAGCAGGAGGTAGAAACCACTGCTCCTCCTTAAAACAAAGTAACAGCCAGAGATAAAATTATTAAATAAGAATTACAATGACAATAATTATGATTAAAAAAAAGGAAAAGCCAACAATAAAAAGCCAAATAATGCCTAAAGACTAATGCTCTAGGTAGGAGTTCTAAGACAGCTCTGTCTGCATTGGTAAAGATGCAGCAGCTCAGAGAAACTCCCTGCTCCTTCTAAGATTACTGGTGGAAGGAAATTTGGAGATTTGGGGCAGTGCAAGGACAAATATCATCTCTGCTTTGCAGGGGTAGTGGTGATAGGGCCCAGTCTGGGATGTTTGATGGGGTATGGCAGGTCACAGACGACTCAGGGTAAGTGGTGGGGATGGGAAGCTGCCACGGCACTTCCAAAACATTTAACCTACTTGGTTCTGGTACCAGTCTCACTGATGGCACCTGAACCAACAAATGCATGTGGGGAGAGGAGTGGAGGGGGGGAGCATTTTCATAGGTGAGTTGTGCCAGTGGGGTGCTGGGGAGCAGTGCTGTGCTTGGAGGCTGACCACAGCCATTGGAAGGGGAGATGAAGGGGGATGCTACTTCTTTCTGACCCTGCTTTGCTGCCTTGATTCAGCATAAATGACTCATATGCAAGATGTGCACTATGATGGTTATTTGTATTTAATCAAGTTTCATCAAGATGAATCAACAGAATTTGAATAAAAACACTCTGACTTGTCCTTTAAGAGCAGAAAAAGTTTGGATAGTAAGATAATAGCAGAGACTTGAGAGATCCCTCTCTGGGTCTTGCAGGTCTTGCCAGATCTGAATTCCCACAGGAAAATTCTTAATTAACAAAAGAAACCAATTCCCAGAGTGTTCTCCTGCAGCCCTCAAGTCATGGTGGGGCTCCAGGACAACTTACCCTGCCTGTGGCTCATCCCCAAGCAGTCTTTTATCTTTTGGTGACTGTGGGACATGTCCCATTGGCAGGAGCACTAGCATGGGCCCTCAGCTCCCTCTGGCACCTCACTGGCAGCAAGTCCTGACTTCAAAGACTGAGTGAGAGACTGCTTCTAGGGCCTGCATTTGTTATGAGAAACACTGCCACTGCTCAGACTGGAGCTGGATGCATAGAATCCTCCCAGCCCCTCCAGATAAAATTATTTTACTTACAAAATATATAACAGGCATGGGCTCAAGGTTGGTGACTGGGATGGGGAAGAGGAAGAGTGAGGCCAGTAGTGGGAGGAAGCACAAGAGAAGGAGTTCTGTGAGCCCTACCCTGGCTGCTAGCAGCGCATGACTTGGCATTAAAACCAGAACATGATGGGCACAACCCCTGGAGGCTGCTGGACCAGAATGGGCTGAAAAGATTCACTTTTGGTGCCAAGAGCCACGTTAAATGCTCTGGCCCTTGCATGGACCTGCCAGCTCACCTCAAGTGAGGAGCAAGGTCCTTTTTGAGTTCAGGCATAGCCCTGCCATCCACAGCCCTGGTCTTTCTAGGTGAGGACAAGTACAAGTAGCAGCCTCCTGCATGCCAGCCAAGGATATGAGGACAAGTGGCCAAAATCAACACAGACACTTCAGTGAGGTTTTTTTAAATACATTTATTAACCAATGTTAACACATTAAATGACTCTATATATTGCTAGTCAGAGCAGCTTACAAAATGCCAGAATGCATCATAAACTGGACAGCCACAATGAATAATTACAATGTGCATAGTGGCTAAGCTCAACACTTTAATATAGCTTTATGATTTGCAGAAAAAATTAATTTTAAATCATGATTCCTAAAACAATCAATTGTAATTTTACCTAAAACTTATACAAAACCAGGCCACAATCTTTTTTTTGTTGTTTTGTTGTTTTTTTTTTTCTTTAAAACACACAGTTTTCACGCTGTAGTAACTTGGAAATGTGCAACCGTGTCAACAGAGACAAAAAAGCCAAAGTAACACGAATCTTACTTTCATGCAGCTATCAGTTAAATATTACATATTCTGGAATGATTTTACACCAAAAATATTTCCACAATAACTTGCTTTCATAGGGGTGGATCGAAGTTTTGGAACTTGTAAAGTAATCGAACAAGATTGATTTTTAGTTGTGAAATGTTTTACAGTCACAACAAAGAGGCGACAAAAGTTAATTACACATTTATCAGGCAATAATGTAGCTGTGGTAATACAAGTTACCATCTACTTACTATTTTTTCCAATCAGCTTACCACTTAATTTCTGCAAAATATTGGGTATTATTTGGCAGTATCTAGTCAATTAAGTTATATCACCACCGTAAGTAAAAAAGATTTCAGTGGTAGTTCACAGAAGTCTTAGTTATATTTTCATCTTTACAATGACCCTGACAAATCCTAGAGAAAACTTTTTTAAAGGCTTTCCTCCTGATTCTTCAGCTTCCATCGTTCCATCATGTAATTGCTTTCAATAAATATCAAAGATCTAAATAAATATTTACAAATTATTCCTCTAACTTCTCAAAAAATAGCTGGATGATTAATGGGCATAGGACTCAGTCTAAGACCAGTCTTCAAAAGAAACTAAAACGTGGAGACACTTTCAAAGAAAAGCTATTTAAGTAAGCTTTACATCTATTTAAAAAATTGTCTCTGACCATGGATGCAATTCATATATCTATATATAAAACAAACAAAAGGAAACTCATGTTTCAACTATCGATCCATTCCTATTGGTAATGCTTCTTAATCCAGACATTCCGCAAAATACAGACTTTTTACAAATCACGGCATCTTTAATACAAGAAAATTAACATGCAGTATTCTTCATTCTGAGTACAGTGATGGAGCTCATTATTAGGCAATGACCCATTACTACAAACATAACGGCTTCTGTGAAACTTAAGTGCTTTTTCTCCTTTTATTATCGAGTTACAATGGACCAGGCGACACCAGATCGTAGGCGGTCAAATGAGGTTGGATTGGGGAGGCTGAAGGGGGGTGGGGGGTGCAATAAAGAAATTTGTATGCCTCATCATTCTGTATGAATAAAGGTAGTTGGGTTTTTTTTGTTGGATTTTTTTTTGGCTTTTGTTATTCTTGTTACAAGCACTCATGTCAGGACAAAGATGAAATGTGCAAACTTCAAAATTTAAATATTCATTTTTCTCTAAGATCCAGCTCAGTAAAAGATTACCCCAGTTCCCTGTGATTTTAAACTACAAGATCAAGCTAATATTTTGTTATAAAAGTTATATATTGAAAAGAAATAATGAAAATAAAACACAGTTGGGAAATATTTAAGAAAAAATATGCAGGACTAGCACCTGCTGTGTCAACCCTGTTCCCTAAATTCAATCATGTACCCACTGGTATAACCAATAGATAATGCCTTTAAACAGTAAAATTAAGCTGAACAAAACCAGCTCAAGAAGGTTAAGAAATAAATGTTACATCAAGGTAGTATGCTTGGCTTTTCTGAAACAGTTCTAGACTTCTTACATTCAGATCTAGTTTTTAAATGTTCTTTTTGTTAAACTTGCATGATTTCTTTTTTTAGATCTGCTGTTTTGAAAGATTAAAATCTCTGTAAAACCTAAAAATGTTTTAAAATTTGCTGAAAATGCAACAAATCCTCTAGTTTAAAATTATTTAAAGTAACCTTGCTCCCACAGATGTTAGATTCATTTCGCCGACAAAATTTTGGAGGAGCATTAAACAGAACATTGAATTCACTGTGCAAAATTTCCTTTACCAAAAGTGTTTAAAGGCTGGTGCAAAATGGGAAGCAAATTCGAAACAATTCTGGCTTCTTGGAAACAAAAACCGCTGTGTCTGAGAATAGCAATCATCGGGGTGGTGTTCTAGGGGAGAAGGAACTCTTTCATCTTTTTCTGCGGCAGGTACGTTTGTGTTCAGCATGCCAGTGCTCCTGCTGACACTTGATGGAGCAGTAGGAAGTGTTCCAGCAGCAGTGGTACATGGCCTCCTCTTCACAGTTGTAGCACTGGAGAGAACAAGATGAGATTACTACCCTCTCAGAATCTTCCCTTACCAAGGCACAAGTGTTCTCACCTGCTCGTGAACGCACCAGCACACGCAGAGCTCCCTTAAGGGAGTCCTGCAAAACCATTACCTATCATCCTGACAAAATCCTGTGAAGTAGGGTGGCATTGCTGCTCCAGGAACAACTTGTACTCAGCACCCTTGAGAACCAGGCTGTAACGATCTCAGATTTCTAAATTCGGTCTGCTCAAAATCAGAGAGTGTCTTTACAAATGCAGTCTGAAATGCTTATTGCATGATGGGGACCAGAGGGAGGGCTATCACACAGTCTGTGCAGGCTGCTATCAAACAACAGAATAACATGCAATTTACTTTTTATGTCCTAACTACAGCACTGTTTACAAAACAGAGAATTACAAAGAAAACAAGCCCAACTGCCTTAAAACAAGACAAAACCACAACAATCCTACAGACTACTGAAAGACAGATCCAAGAAAGCCAACATTTACATTGGCTAAACCAATAAGTACTTATTTACATCGGCAATAAAGGGACTGCCCTAGCTGCATGAGAAGGGAAACTCTCCATTTGCCTTTTATAACTTAGCTCCAGGGATATTTGTTTGTAGAAATGTCTGCAAACAAGTGTCCTCTCGAGAGCTGTTTTCCTGTTTTTTCATGTTGCTGGCTGCCTCAAGCCTGTGTGAACCATTGGGATCATCTGCTGGAAAAGTGCAGGGAACAGCTGTGTCTCTCCATTACATACCGCACAGGGCTCAGCCCAGAGACCAGCTTCACATCTGCTTGCTTGGAGAGATCAAAACCCGCTAAGACAGGAGAGGACAATTGATCTTTGGGTCCTGCACTTCCCTTTACATATGCTGGCCATAAGTGTGGGATGTAAATCTTCACTTAAAAAAGGAAAATAGTGTCATCTAAGCTGGTACCAGCACATGTGGCAGAGAAGGCAAAATGCCAGCTGGCCTCGGGCCTCCTTTTTTTCTTTGTATATTCCTCTTTCTAAACATTATCAATCACTTGGGTTTTTGTTTCAGACAGTACAGATTACACACAATGCTCATTCACTTAAAAACAACCTGCTGCAAGTTAGAATAAGTTTATATGTAAATATAATTGAAAGTGATAAAGTTAAAATTATCTATAAAAATGAACTATGCATCAATTTAAATGAGGCTTTTATGCAAGTAAAAGAACTGGGAGAAATTAAAATAGAAGACTGGCACTTTAGCCTGCATACTGGAAGCCATCAAACTGCATAATCTCATGACTGATGTCCCTGCCTTTATATTTCTACCTTTCATCTGCTATTCACTTGAGGTATCTGTATTAAATACAAATCTTCTGATGGTATAAAAATTAAAGTGAGTTAAACCAAAGGGGACTGTGACCAGATACAGCAATAAAAAAATATTGTTCCTTAACTATGCACTAGGCTCCTGAGGGTGGGGAGTGCATCTTCTCTGTCTGTACACCACTAGCAAAACAATCCCTTCATTCTGAATGGATTTTTTTTTAGACATGAGAAAAAGACAAATGTAATGTGAATAATAACAACTCTATTCCCAAACCTAGACATCTGCATTATACAAAACCAGAAATCTCTGCTTCTTACTAAAAACAAAAGCCACCAGCACTCATTTACTATGTGTCTTAATTACATGAGATTTTGGTAAGGAGGTATCATTACAATAGCAGCATACAAGAGCAGTACTACACCCCAGGGACTGTCATTAGCACCACCAAGGAAAAATCACTGGGGAGTTGTGTAATTGGACCAACTCCAGCTGCCTGAGGCTGTGTGTTGGCAGGCAGATCCATCAGCTTGAATGGAAAGGTGTTTGTCCTTACCCTCCCTCTCCCATCACATGTAAACAAGCTGCCTGTATGATGCCTTCATTTAAGGTGGTGATTGACAGTTCTGAGGCCACAGAAGTAGGCAAGACTATCAAATACTCCTTGTATCTTTAATTGTCTTGCTTCCAAAGAGGCTTTATACATATGATCATACAATGCAGTTATGTGGTACCAGGGTGCTCTCTGATTAGGCTAAAGTATATGGTAAAGGCATATTGGAACAGATAAAGTAAGTCTCAGGAGCCCCTTTCATAAATTCTGCCTTCAAAAACACCACAAAGCAGCTACACCTAAGAGTCCAGATTCTCAATCAATTTAACTGTGATTGAGTTACTGCATATTAGCTGAATGTTGGCAACAGTTCACATATGGACTCTTAACTTTTGACAGAAGAGTGTTAATCTGACATAGTTCTATGCTGGACAAAAGCAATTCAATTTCCCTCTAAAGCGCCACAGGCAAAAGCACACATGCAGACACCAGCAGCTGGTGACTCATTAAACACAGTGACTTGATCAAGTCGGAGACCTACATAACTTCTCTGGTCTGCAGAGACAGGCAGACAGGGAGGAATTTTCTGACTGACAAAGACCCAAGCACTGCAGTAGTGTAACACCCACAGTAAAATCTGTACTAGGAACAGAAATGAAGACTCTACAGGAGCTTTGGCATTTAAAGTAATTCTCTTAACAAAAAAAAGCAGCTCATAGCTATGATAGTCACTAACCGATTGTCTTGCCTTAGTACTTTTATTTCACTCTTGTGCAGAGCAGAGTTTTCTCTGCAGGGACCATCAATTTCACGTGTAAGAACAAGGACTAACGAGGCTAAACATAAACAAACAGCCCTTTACAGCAGAAGACAAGGCTGGCTGTCCCGGGGCAGCAGTGGCAGTGGGACAGCAGCTAGCTGTCCATCGCATGCCATCTTGTGGCAAGGCACCCACATGCTCCTCAGCCACATCTGGTCGAATCAACGCTCTAAAGGAAGTGAGTAGAAAACCTTCCACCCTCCCTCCTGTACGTCATAGATAGCTACTTGTTCTATGAAAATTAGCAAAGAACTGGCAACTTCTTTATGTGTGCCAAGTATCACTGCTCCTCAACCTAACAGCTTCCACCTGTATTCTGTCAGAGGCTAGTAGCACAGCATTATAATACTTGCAATGTTTGCATAGATGCTGTACAGTCATGTGGGAGAACACATTTCTGCCTTGAAAAGAAAACAGGAGATGCAAATGGAACAAAAACAGAGAACAGTTTGCAGCATGAAATAGTTGGGTAAGTTAGATGTCTCTCTTCACTTTCCTAAAGGGTGTACAAACATGGTTTTTACAGGCAATGCTGCACAATTGCACTTAAGGACTCAAAAAGGGAGAGAAATGTATTTCAGAAAGTCAGGTCTTAACTACAAAAGAACATAGAAGAGCTGCAGAAAAAGCTAGGAGAGGAAAAAACCAAAGAATATCACTACCAGCATTATTAGCAGGGGAAGCCAAATTGATGCAACCATATATTGTACCCTCTGGGGCCTTGAGATCAAAGAGTGTGAAAATACTGCAAAACTTACTATTTTACAAGGAGTAAAACTGCATTTAGAAAAAAAATTTTTGATATGAATATCTTATTGGACTGAAGAGGATGCTGCTGTTAACACTACATAATTAAGATGGAAAGTAACTGAATTCTAAGTTGAAATGTGGAGGTTCAGAAAATTTGGAAGTAGTAATATGAAGTGGAAAATATTCAAGTTGAAAGACCAGTGAAAAAGTGGTGGTGCAGTTAAAAGTAAGGAAGAAATTGCCTTCAACTGGCCTGCAGTATGCATTGTACATTTCCATTTATTCTCTTGGAATATGTTTTTGACACTTACCCACTGCTTCTTCTTGGTCTGGGAAATCAGTTGCTTGTGCTGGCCTGCTAGCTTCTTAATTTCTTCTAAAAATTCTTCTTTGCACTTCTCCTTTACCTGCTTGCATTTTCTGTCCATCTCTCCCTGTGCGTTGGCCACAGCTTTATTTACCGCCTGCCTTTTCTCTTCTTCCATCTCCGTACGCAGCTGCCATCAGAAAGTCAGCAAAGCAAGTCAACAGACAGCTATAGGAATAACTTACTTAAACCTCTACTCTTTAAACCTCTTTGAACTGATTACTTGTTTACTGATTGTGTGTGGAGGTCACATAATTAGAGATTTCTCCTATTTAGAAAACAAAAAGTTCTCTCCTTTAGAGTTACAATAAAACTTCCCATAGAAAATGTTCAAAATAATAACATTACCTTATTTCTATTCTGCTAGGCAGTTCCAAAAGCAGCTAAATAGCTTCCATATATATTTTATCAATGATCAGTTTACAAATTTAAGAATTTTTCTTAGACCAAGATTTTGTCTTCTCCAAGTCTACAACTGCATATAAATCTACAGCAAGGGCACAATGGAAGATACAAGAGAGAACATCCTTGAGTTTCAAAAGTGGTACTTTAGTATTCACTGTCAGTGGAATTCTTCTGTCCTTGCTCAGTTATCTAAACATTGGTGTCTTAATCCTATGGGATTAACACTTAAATTCTCTAGGTTCATTCCATAGTCCTTCATCCAGAAGGAAATTCATCTTGTTTTAAGATAGGTACTTAAGAGAGGTCAGACAAACCATTCTCTAAATTGTCCTGCTCTCTCGAGCTAAAGGTGAGCAGCTCAGACTTAGATACTGAATTGTAAACAGTTTATCATTATATTAGAAAATTGAAAGAGATTTCAGCAAATCTATTTAATGTTTAGGTCAGAAAACTGACAAAGAAGAATTATTTATGAACAGCATTTAAACAATGCCATTGTTTACAACAGACTTGTCAATGGACACAAAAGCTTTGGAAATGGATACTCATTAATGAACAATTAGTTTCACTTTTCCATCACAAACTGATTTCACTGGACAAGAATCAAAAAAAGGAGGAGTTTTCTGTTTAAACTAAGGCCTGTTGATATAGGAATGGTCTAAAATGTAATAATGAAGACTATTTTGATGTGGTGTCTTTGGAAAACATCCACACTCCTTGCCTCCTCAACCCAGAGTGTAGGTGGTGTTCAACAAGTGTTACCTTTTCCACTGCCTCTCGCACAACTCTCTCTGTTTCTCTTTTGTGATCAGCTTTCATCCTGTCCTTGAAATCATTAAAGATTTTGGTGTATTTGTCATGGCACATGTTCTGACACACTCCATCATTACTGGTCTGGGTGCTCCGATGCAGCATTTTTGGAGAAGAGGCACTTAACTTCTTGGTCTGAGTTGAGACTGAAACTTTTTCAATGGGCTGAGGCATTGTGGGAATTTCCTGGCTTGAACTTACTGCTTCAGTTTCAGGTTCTGGCTCCTACAGAGAAAGAACAAACTTGTAAATCCAGATATTAAAACAGAACAAGTTAACTTTCAATGGCCCCTGGAGAAAAAATGTTACATGGCTAACTCCAGTACAATGAATCTGAAAGGTGTCTGTTGAAGACCTTTAGTGCTAATGGAACATGGGATCCCTGAGAAAAAACAGAACGACAGTGGATAGGCTGTTTGGTCAGGCTTTTCAGCCATCAGCTAGGAGCCCTCCAGAAGGAAGCACACATATGGCATCAGTATGCCACACTCACTAGCCTTGCTTCCCAAAAAGTATGACCAGTATCAGAGGTTATGCTGAATAATTGCAGGTCCCTTGGGATTACAAAGGATTCCTGTGGAGTTCTCCCCCTACTGCTCTCCATGAAGAGACTACAGCTGCGTGGCCAAGGTCTCTAAATTATTTTGGCAAAGTCTGGGCTTACTCTGGCCCAAAAGGCTCCACTGGAGTCTGTAATATTCCACTGATTTCATAGAACTGCTGCAAAGATTGATTAGTACTTCAAAGGTGCTTTGAAGATGAAAGGCTAATGAATGTCTAAGTCTTGCTTCCAATAATATAGAACTAGACTTGGACAAGCACAGAAGCTTTCTGTGATTACACAATTATCAAGAAAGAAATCATGGTTACTGTACTGTACTGTTCTGAATTTAGCTGCCTGTGTTAGTACACTGTAACATCAATTGCTCCTGCTCTTCAGAACAGATAGCAGTAACATCCCAGCAAATTTTTATTGATATTTGAAGTGTCTGAAGACACAGATTAAAATACCTTGTTTTTTTTAACTTAGATTTTTAAGTGCCCATTTAATAGTGTAAAGACAAATAAAGCACATAGTCCTTTTCACATCAGACTTGCCCAGGACTAGACTTCGTGCCTGTTTGTGTGATGGGGCACTGCTCACACCAATCAAAAGGATGACTATGTATCCCCTTTCACAACCAATTAGTCTCTAATAGGTCACTTCTGGATCACTGATCAAATATGAGCAGAGCTAAGAAGGCAAATGTTAAGACATAAATATATGAAACAAATTACAGCGTTTGCTTGTCAGAAAACACAATAAAAATGACAAGACATCCTAAACTGTAACCTCCCTATCTTGCACTCAAAGATAGTTCGTGTCCCAAGGAGCGCAAATTGTGTGTCACTACCTCATCTGATATCTGATAAAATCAGGGAGGCAGGTGCCTAGGTATTAGGAGTAACAATGCCTGTACTTCAGGCACCAGGGACATCCCACATAACTCTGGTGCTAAAATACCTGAACTCTCCTCTGTACTTGTGCTGAGTCCTCTTCTGAGGACTGTGGATATGTGCAACTTTTTCACAGTGTTCAACATTCAGCTGAAACATGGCCAGGAAAAGGTACTCAGAAATTAGGAAATAAGAGATTTATGGCTGACTCAGTAACTGCCCCCTTGTGTACAATCACAATAATACAGTACCTTGGTTACGTGATCATTCAGTGTAAACATAAACAAGGATAAACAAAGAAGGAAGTTCCACAGACAAAGGTGGATATGACATTTTATAAACTTAATACTCTTGAGAGTGCAAAATACTTTCTAATTTATGCTGCTTACAGGCTTACTAGCTAGTCTGAATTTGTCATTTAAAAAAACCAAATGCTGTAAGCTGACTGTTGATTTATGCACGATACAGAGTATTACCACAATGACACCAGTCGCTCACATGTGGGAGGTTCAGTTATGTTTCTTAGCAAGGAGGATCAAGCCATGGGGCTGGAACTTCCAAAATTAGTATTACAAAATCAGTAAAGGATGACAGAAATTGAAGGACTGTCTGGTAAAAATTCAGACTTTTTGTACTTTGATATCTCTACAAACATGGTAATTGAGGTTACTTACTTCTTTCTTGAGCTCCATACTCTGGTTACGTCGTCCTTTCTTTGCTCTTGGTTCCTGAGTAACCTTCAGCTGTGAACATAAAGAAAAGCATATTGAATCATTTCAAAAACCAGTTCATGTAAGTAGCATTCATTGTAACACAACTGATGTACCTTTCATGTGAATATGTGAAATTATTTAATTTAGCAAACAGAAAATTGAATACTGCTCTTAAGTGAGCCGTGCACACAATAAACTTTCCACGGTGCCTTTGTGATAACATATCCTTCCTTGTAGATCTTGTGGTGTGATCAGTGCAACTTACTCCACTTACAATGGCTTACTGAAAAGTTTACTCCTGTCTTTGAAGCATCCAGTACTAGCTAGTGTCAGTGACAGGATACTGCAGATTACTGCAGAGAACTGAGTTTGGTGGATGCTCTCATGTTCCTGTATGTGGGAAGCCAGTGAAACAGGTATAAGCATTAACTAAGCAAAAGATGGACAGTTGGGGTGGAACAGAAAATAAGCAAATGGACACTTTAAGCCCTGTATCTGACAGTTCTGAAAATCTGGGAAAATGCCACTGTTACCCTTCATAAATACTGTGACTGTTATCCTGTTTCATCATATCTTACTGCATGACTGCATACATGGCATTAAATAAAGGAGTTACAAAGGGTTAGCTAAACAAATCAGTCTAAAACAAAAACCTAAAACCACTTTGATAAGGAGCATCACCTTAAAGCAACATTCAGTTTTCTATACTTGAAGGTTTTAGCCACAAACTAGATGACAGACAAAAGGGTTTGACAAAAGGGCAAAGGAAGAGGGTCAAAACACACTGATTTTTTAAAAATACAGACTTGAACAGAGGACAGTGGTTTAAAATGAGGAAAGATGATGTTGTAAGGGAAAAGGGTGCCAAAATACAGAGAAGTATCCTGCAAGCTATGAAACTTACTGCTAAATCAGTAATAGTGAATATATAATACCCTCTTGGGCAATAAACCTCTAACAAGATTCAGCTGTGAAAAGGGAATTTCCATACAGCAATGCAAAGCTTTGCATCTTGGCCCTTTGTGCTTTTCACTTTTGTTAAAGGAGTATGATTTTTTCTTGTTTTGCAGAATTATTTTTAATTACTTTAATTAGTTGCTAGTCAAAGGGTCCTCAAGTGCAGTGTTTGCACTTAACTTTAGTTGGACTTGCTGAAAATATCACGGTTGGTGTTAATCAGATATCTGCAACACAGAGTACAAGTCCAAAGAGAACATACTCCAGCTGTGAAAAGGCTGAAGAGCTACAGGCCTTCCCTTGATGTGAGTCCAAGAAGGCAGTGTTGCAGTCTATCTGATATCCATGACATTTAACTTGAACATTCCTATTTAACTTTAGAAATCTTGGTCTGTCTCATCAAGGTGTTACAGATGACAGACATTTTGAAATTTCCCAGAGGTCATCAAAAAACTCTGGAAAGAGGAAAACCCTACATTCTTGCTATTACTGAACTATAAACCAAAGGGAAAATAAGCCTTTGAACCCTCTTCTTGTCACCACAAAAGTGCACACAGAGCACAAGGCTAATGTAATAGCAGATTAATAAAAAATGTCATCTTTGTACTCTTATAAATTGCCCTGATTGCTAACACTGTAGCAGCACTCACCTGCTCATTGCTAGTGGAAGAGATACTTGACTCTGCCTCCTCTTCCCCTTTATCCTCATTCTTTGATTTCCAAAATCTCCCCTCACGAAGAAAACGCTGGTGTAGTTCCAGCTCATCACAGGCCTTCTTCCACCCCATACTGCGCTTCACATGCAGCCGATGGATGTTAACTGTGATATCTTGAATGTTTTCAGAGGGGATCCAGGCCCTTTGGAATACACAGTACAGACAGATTTAGAAACATTAGATACAGATGAAGGCTATTGATCTGGGACACTGACTTCAAAGCAGTTTTTCCACAGTGGTCAATCATGAAAATTGCTTTTTACTCAGAATTTTTGTATATTCAATGCATTTGAAAAAAACTGGACTGCATATTATTAAGACATTGTGTTATTATAAGCACTTGTTAGCTGTGGGTGCTATGGCTGAAAGTCTCTTTCATTTCTGTTGAGCCACAAAACTCCCCCAGCATCAACAGCAGTCACATCCCCTACCTGCTCTCTTGCTAAATTACCTGAGTCAGACACAGAAACACTTTACTGAAGGTTCCATATGTTAATCCAATTTAGTGCTTGACCTCTTTGCTAAAACTGTCAAGGGATGTAGCAAATTATCACCTTGAATGGAGACATTTTGTAGGTTGGACTCCTGTGTATCACGACTGAACCCATGTAGTGACTGTCAGGCTCTTTTGAACTGAATTCACGCCAGTGACTTGGTTCCAAAGGTACTTTGTCCTCATTTTGAGAGTCCTCACAGAGTTAGATGGGGAGCTCTTGACATTTTGAAAGGTTATCAAGCAATACTGGACATTAAAGAGTCACTGCTATGCACATCTACATAACAGAGTAAATACTGTAACAAATATCTGCAGACAGATTCTTAATTCTTGTTATATAAATTTAATTTCAGCCAAGTCGAGAAACAATGTTAATTTACACCAACCAGGAATCTGGCCTTTCATCCATCCAGTAGCAGTAACTAAGCAATGGAACCCTAGTAAAATGTACTTTGCTTTTTCTATCAGCAGGTTTAAGAAGTTGCAAGCACCTCATCCTGCCAGTGTCATGTTACTTTATTAAATAGTTTGTAGCTGTGTGAACTTAAGCCCAAAACTACTAATGAGATAAGCTGTATCTGCAAACAGATTCCAGGTAAATTATTCTGTGATTGAGACACAAATAAAGATCCACTTTGTGAATATTTGAAAATCTTGATAGTTCACATAACAAATGAATACATACAGTGCAAGTTACACTAAAAGCAATTTAAATAAACAGCCTCATAAAACACTGTTACTGAATTAGCTAGGCCTTTTTGGGGTGCACCAAAATATACCACCTTCCCAACAACCATCAATTACTTTGCCAAATGTCTCCTTGCCTAACATGATGTGTGTAGTGTACATATATATATATTTATATATAACTGTCAAACAGCAAAAAAAATAGAACCTCCACTGGTAGCAACACTACTATAACACTCCTGAAACGCTCAACAAACAACTGTATATGGAAGTAAAAGGTGATCTCTAACACTGAAGTTTACTATCTAAAGAGTTATTCTCTGAAATTGCAAACTGGCTCACAGCAGGAGCTCTGCCAGTGTTCTAGCAGTGAGCTAGAAACACTTGTGATGTGTACTATGTTACCAAAACACAAAATCAATACTGTTGTATGTAAGAAATGTAGGAGTACATTTCTGTCCAACTTTTGCCTTGGCCTAGATTAGCAGGCTGCTACTGATTGTACGAAACAGTTGAAGTTCACCTGCTTTCTTTAATTAAAATGGCATTAAGCAACATCCCTATGGCAGCTGTGGAAAGGGAACCTCTGAGCCATTTGACAACTTCAGATGTGTCAGACTGAGCTTTAAATTTTCTGAAACGATTATGGCAAGTACTCAGCCTTTCTAACACTGGCAAATAGCCGAGACAGGAGTTACAACATGAAAGATGAGATAAATTCTAAGTGTTATTTGTAAAAAGCAGCACATGGAATTAATAAATTACCTTTGATGGTGATGGCCAAAAAAGCGAACATCAACTTGATTGTCCTCTTTCTGCATGACTTTGGCTGGCCAAAATCCAAAGCCTTTCATTTTGGCCCAAACCAATTCATGATTTGGTATCTGGAAAAAAATATTGTATTTATTATTGGATATGAAGTATTCTATTGATATCTCCCACAAATATTTGCTATAGTACTATGCTAATATCTTAAGTATATGGTTTCTGTTTACATCTATTGCTATTTTAATTTTTGTCTTGTTACCTCTTCCCCTGTTAGATGCATTACTTGGATTAAAAAACAACTAACCAAACAAGAAAACCAAAATATTCTTAAAAAGGGTGTAACTGTCTATTGAAAACAGAGATCCTGAGCAGCCCAAAATTTAAAACTTCTCTTTATAGCTTCATCCAGGAGTAAAGTTTTATTTCTGTAAGGTCCTTATTTTCTTGTGAGACTGTTGCGACTGGCTGATAACCAAGATTTATAACCTATGTTTTTACAGCTTTGAACGTCAATCAACATTTCACTTGTGTAAAATATCTGGGCTTATACAGTCTTAACCATGTTTTTGAAACATGCCTGTAAAATGGAATTCTCAATGCATTCATAACATCAAAACCTCAAGCTTTTATACAGAAATGCAAACAAATAAAACTGTGTCAGCAACATACACAAGGATAGCAGAACCAATTGTCAGGTCGCGCGTTTGACAAATAGAAACAATTCTTGCAAAGCTGCAGTTCATCCAGCTGAAAAACAAAAAAAGTTACATAAGTCAAAAGGATCCTAATTATGTGACTTCAGTAGTGTCCCTCTCTCTTAAGTAGTAACATTTTTCCTTCCTAAATTTTGCTTCCTTATTTGGTGGAATTACTTCTGTCTGTGCAAACTGGAGGTGTGAAACTGAGGGAAGCTGAGAGTGGATGAAAGACAAGCTGCAGAAACATTATTCATGTTTTAGAAAAACAAGGCAGAGGGAGGAGCCCAATTCAACTCCTGATGATATAGTATAGCTCAAATGCAAATAATAGTTTTTTAAATTCATCAAATATTTCAACTATTTTCTGAAAGAAGTATTTCAACTGTACAAAGGGAGAGAGTCTGACAGTTCCCTTAGCTTTATTGTTTGGGCTTCTCTGAATGTTGAGAAATGTTTCAATGCCAATTACAGAGTTTGGTAAGGATGTCTCACCTCAGGTCCAATTTCTATTAGCAAGTACAATTATTTCTAGTCCAATTATGTATGAGTTTCCAAACTAACATTTGAATATTGGTATTTTCCAAATGGTAGTCTGAATCAGCTGTTAGAAAGTTAGGGGAAAATGTATTGAAAATTTCACACCCTTTTTATTGTTATAATATGAATAGTAGTTTTCTTAGGTTCTGGAATGAAAATAAAGTATCTTGTCTCCATTCTGTTTACTTGGTTCTACTTACTTCATGACATGTGTCTTTGTAAAGCATCCTCGCTATATCAGCTTGTTCACTGTCCGCTACAAATGAAAATAAACGGTATGAACATTCACAGTATGATCACAGTGCTCACAAAGATTTGCAGCTGTCATTGCTGTGACTTTCATGCTATAATTGTCTTTCCTGAGAACACAAAACATTATTTAGTCACTTGGATAACCCTTCCATTTAAATTTTTCTAACAATCAGTTCTATGTTTGCTTTCTATTTCATGTTTGAATGCAAAAATACTGTTGGGAGCTTTTAAACTGAACAATACAAGCACTCATCTGAGAAGTGTACAGCAGCAGAGAGAGAGGGTTGCTCTTAATATGGATCCATCTGCTACTGTCTTAATGACACTCTGTAACTGTCCTAAAATATGGCTCTCTGCTATCACCACTTGAGAGGAACACAGGTACAATCATGTTAAGTATTTCTGCTCAGAGTAATGCTTC
The DNA here is from genome assembly GCA_013399015.1 of Galbula dea. Lineage (NCBI taxonomy): Eukaryota > Metazoa > Chordata > Aves > Piciformes > Galbulidae > Galbula > Galbula dea. The sequence goes on from VWZX01000708.1 coordinate 5,443,904, forward strand.
ACAGACTATTTCTCACTATGTGTTTCCCTTTACACCTATGCATTTATCTAATAGCACATTCACATCTCTGCCATCCAGTGTGGGTCTTCTGATGCTTCAATTAGACTGGTCCCACTCTCCTCCTAGTTTCCCTGATGCAGGCAATGTCTGCAGGGGACAATCACATCCTCCCTGAAATGATGGCTCCACAGAACCTTGTTACGGGACCTGGCTATAGCCTCTGGACACATTGGTGGTGTTTTTCCACCACCTCTGATGACTGTGCCTCTACATACTGTGCCAGCAGGAAACTTCTAGAGTGAATGTAACTATATTGGCTGTTGCAGTATGGCAGATATTGCCCATGTCTCTAGTACATGTTTCTGCTGACACAGCACATTAGAGATCAGACCTGTTTCCACCAAAATATGTATACTAGGAGAAATTTGCAGTATAGACTTATGACTTAGGCTGCAGAAGAAACAGGATGGCAAAGACACAAACTCCCACTAACAGGTTTAGCCAAAGAGGATGAAAACAGTTGTGTGGCAGGTGGGCCAGAAAAGACACTGCAAAGACCTCTTGCAGCTTACTTTGATTTTCGAGGGCTCTCAAAGGACCTCACCCCCACTTAGATAGCTAATACCAAATTCAATCCAGAACACGTGAGTTTGCTACAGCTAAAAGATTTATCAAATAAATCAAGCAGTAAATGTAGTACTTTACCTCCATAGAAAATCACTGTGTTGTGTAGAAGCAGCTGAGCATCAGCTTTGAACTCTTCGTAACTCCTGTACTTTCCTTCATTTACTTTCTACACAAAAGAACACATAGGGCTGTGAAAAAAAAACCTCTTGGAAGTGTTGTACCTGGTTTATGGAGAGAAACTTTCACAGAAATCTGCATTATGCAATACAGATCAGGTACTGCCTTTCCTGCATACAGAAGGAATACTCACAACTCTTCAACATGGTTTGTAGAGTGCCTGAACACTGGCTGCATCGGCCCCTTTATGCAATGTTCAGAAGTAAAATAGGTGCTTTAATATTTGCTTAAGTAAGTTTAAAAAATTTTCTAGTGGCTGTAATAGGGTAAATCTGGAGCAGCTTCATCATCAGGTGTGGCCCAAAACACCTGTTCAAATTAAAATACATTCCCCGAGGTAAAGATTCTGTAACTTAATGTACCAACTAGTTTCACTGTTGACTGCCGTTATACTTCCAGGATCTTCACTTGACAGTCAAGTGACAGTGTTTTCTGATGAAGGCTTAGTCTTCCAAACTTGTAACAAATAGCTACAGGGAACCATGCAGTTTATTTTCCTAGTATGGTCTTTTGTCTGATAAGGAATGCAGCATTTTTCAGCTGTGCTCTGTCAAGAACATCTATGAGAATTCCAATCATCAAACAAAACATCATCAGTTTCTAGGATATCACCAAGGCCAAAATACCCTCTGTGGAAGCAGGTGAAGGTGACAAAGTGAAAGGAAGGCCTGACTTATTTTCAGGCTCAAAAAGTGTTGCCAGCCAATAGTGTTGGTCTCAAAAATTGCCAGTGAAGCTATTGTTTATCCATGTGTTTCAGTAACAATAAACCAAAGGCTTTTCATATCTGTGGTTGTAAAGGGCAAGATACACTACAGCACTGTACAATAATCTGTTGCAGCAATGAATAAAGATGAATATGCTGTTCATTTTGATCATGTGCAGTTAATCTACATGAGTCATGAACAGATCTTTGACTCAGAAAAAAAGGACAACACATTTACTAGTACTTTATTTTTGGAACAACTAATGCAAAACAGATGTTTTAAGTGAGTCTGGTTTTTTTTGTGATCAACAAAATGATTGGTTCTTTATGAATCATTTAGGTATTTCTACAGTTGACACCTACACAAGGGCATAATGACTATAACAGGAATATGGTCAAAACTACTGGGCCAGACACGCAAACATAGGAACTCAAGTCCATATTCAGTGAGGTAGATAAATGGTACTTTCTCTAAAGATTTCAGTGACCTACAGCTCCTAGTAAACCCTTAGGACAAAAGAAGCTGAGGATATTCTCTGTCCAAAAACTAGGAACTGCTCAAAATGCCTTCACTTGGTTACCTATTTATGAGGAAAAGTTTGAACTTTTAAGGTCCCATATCCAATCCTGGATACAATCCTGAAATACTGATCATGAGGAGAATTCAACAGGATTAGTGCTTTAGTTCCCAAGGCTTACCTTCACCGCTAAAAGACACCATAAACAGTGTGGTAGTTAGAAAGCAAGTTACTCTACCTCCTGTATAGTAGGAACATCAACAGCTGAGTGCACCAGCCTTCTATACATTGGGTGTTTGTTGTCCTTCCCTTTCTTGTTTAGATCTATAGCCTGAAAGGACCATGAGACAGTGTAAGTTATTGCATTCAGAATCTTCTTAAAATATACACAAAGATTTTTAAAATGCAATAGTTTGGAATATTTCAGGTGGAGAATACACAAGGACAGGCTGTGAATCCACAATCTGACACATTAGATATGTCTCGAACCTGAAAAACATTCACTTCAGAGGAGCCACAGGCATAAACTACTCCTGCCAGAATGATACCAATGTGAGCAAGGAGACCTGGTAAGTCTGTGTGAAAACCACAGGCCTTTTATGACTGGGGAAATAAAATGACACCCTCTTGTAGCCCTCCTCCCTTCACAGTCACACATGGGCAACTGTAATGCATCCTCTACAGTGCAATCCAATAATCTGAGGAACGTCTCTGTTTCACTCACCCTCTCCTTCATACGAGAGACTATGAATCGCAGATATGTGCTCATCTCTTGTTTACTTGTGTTTTTCTTCTTGATACTCTGTCAAAGAAAAACAGCATCATTTTATTATTTTAAACTTGACTTCAAAATTCATCCAATAGATTTTTTTCTCTGCATCACAACATTATTTGAAAAAGTAACTTTGAATCACATATCACACAATTTTTTAGGGAAAAATCTTGTCTGGGAAATTAGTAACACTAACACATCAAAACAACTATGTATGTGCTTCAAATTATGTCTGGACTGAGGACTTCAGCTACAGAAGTATTGCAGGTTCTATTTCCACTTGTATCCATACTACTTTGTCTAAACCTCTCATGCAAAAAATAGTATCTAATTGGAAGAAAGCAATGAAGAAAGGCATTTTAGGGAGCAGCTTAAAATTTATTTAATGGTCTTTTTTTTTTTAGCAAAGCATTAATATTTTCAGAAAAATTAATTATTTTTAAAATAATATCCTGTACAAATTATGTGCTTACTAGGCAAAATGACACCATCTAGGAGAAAGTCAAATAGGCTCTAACCAGTAAAAACTCAGAGCACTTTTTACTGCTCAAGGAACATAGCAGTTCTTGATTTTTCTGGTTCTTCCTTCATAAAATCCAATCCAGATTCTGGAACACAGACTGCTTTTTTTTTCTTTTAGCAGTTCAGGATCCAGTTTTTCCCCCTCATCTAAGACTAGTAGAGAGACTCATCCTCACACTTCAAAGTCAATCTAGGCTAGTGGGAAGCACTGTATACAAAAATGTGCTGCTAAAGAAAAGGTGGCAAACAGCTCTTACAAACCAGCCTAATTCCAGCAGCTGTGCACAGTTCTGCACAGTCTTACAACAGCTGGTGAAAAGTGCCTTGCTCTTGCCTGCAGTAGTTCTCCAAAACAAAAGCACAGTGAAACCACAGCATGGGTGCCACGTTTATTACCCTGAAGTGATTTCTAACTGCTCACATCTCTTGCAAAAATGCTTACTGCTCCTCCCACCCCTGACTGCACTGAGTGCCAAGCCTAGTTCTCTCCTTCTCATGCCTCTCATCACCACCTGTATGCAAACTCCATGGACCAAACTGGCTCAGTTACACCTGCATCCTCAAATCTGAAGGTCCACATAATTGTGCAGATTACTGTTGCATAGCAGGCATGAGAAAGAACAGAATCCATGTCCTAAGAAGCAGTTAAAAGAGGTCTGAGGCTTACGAATTATTAATCACTAAAAGTGTGGTTTTTACTGATTTACTTTCATATGACTCTGAACATTTAGAGGGACCAGACACATTGCCTACAGATCAACTACTTTTATGTATTTACGTGGCAAGAGTAAAAATTACATATTAGTGCAAAAAAAAATTACAGGATTCAATTGTGTCTTTACTTATACTCCTCCTGCAACACACTGAAGACACTGAAAAATCACAGGCTGTCCCTCATGCTACAGCAAGTGTGCAACCCATACATGTTAGGATTTTATTTACTACCTCCTTCTTAAATCAAAATTGTACACAGCAGTACTTCTAAGGTGTTTATTTGATAGCCTAACAATATGCATAGAATCATTGCAAACTGTGCTGAAATATCATCAGTTCAGTCATGAAGCTATATAGGTACTACAGTATGCATAACAACACTAGAGGTTTTTCCTGATAGGACACTGCCACTGTTGGATAAAACTCACTATGAAAGGGCTAGCACAGGTCTTTCCAATACTAACAGTGCATTTAAGCATTATTTTAATAATATTAATGGTCCCCTGACCTTTCTTCCAAACTCTGGAACGAGACAGAATTTCACCCTGCACTGTATGTCTGAAACACCTTTTGTATATTCATGTTTTACTTTGTCTGCTGTGAGAATGTGCATTCTGCTGGAATTCAATTCACCTATTCAGTTTTGCATAAAACAACATTGCTACTGCAGATGCAACCCCAAATGTGCTTTAAATTATCTGCATTATGAAATGCTGCTGTGATTTTGTCATTTTAGGCCCTGGAGTACTATATGCTTGATAATGACACAGCATTTTAAAGGACTGAAACTTATTAGGTCACAATAAAACTCATTCACTTACACTGACTAGTCCTTCTACACTTCTTTTTCTGACATGGTTCTGAATTTATCATCCTTTGAAAGTATTTCAGAATTCATATTAACTGTTTTTCATGCCCTGCTAGGCAAGAGAGTTTCTAAGAGACTCTGTTGAGATAGATGTTTACAGTCTTATCCTTCAGATCATAAGAGAATATAGATATGAGAGAGGTATATTGTTACTGATGTCAGCAATTAATATCACCTTAAGCACCAATGCAAATTATAGAATTAACTTGCCAGTTCAGGAAAACTTGAATTTCTGCACTTTTCCTTCAGTTCTCTACAGTGATTTATCTTAAGAAAAATTTAATCTCCAGGTTCCCCTACTAAAAGTTGAAAGGTAATAAATTTAGGGAATTGGAGCCTATGAGCCAGCCAAATGTCTTTTTATGGCAAGACTGCTCACCCTTTGTAGAAAGCAAGTTATAATCCAACTGCTTCATTCACTTTTCAACAAAGATCAGCTCTTTAGGAGGTACCACGTACACATTCTTTGGAAGCTATAATGGAAAATGTGTAATTTTTTAATAAGAAACCCCCCCTACTTTGTATTTTGAAGACTTGCAGTGTTCCCAAAGAAGTCAATCTAGAGCCACTTAAAGCAGGAAAACACATACTACTAAATGGGGGATATGATTGCATGAAATCTCTACTGCTCTAGCACAAGAAAATATACCACTTTCAGGTGCCTTTATAGCCAGAGTGATATAGAAGTACATACAAATGACTATTAGGTCTTTTAATTTCCTACTTGTGGGGAACAAAACCAATGATGGTGGCATGTGACTCTCTAAAAGTGGCAAGATTCACTGTGTATCTTTTCCCACTAAGGCACCCTAGTGCAAACCTTGTTTAAACATGCATTACTGTCAAGAACTGCTAAGATTCAGTCCAGACCCAAAAGATTACCAGGATCTTTTTACTTGTAGATATTCTATTTGTGGGCTATAGTATGATTGTACTAATTCTGGCATGGATTACGTTAATTGTCTTCATAGCAGCTCATGTGGTGTTGGGGTTTAGACTTGTGGCCGAAACTGGGTTGATAACACACTAGTGTTTTAGCTCTTGCTGAGCAGTGTTTGCACAGTGCAAAGGCCTTTGCACTTCCCCATTCTTCCCCCACAGTGAACAGATTTGGGGTACAGAAAAGGTTGGGAGGAGACAACACCAGGCAGATGACCTAAACTAACCAAAGAGGTATTACATGCTATATAATGCCATGATCAGGAAGAGAAAGGTAGAGGAGGGATTTTGAAGGCGTTAGCCACAATTTTGCTTAGGAATTGGCTAGGCATTGCTTTACCTATGGAGGATGGTGAGTGACTTTACATCACTTGGTGGTTTTTTTTGCTTTCCTTCTCTCTTTTTCCATTTCTTCACTTATTAAATAATTTTTATCTTGACCTAAATGTCTTCTTGCTTTTACTCTCCCTTTTCTCTTCCTCTGTCCCACTGGGAGTTGGGGAGAAGCGAGACAGTGACAGTGCAGTTCTTAGCTGCCTACCCGAGTTAAGCTACAACAAAGACGATTCCTAAATCAGACCATTTTTTAGAGAAATTTGCAACGCTTCTGCTTTGAATCAAGGTAAACTGAAAGGCTTGGTCAGGCACATATGTGTATATAGGGGATGTAGGAGTGAAGCAGTAACCTTCACAATACCAATCCTCATACAGAAGATTAACGGAATCTGGTACGTGGAAGGCCAAGGGTAAAACATAACTCTTTGCTTGAGTACAGGAAATATCTTATATATACTTTATTCTCTGCAGCACATCTACTTCTTAGAAGCTGGTACCTGAAGGCTGGATTTACACTGCTGTTCATATTCAATATTCCAGATTAATAATACTGCTTAGATGTTACAGAGGGTAGCAGTATACTGCACCATGCATGTGTGACTTATTTAGCAATTTAGACATGCTTATAGTGCAGGAATTCACTACAAAACTTTATGAACCACATGAGGTTAGCAGCAGCTGGGGTACTGCCAAGAAACACTCCATCCTGCAGTAGCATCGTTTACGATGGAGTGACTATCCTTTGCACCTTGAGTTAGCATGTAGCTCAACTCCCAGGGTGATAATGGTCACTGTGCTGCAGTTGCCACAATCTTACATTTAAAGAGAAAAAAATAGAAAAACTCTAAGCAATGCAAGGTGTTAGTGCCAGCATTTTGTCTAGCTGTAAGTATTTGAGTTACATTTTCTCCATGTAAAGAGGCTTCCCTATCATCTCCCATTAATGAGTATTTTTTTCCCTATCTCTCTCAACTGTCATGTGTATACATGTATCAAAGAACTTCATTTCAGTTCGTTAATGGATTAGGTGAAGGCTGCTCAATGACAGATGTATGTTTCTAAGGCATCACAAGTTCCATTTAAGAAGCAACTCAGGTTTCCAGGAGTATATCTGCAGAGGGGAACTTTATGCATGAATCTAACATACATTCACTGCTGCTGTTTAGAATCCCCTTGCTTCACCCACTGGCCCTCAGATTCTTTTAGAGCTTAAATTTCCAGAGGAATTTGGAAATACATATGGAAAGCTTTACTGCTCTGCTGCCCTCTCAAAACTTCCAACCCTCAAGTCCTCAGGTTTCATGTACCATTAAGAAAGGTATGCAGGCACGTGGGGTAGATCTTAGAGCAACCAGTGTACCGTATGCCCTAAGCGGCATACAAAGAAGCATCTGCATGAGCAGAATATGGTACAAGACCTGCTTCTTTCAAGACAACACAGAGTTAAACTAGACTTTTCAAAGTACTAGGTGCTTTTGTAAATGTTGAATCCACAAATTGTTTTTTACAGGGATGGTGCATTAAGCAACTTCTGAATATGAACCATCATGTGAATTAAATATGCTTTTACCTGCACAGAGAAGTTGGTAGGAGACTAAGCTGAGGTTTCCCAGTTTTCTCACTGCTGAGGACAAATTCCTTTATACTTGATTAAATACATCCTATACAATGCCTAGTTCTGCCAGCTCCCTGATTTATTCAAGGGTGCCTGTGGCTACAAGGTGAAAGGGAGGGACATGCTGAGTACTTAACACTTCCCCATGGGTGGGCTCTGCATGGTGATAGTACTAGGACTTCCCTGCACCCACTAATCCTTGGCTATTATTTGTGTCATAATGCCAAATCCTGTTTATAAAATACATTTCATCATACGGTTATCTAACAAACTCCCACCACGACACTCCACGGAGCAGGTCAATACAGACATACTGTTTCTTCCTTGTATTTTACATTAACCATCTTAACTGACAACTAGTACCTAAAACCCCCTGACCTAAGTACCTGAGTTACTTCACTTAAGTAACCTGCATCTTCCTGTGCTTCTAACCTTCTGCTGTTTGCCATTCCCACTTGTGAAATTATGTCTAAAGTTGATCGTGAACTGCATGATGGTGTATTTTTAGGTACTCTGTAAAATTCTTAGTACAGTACCATAACTCAGAAATAGTCTATTTATAGAATACTTAAGAGCACAGCATTTAATATCTTAAGCTCTACAGTTTATTTATCCTCATATATGTAAAACCCAGAAATATTGAAAAACCCACTATGATATGTAAATTGGTTATAATTCCTTGCAAAGCACATGCACAGAAGATCAGTCTCTGATCAGATGATTGCAAGAAATTTAGAAGTGAAGTGAAACCACATGAATAATTCCTTCGTTTCACAAATCAAAACATACTCCTCTGGGACAAACCAAATGCCACCATGCATAATTCTGCCTTTCTATAAAATTAGTTTAAAATTTGAATTTTTTTTGAAAAAGAAGTAATAATAGTTGGTTGCCTCAACATGTGATCAATACTCTATTCAGATTTTTTTTTTTTATTCAGACTTATTTTCCCACAGAAAAAATCTCACTACTATTTTTGCAGTACTTTAGGTACTAAATTAACAGCTGGAGAAAACTAATTTCCTCCCTTTATCTAATCAAAGAGTAACAATAAATGTACAAGTCTCCTGCATCCTTCAGAGATCAAGCTGACTAACCCTATGTTGAATGGACCATTCCAGTAGTGGGGAATGTAATCTCTCAGTTCATTTGATATTGAGTCTTTCTCTTACGGCCTGTCTACCAGGAATTTTGCTGATAATACCAATTTATTTCACTTTAGACAATAATTAATCAGCAGTCAGGGAAAATTTTCAGTCACTGCAATGTGGTTTGAATTGAACTTTGTTTGACTCTTGACTCCTGCTGAGAATTATGTACGGTACAAAATATTCAGACTGGTACCGTCAAGTTAAAATAAAAGTCATTCTTGCTTCCGGATGCAGTGGAGAAAAACCACTAGTAGGGAAACAAAGTTCACAGCAAAGTCTGCAAGGGAGTGTTTTAAACTTCATGGGAGGAAAAATATTTTAAAGTTATGAACAAATCTTTGGCAATGCCCTTTATGTTTCTGAGTAGTCAAGTGTGCAAGACAAAGCTGCACAGGTTGACCAAACTAGTACAACCAGCAATTGTGAAATGAATAATCCAAAGGTTTACTGACCTTGGCAGCCTTACAGAAGCAATCTTTACATAAGAATGAAGTGTTCTGAGATTATTTCTCCCAATAGATTAGGTTTCAAGTATCCTTTTACTTCACCTTTGTGAAGAGCTTTGAAAGCCCCAGGTGAAAAGAGCCATGTCCAGTTACAAGAATAAAGTATAAAGATATATGCATTTCTTTGTCCCAGCTAATACTTTACTTGAATGTACATATTTACTGCTGATAATGCAAAGTAAATCCCATTGCCCTTATGCAAGATAGTTAAGCTCTGTTATGTCCTCTGGACAACAGCCAGGGCTCTCTAAATTACCATATTACCACAGTTTTTTGAATATAGGTCTCTCTCTTGGTTTTAAAATAAAATTAGATCAGTCATTTGCTAGGAAGGTGGGAGAAAGTAGCAGAAGGATAACACAGCCTGACAAAAGGATGCTAACTCCCATGCCAAACTAAAACTATTTTATGCAAGCCTCCTTAGTCCAACTTTGCAGAATAAGGGCTTGAAGAGATTTGGATTAATTGCAAGGGAAATAGGAGCTTATCACAGGGCGAAAGGTATGCCATGGCATTCAAAACAGCAATATTCACAGTATAAGGTTCGTTGTCATCTATGGCACTAAGTCAAAGACCTATGGGGCAAGAAGTATTTAAGAGACCCCAAATTGTCTCCTTACTCTTTGTACAACAAAAAAACGAATCAATATGCACAAAGACACAGTGCATATGGTCTGAGCTTCACAGATTTTTTTTCCAGGTAAATATTTGTTTAACATCATTGCCATAAAGGATTTCAAGGCTCCAGGATCAAAGTCAACCTGTTCTCAAAGCTGACCACACTACATATCTGTGCATATTTCATGCAATGATTCAGCATTTCCACTGTGACATCTATGTTACAAGACAGAACCCACCTCATAGGCAAGGTAGCTTAAAACATTTACGTACCCTACTGTCATCAGTTATCTAAAGTTATTGGCAAACTAAAGTGGAGACTGGATCCAGTTTACTTAGTTCTAACTACTTTTAAGAGTTACCAATACTTATTTTAAGAACCTACAGTTATTAGAGAGATCAGTTTAAAAATGTGAAAGCAATACGCCTGTATAAGGTCATTCTTGGTTGTTAACAGAGGGAATATAGAGTAGCTACATTAAATGCTAGTAATTCATACGGAGAGATGTAGTATGTGTCCTTATTTTTAACTGTTTTTTCTCCTGCCACTACTTCTTTTTCGTTCCTTTCCACTTCCTCAAGGCAGGCTTCATTTTCTTGCTATTTCCCTAAACACTGAGACCTCCCAGTCTGAGGCAACAGGCAACAGGTTTTTTACTAGTTCTAAGGTAAGGGCAGTCAGAAAGTGCTGTTTTGAAACAGAATAACCCATGTGTTTTCAAAAACTGCTTCTCTGTACTATGAAGTGCCTGAACACTTACATTCCTTGCAGCACAGATCATCTGAAGGTCAGTCTGCTGCTCTACAGCTTAGCTTTTAACAAGGGAATTTCCTCTCCCACTAGCAATTCAAGGCTGGCAGCTTTATGCCTTTCTGTAGCAGTAATTTTATCTTAAGCATTAATATGCATTATTCCCTCCATTTAAAGAAGTTTAGGAATGCGCTCACTGGGAGAGGTGATGTGGAGATGACAACAGTAAGGGGAAGTATCTGGTTGAGTCAAGGCCAGGTACCAGTAAGCACAATTCTGACTTGAACATTTAGTCTTCTAATGACATGTAGGCAACATACCCGCTCATTCTTGGATAGCGTATAAAAATACTCTTTGCTGTCTTCCCTACCATACTCATAAGAATAGCAATTTTGAAGAAAAAGCCATATAGATACGGATGCTATGGGTGAAATCCAGACTGGCCTATTTGCACCAATAGAATCCACAGAAGTAAATGAGAAGCAGGTTTTCATTTTGTTATTGCCCTCATCAGTAACATGATTGTACCTATATAATGTAAACCAGAATTCCAATAAAATATTAAAAATGCAGTAATCAAAACAAAATAAGTTACATTGCTTCATTAAAATGATGTTAAGTAAAAGCAGTAGCATCTTATACAGCAATTTATTTACTCATGTTGAAGATTTCCCCAATATACTGCATTCACACACAGCATACATACGTACACACATCCCCACACAGTATCCTGTGTGTGTTCAAATGCATACGTACAATATGCTGGAGTCTTCAAAAATCACCAACTGCTACATGCACCATATTTTAACATCTCTGTATAGATGTTCTATGTATGCACCATCATTTCAATTTACAGTTCTTTATCCATTAACCTGGCCAGACCATCTGCACACCTTAATGAATCTATTAATGAATAACAATCCTCTAATCAGCACATGAAATCTCATAGGTACTCACCCTGCAAACTGGGCACTGCCAGTGACTACTGCTGTCTCTAAGCCTGAACTCATCAGACAAACACTTGGAATGATACACACGAAAACACAGGTCACATATCAACACCTCTCCAGGCAAATGGCATTCAAAACAATACCAGTCATGATTTTCTGTTTCCCAGTCCTACAAAAAATACAAAATATTTTGGTATGACATTCTGTCAAAATCTGCAGGAACTAAGAACAAAATTGATATGTCTTGAAATCCAGCAGCAATTAGACATTATAAACATTTTTTAAAGTGTATAATGTTTAAAAAACAGGGGAAAACCTACATGCTTAAACATCTTCATCAATTTAACACACACTAACTCCAATAGAAAATTAATGCCAAGTTTTAGTTTTTTCAAGTGTCTGATTAGTAACAATTTCTTATATGAGCTCTGTCCACAATGAAAAGTGGGTTCGTTTTCTACCTCTGTGTAAAACACTTGTGGACCTGTCCATACCACACTAGAAACAAAAGTTTGTGCACTTCAAGAGACCATACCTATTTCTTTGAACTATTTCCCCTTATTTTGATTGTTACAGTATATTTTTCAACTCTAATTTTATGAAAGGCAGTCCCTTCCAGTCTTTACTCTCTTAAAACTAACAACTTTTCAGTATCAAAGTGTTGAGTTACAAGAAATAAATGAAATCACGAACCTATTACTGCAAGAAACGTTTCAGCTAAGCAACCCCAATGCAATTAAAAAAAAAAAAGAAATTGTTTCACTAGCAGTGCCCAAAAGCACTAGGCTTATTTCTGAAATGTTCTACAGAAGACAAAGGATATGGTTCTGCTGATGCACAGATGTCTTTAATACATTCTTCCTTGAAATTTCAGCCCCAACGGCCAAATTCTGACCTTTGAAACATGTGCACAAGCTTTGCTGAAGTAAATGAAAGCAGCACGCATATAATTTGGAGGCAGAGTTTTGCTCTAGCAATCTATAGTACTAAAACCAGACAGAATTGCCAGTGGCCACTGTTAATTATGTTTGTTATCTGAAATGCCACACTTTTCCCTACGCTTGGAAGATAAAATAGCTGTCATATCTCAGACGAAACTCCCAGTGCTTTTTCATGTCAAATATCACTTTTCAGTGAGTTCAGACATCTGAAAAAATTACTCCTATTCTTCAATAAATTATCTTGACAAAAATCTGATCAAGCTAGTTTTAATGTCATGTTGTAAAAGTAGAGTTAGCGGTTCTCAGCGACTACCAGAACTAGCACTTGTCCAGTTCTCATTTTCCCGTGCCTGGGAACTATGGTCATTTAAGTCCTTGTGTGAGAGGTCTCCTCCAACAGAACGGCCTAAGAAATGCTAAACAGAAGTGGCACTTCCAGTACCTTAAGCTGAAGAGTAGCTGTCTTGTGTGCATAACTCATCTGATCAGAGGCCCCATGAATATAAGAGATTTAGGGACAGCCTCCACCCAGATTGCCTACACTAAATTTTATATACCACGAATGTTGGACTGCAGGGGCAGTAAGTTTGGGGGGGGGAAACAAACCAAAAACCAAACAACCCTTAACCAGTGATTTTTGAACTCAGAACTTTGTCCTCCTCTGTTGTTCAGATTAACACTGTAACTTGACTTACATTGCTTCTCCTAATTTAATTTTACTTGTCAATCCTGTACATCTCAGAATGGCATAACAATACCACCAAATTAGCTATAAATAACACATTCTCATTTCATCAAATCTTTCCCCTTCTACAAAGTCCAGTGGCAGTGGACTTTGGGAGCACTTCTTTACAATATTTTAGAAACAACTAAAGATACTGCATTATCAATGTACTTGATTTGCTCACAGACTGCAAAAAAATAGGATCAAGTATTGCTTTATATTTCTTTCACATTAATACTTATCTTCTTTATGAAACAAAAATGTAATCATATGGCAGTAAACAGCCAATTAAGCAAGAAAAAGAATGAGTTTTGTTTGAAGATCTAACCAAATAAATATCAAACTGAGAAGACCTCAATAGATCCTGGCTACTGAGGAATTTCACCACAGAATCAGGATTCCAGGAGTCAATTTTTATTCATACTAGTTACTTATTGGTATATCCCAGATATTCCATTGTTAGGAAATATGCTGGCAAAGAGAAGTGGAACTTCACAAACATACGGAAATATACTTGCTGGCAAGAAAAAACATACACTCAAGCCAGAAACCATGATGTTAAATAAAACACCAGAGGAAGTTTCCTTCAGTATTCACACTGTAAAGTTTAGAAAACACCATTATTTCTAAATATAACCACCCGGGTTTTTCAGAAGAAAAGCTTTTTAGTTTAATGCAGTATATTTAGTGCACGAATATATATGAAACAATTATTTTATGCAATATATTTGAAAAGTTAATAAAGAAAATAAAAAAAGGTACATAGCCCTTGTGAACAGCTACACTACTGACTTCAACAGCAAGGTCAGAGGCATTAATTTTGCACCAACAGAAATGAAATGCTATTTCTTCTCTTGGTTTACATAAGTTTGAGTAGGAGGAGAATGTGCTCCCAACATATTTTTTTCACGTAGGAGATGAGATTCATTTAAATAGCTCAAACTGTGACTGTCAGTGCTCGGAGTAGGACAGGTCAAAATTCTCCGCCAGCTGCAAACAGTTAAGTCTGCATGTACAGAACACACCACCAGGTGTCATCAGCCCCTCCGAAAATGACTGATTAAAGGGCAACCATTGTAACAACACCTTGAACTGTATAACATGTGAGTAACCAGTTCCAGCCCCCAGGAGAGAGAAAAAAAATCATCAAACTACATACATACATAATGCAGACTAAACTCAGAATTGGAAGTGATATGGATGATGGTGGTGGTTAATATAGTAAACTAAGCTATCCTAATGGAAGACAGAAACGTAATAGAAAATATGACAGAATTCAAAACCACATAGTGCAAAAATTGTTCACCTTGTTTTTTGCTGCTGTCTGGGAAAAAGGCTGCATACCGTAGGCCTTTCAAAATAAAAACAAAACAAACTTTGTATCTATACTGTAAGCCATCTGATTATCAGGATATACACAAGGCTAGAAAGAATTCATGCACAGTGACCAGGAAATCAAACTGTTACTTCTAACATCTGGTTGCATACATTTCCTCCTGCATTTCTGGAATGCAACCTAGTGCTTTCACCACATTCTGTTTCTTTAAAATATCCCATGTACTTATATCATTAAAAGAACCCAACACCCATCTTCTTTCCCATATACACACCCATCATCAGGCCAATTTAGAAATCGTCCAAAATATTAATTATTGTTAATTAATACACTCTCTCTGACACGTAAGACTTCCTGGGGAACATAAAAAAGATCCCTGTAATGTAATTTAAGGCATAGAGAGCGGCCCCACCAAAATGAAAACACCACTTTCTTTGCTGCATATTATCAACGATAAAGCTATCACTTTATCAATAAAACTCACAGGTCTTATTTGTGTATAAAAGGTGATACATTTTCATGGGGCCATGTGGAATAAAGAAAGAATCTCCACCACAGGGGCTGAATTTGCCAATATTCTCATTTCGTGATGCAGGGCAGGGAAAACCTCTTGGACCACTGTGCTGGCAGATGAAGGGAATCCTCTGCCGACAGTATCCGGCTGCTCAAGTTCAGCAGTTCAGCAGCACCCAGTGACTGGCCACAACCCCCAAGAGGGACCAGATTTGGCAGCAAAGCTGCAGAGCTCAGATGTAACAGGAGGCCTTTCCCCTTCATTTTACTTAGCTGCCCACTGCCTTTGTACATATAGGCATTGGCAGGGTAGCAAATGTCTGTTTGGGGGATTGTACTTAACAGCCAAAGAGCTACACTCTGCTAAGCAGAGTGGGATCTTGCCGTGATATGGGTCACTTGTGGTCACTTGTTCTTTATTTTCACATCAGTGAAACATTATATCACAAAGGTCACTTTGCACTGACATAAACAATGCAACAGTTTCAAAAACACAGCTTAATTTATGACTGACACGTAAGCTTACTCTTCTATGATCTGTCCTAAGTAGGCTGTCTTGAAGTAAATACATAAATGTATTCCAAAAGTACAGAAAAATAACATGGGACAGAAAATGTCAGGCTATCCAGAACATCCAACAATTTAAATACAGACAAACCCAACAGAAAGAAATGAATCATCATGTCATAGCCTTTACTGTAGAATAAAATATATAGTTGTTGTCAACGAACAATTTCAAGAAAATGTCCATTATAATGCAAATGTACATGGAAAAGAAATGCTTACTCATTAGTAATGGAGATTTACTTAGCTGTAATTGAAATAGGGAATCTGTATGTTGGGGAATGTGACATCCTGCTGTACAATTAGCATACCATTAAGTAGGAGATGTGAAGCACATACAGTGAAATTAACAGTAACTTAGAGGTCACAATTGTAACTATTAGGTCACTTCCACACCTTAGCAAAGATGTAAACCCAGGAATTTTTTATTTTCCTGTAAATTATACGTAGGTATAGCACATTAAAACAATATAAACTCCTTTCTTAGACTTCATCTAAAAGGACCACTTTGCCTTTTTATAATGCATATTCTATTAACATAGCTCATTTCTTACCTGTTAATCTGTTTTCTCCAAGTCCCTTAATGGTAGCCCAGATACTCGGTATTAAGTCACTGTACTATCAGGTGGAGAGAGGAAAAGGGAGGGGGGAAAAAAGGCAAAACTCTATTCAAGAAACTCCCCTTTATGAGGATTTGTTGTTTTCACACTGTTGAACTAGATTTCCCAAAACATCCAAATTATGAATATCCTTTGGACCCAATCAGTAAGCTAAAAAAAAAAAGGGGGGGTCACACAGACAGCAAAACCAATGCTAAGTCAGTTATCTCTTTGGCACAATCATGTTTATTTATGAATGGTATACATACAGTTCTGTTGTCCTAAATTCAACATGACACAAATGAGGGAAAGCATTTTCCATGGAGCTCATGGTTCCAAGCATTTTCTGTGTGGCACTTGTCCCATAGCACTCTAGACTTTCTTCCAGGTGTTCTGTTTCAAGTGCTTCTCCAGATTTTCTTTGATGCTTACATAGGCACGGCTGGGGTGTTTCTCTATCTCTCTCAAACACAGTCATGCACACACAGCTCTTTCCAGATCACTGGATTTTCATTCAGACCCACCTGTGTGCAAACTCATGGTCAGCCCTCTAGTATCTATGCTTAATGGTCCCTAGAGCTCCAGCTGTCTAGTGGATAAAGAACTTAAAACAAGTTTTCACATTTAGTTTAAAGGAAGAGTATTAGCAGATAGATGGTAGACTTCACCCATTTGTATTGTAGGAAGACTTCTGGTCTGCCACAGTGGTGAAATCTAGAATGGCAACAATGTCCATGCCAGAAGAAATAAGTGGTTTACAAAATATCAACAGTATATAAACAATATACATACAAAACATAAACTATTTAAAAATAGTAGCATTTGCATGCTATGTCTATTTCAAAGTATTTTCAAATCATCAATCTTCTCCTGACTACTTTATAACCTATTAGAAAACTGAGAAGGATCTCAATGAACGAATTCTTACCATTTCTCAGATTCCCATTTTCTTTGATATCTAAGGAGAAAGGTCAAGCCCAACTTGAAGATAAAATTTCTCATGTAAATGTTCTGGATCCTGGTATTTTAGGATTTGGGAACAGCCATAAGGAACGCTTCTTTCTCTTCTCCCCACCTCCATCAGCTTTAACATAAATTCTTGCAATTTGCCCACATTCAGCTAAGAGAGAAGCTTAAAAAATTTTAAATGTTGGGATTCTGCTGTTGAGGTTTCTTTGTTGGTTTTCAGTAACTCTTCACTGGAACACAACAAAGTTGACTACCAGTCCATATCCAGTAGACAGATACATTGAAAGAAATGTATCCCACAAGTATAACACATAACTTTTTTTCACATCTTTCATTTTTCTTTAGGTTTTGCAAACTGCATATCCATCATCACCTGCCGCAGGATGTAATTCCTACCTTCTGTACTTAATATGTACTTTCATATTTCAAACTTTCTGCTGTAAATGAAAGGCCTTCATTATAATAACAAGTGGTGGTACTGTATTAGAACATCAGTGTATCTACCACACCATCACTCTTCTCTGATACCCAAGTCCTCTCCTTCAGAGGTCTTAGAGTATACCACAGGAATTTATTGCCCTTATTCATGTTACACATAAAACCATCCTCTGTTTCTTTCTAAACATATTCTCAATCAGTTTCTTTCTGTCTTTTTCAGGCAACATCTATTCCCATCAAAGTTTTCCTGATTGGACATGAGCTTTAACATAGGTAATTATTAAAACTTCACAGTGCATTTTGTAGTCTTTATGATAAATATAACAAACCACTATGGGGACACACTACCTATGTGCATTCCTCTTCGCCAGTACAAAACCTGAAGGAAATGCTTCTCAGTTATGTATTTGCTGTAAATGGCTACTGCACAGTTAAAATTATTTGTATTTTCACACATACTTCTCTCAAAGTGTAATTACCAGAATCTGCACCCCACCCAAAAGGCAGTCTGAAACCTGCTCAGACAAGAGCAGTTTTAAGAGCCCTGAAAGACTATGGAAATGATAACCTGTGCTCAGCTTTGAAATATGTTTCCTTGTCCATGTAGCCACTGCTTTTGCAATACTGACTTTCAAGTAACTGCTCTGTAATAAGAGGAGTTTTACAAAATGTGGCTGTTTTTCTGTAGAGCTGGACAGATTGGAGCCTTCATCCTCTTTTTTTTCCCCCACAGGAAGACTAGCACATGCACCTTATATGTGCACACTGGCTTCTTTTTTATACAGGCTGCATCTCGTTGGGTACAATAGCCAGTAAGAAATCTTCAGCTTATTATGGATCTCTGGCAGATGTATTGGTTTTCACTCAGACACTAGCATACATCAAATACTATCTGGGTTGAGCAAACATCATGTGTCATGGAACACCATTCCCAGTATTTTTTCAATCGCAGTGGGGACACTGTATGTTTTTCACCAACAGTCCTAGCCTGCTGTGAAGGCAGCCCTCCTCCTGCCCTTCTCTTCAAGGTCAGCCTTTTCTTCATGCCACAACACTCCTGGCTTCATCTATTCCTTAGCAAGCATGAATCCTCCTGTAACCTTGCTTTCAGTGGCCCACAGAATCTGCTTTTATCTTTTCATCAGAATGATAGGTTAGGCTCCAAACTGAGGAAGGCATGATTAATTCCTTGATGGCTCAGAGAACTTACTCCATCTTTGCAGCAGGTAAATGGTGAGATATCTCTTTAATAAAGTATTTCCCTTTTATCTTTGCTGTACAGGATCCATGTTTCATCAGGATAATTGCTTTACAATGATAAAGTTTCTTAGATCATCCCATGCTTTACATTTAATGTTAGAGTAATGCATTAGAGTAAATTCAGCAACAAAATAAGCTCATTTTCTCCCCTGCATTCTCCTTGTGTATATGTATTTACTAGATACATCGCCTCCTGTTTTGCATCTATTTTTTCTCCTACTGCTTTTGCTCATCAAAAAACCTCAGCAAATAAACAAGTACCCATTTCTCCTTCAAAGCCAAACAGACTTCAGCAGCTAGAATCCCTTTATGAAAATTGTTTCACTTTACCTTCTCCTTCCTTTTCAAGAAAACTACCACAGCAGGTAGCTACAATGATGTGTGCTTTTACAGACAGGATAATCTGTCCATTGCAAATCAGCTGCCTTTATAGATCTTTGCTTTGAGGACCTGGGCTTCATCTTTAAAATGGTTTTCCATAAACTGGCTCCATAAGAAACTTTGTAGGTATTCATTACTCATATTTTATCACAAAGAAATCCACAGAGATTATGAGTTCATATGTCCTCACTACAACCTAGGCAGCTTGCTTAATTTCAAGTACTTTTATCTGTTTAGGCCAAGATTTTCAGAATACTGACCATTAACTGTCTGTGGATTTTTACATTGTTTTTAATTACTCTCATTTTCGAAATCAGTTTCATTCTAAAAGAACCAACACAAAACCATTGTCAGAAGGTAGACCAAAATCTCCTTCTCCTTAGTGCATCTTAAATACAGACATATTTACAGGCTCATGATAATCCATTTCCATTTTCTTCACTGATAACTGCCTCCTCTACTGATACACTGACCTAATGAAGACTCAGGTTCTGCAGTGAATTCCACAGCCTCTCAGAACACTTTTGGCTTCCTTTCACTGAGTTTAATCTGCAAGCCTAAGTTTGTGTAATTAATTATTGCCAGTTTGTCTTCGAAGTCTTCTGTTTCTGGCAGAAACCACCTAAGTCTTCTCTGGATTCCTGCCATGACAGGTAGATTTTTATTCCCTCTCCTACCTTGTAGGTATATTCTGACAATTCAGGGTGACAGGCTTCGAAGTACAGAGCCAGTCTCTAGCTCCCAGCATTAAAGTAAGATTTTTTCAAGAAGTCTAGTAGCACACTAGCAGCCAAAATGACTGCTAAAACCCCTGTCACACGTACCTTCTCAGCACATGAGTGTGCTCCTGAAGTAATGAATAAATCTCAGTTTCTCTCCCAAGAAGATCATGTCTGGGTAGCAGTAGATTACATTATTTGAGGTGAGACAATACAACGATTCTCATCCAGGATATCAGAAACAGAAATTAGTTTCACATGAAAATACTTTTTTCTTTCTTCACGTTCCAAGTGAGCTCAAGGCTAATAAAAACTTTGAAGTTATCTCCTCTTCTGCTATTAATGTCACCTTTTTTTTTTAGGGTGAGCCAAGAGGAGGTTCGTAGGCTACTTTCATTAGGGAGAAGTATCAGTGACGGAGTAAAGTATTTATTAGGTGCAATGCCTTTTATTTCCACATTATGTATGTGAAGGTTTTGTTCCCCTAGGACTTGTTCTTTCGATGATGAATCCAGACCAGAAAGAAACCACATTTTTGCTTGTAGTTCCAAGTCTCCTTCCAAGAAGAACTGTCCACAAAAGGGATCTCCCTCTCCTTTTGTTTCTTAAAATATGCTTATATTACCCTTCTGACCTTATTTTCTCCATGGAATTTTGTAGTAGTTTTCTAGGTTGATATTTCTGCACACACAGAAATATTCTGTCTGAACCAATACCAGAATCTCCTACACACTTAGCTTAAATCACCATCTTCTTGTCCATGACCCCTGTGCTGTACGTGTGGCTGGTACTTTTTCAGCTGTCAGTGATACAAAAGCATGAGGGCTGCCTTTATTGTGAATGAAGCACGAATCTTAACAAGTCCATCAGCTTCAGTCAAGTTTCATTCAGTGACCAGCATGACATAATAATAAAAGATGAAAAACAGTTGCCAGAGATGCAGAGCATTTTGAACCCACAAAATTAATAAAACCAACATTACTGGTCAAGGTTGGCACAAAAGAGGTAGAAAAAACCAAGAACAAACTCAAGATGCACTGAGCTATGTCATCTAATCCATTAGCATAAGTTAAGTCCCATGATGGAAGCTTTATACAGACCAGTTTGACTACTTTACTTCAAACTCACAAGTAAATTACCATTCTCCTCAACACCCTTTCAATTAAAAAAAAACATTTTGTAGAGGTCTATGAACATCATCAGTATCTGAGCTCCAGAACAGTGAGAGAAAACGTCAAAGAAGAATACAACATGACATTGACTGAATTAACAGTCAAGTTGGCAAAGTCAGGAAAGGCAAGTGAAGACGATGATAAGGTGGTTTTTACCAGTTTAAAAGAAGCATGGTCTCTTAAGATATGCAATAAGATGGACTCTACTAGTGTCTTTGGTAATATGAAGATCCTCCAGATAGTATGAGCTCCTTCACTAGGGGGTGGAAAATAAGGATGAGCAGAGGAGAGGGAAGAAATACTCTTGAACAGATGTGAAGAGAAAAACAAGATTGGAAAAGGAATGCAGAGAATTGTTCATGATTCTTAACCCATCTGGAGACAGGAAGAGCCTCTGGAATGGCAGTGAGAACACTCTCGCGAGCTGCATGCTAATAGCCTTAATGCAAAGAGAAAGGAGAGTCTTGGCTTAAATGCAGCAAGAATTTCTCATCCATGAGGTGGGAGTTCAGAATTCTAATCTGCTTTTCAAGGACAAAATAGTCTATGCTTTGATTTGGCAATCTGAAAATACTTGCTTTTCTGAACTTTCATAAATTCACAGCAGGATATTACATCAGTGGACACTAATTTTTGGTTCAGTAATAAGCAGAATTTTACATTAATGCACTTTCTGATAATAATTTGCAAGAAAAATCATTACTTTTAGCACACAGTAGATTGATATGATGGCAATCTTTTGGCAAAATAAGCTCTGAATTATGGGACCTTAGAGGATGGAAAGATAGACAGGAAAAGAAAGATACAAAATGTTCCAGAAGCTCACTTGCCTTGACAGCTCTTGCACAACCAGACCATTAGGTGGTCTGACCCTCAGACGCTCCTCATAGTCTCCCTGAGGTGTGGAATAAGAGATAGAAGCCCACAGGATCACTCATTAACTCTTTGCATCAGTGAATCACCAAATGTAAAGAACACTGGTACAATAATTAGGAATCTACCTTGAATGTTCCAGCCTGGAAAAATCCTCACTTTGTTACAGGATGTGAGAAATAGTAACTGCCTTGGTTTGGACTGTGTTTGGATTTGGATCACTGAATTCACATGGGACTTTAGATTAAAGGCAGTACAGATAGATAAGACAAACAGAGAATTTTTTAAACACTGAAGTAAATTTTTCTTCATTTGGTGTGACATGTTCTTCCTCTTCATGCTCTCTAGCTGCAAGAGATTTTATGATGAAGGCACTGGCTGTCGCTGTTACTGTTTTATATTATCTTTCTGCTCCTAACTGAAATGGTGGGATGCACATTAAAACCATTCCTCAAACTAGTTAAGTTATTAGCTTACTAGCAACAACAGGTAGCTATGTAGGTTGTTTTTAGTTTGAGGTTTGGTTTTGGTTGCTTGGGGGGGGGTTTAAGTGTATTTTATGTACAGAAAAATTCAAACCCTGACAGTGACTGTTCTCTAGCTTTATGCAATTATCTTATGGGGACCCAAGATGATACAGCCTGTTCAAAAAACAGCTTCTGGCTACCAGTACTAACCTAGCATGGAAAAATCAATATAATTACAAAAGCAATTAAGCCTGTAAGTAAGGAATCCAGCCTTTGCTCAGTCTAAAGCCATTTAGGTTAACACAAACATAATAGACAAAATACTCCTTTTTCCCAGACTGATCCTAGCAAAATTGAACTTGCAATACATGAAATCACAGTAATCACTGGGTGTGTGCCCAAGTTCATCAGGGTTAACAAAATCACCTTCAAAACACATAATGCTG
The DNA here is from genome assembly GCA_013399015.1 of Galbula dea. Taxonomy (NCBI): domain Eukaryota; kingdom Metazoa; phylum Chordata; class Aves; order Piciformes; family Galbulidae; genus Galbula; species Galbula dea. The sequence goes on from VWZX01000708.1 coordinate 5,467,076, forward strand.
GTAAAAGGTTACAACAAAGGTTAAAATGATGGAGAAGTGGACAGAATGAAGAGATAGATCACTTAGGCAGCCTTGAGACTTGAAAGTATCTGGACTAACTTTGAGGAAGCACCAGTACTTTCTAGATCTAAAATATCAGAAAATCCCCATTAATGAGTTAGCAAGTTATGAACACGAGTGTGCTGGGAGAAAGCACTTTCTACTTCTAATGTTTTCTGAAAACAGAAAAGCAAGCCAACTGCCCCTCCAAACAGCATGCTCTCCTCTAAACTAAAAATCTTCAGAAGGAAGAATTGAAGAGTCAATAATTTAGATCAAATGCACAGGGTAATGACTATAAACCCCAAAGCCAGACTTAATTAGCCAGAAAAGTTGCTGGCTCTTTCTACAAGCAATTACATGATCAAAAACTACAACTCTGTAAGAGAGTAACTTCTTGAAAACATATGTTTTCAAGAGGCATCGTATGTGTTTTGTCAGTGAAGAAACAGCTTAAAATGCCTTATCTAAAAGTGTGGATCATTACTGTTCTCATCTCATTAGAGAATTTGGCCACAATGAAACAACTTTAAATCAGAGCACTGCTACGAGATATGTTGCATTCAGTAACCTGTGTTACTAACACATCTCCAATTTAGAAGAGCACAATGGTGTTTGGCTTTATGAACACATGTAAATTGAAATTATACATTCATAATGCCTCTCTCTGGGTCAGTGCAGTTTTATTACTTTTATCATGAGGAGAATTAGCATATTAAATGCTCCATGCACATTGTCTGTCAGGAAAATCACAAAACATGTAAATGAGTAAGACTACTAGCCCCACTCCAAAGCTAAATGAATTTGGTGCTTTAACTTAATTTCTTTAATTGTGAATAGACTGAGAACTATTTCATACAGAAAAAAAAGTACTTAAAAATCATGGCATAACTGAAAATAGAAATGAACAGGTAAGGAGATTCGTAATTTTTTTCTTCAAGATCTGCATTTCCATTCTATTTCACCAACACATTGAAAACACAGTCAACATCACTGATCTGCAAATTGTTTTCCAAACCTAAAGAGCAAGTTGGTAATTTATTTTATGTTAACAATAAATAACAGTTACAAAATCCACAAGTTTTGTGAGAAACAGAAGTAAAGTTTTAGGAAAGAAAAGTAAGTTTCCATTACAAGATTTTAGGACTGACATTTGCCTTGTAAGAAAAGAAGCTGCAGAGATTTTGTTGAATTGCATAACTGTCAACAACACACAGTGAAAATGCAAAATTTCTATCTAAAATCCTGGATAACAATGGAAAATAATTTATTCTCTTATTTACTTTGTGTCAAAAGCATTAATCATCTGCAAGATGAGAACACATTTTGAAAATGTGCAAAACATTTGTATAGATGGCAACTGAACACTTGCACAAGCCCAAGAGGGACAGTATTTGCAGCAAAGTTCTTGTATAGGTACCAACCCTTAAATGTCAGCTGGAATACAGCACATTTGACAACTGACTCCCCTGTTCAAATTTAGCAACTTTATAAAAATATTTCTTCCATATATACCTGAGAGAAAAAGTTTTATACACTTTTCTTAATTTTTTACCCAGTTTTTCAGAATATTCATTTTCACATGAGTTGTCCCATTTGGAAGGGCCTCCTGATGCCTTCAAACCCTTTTGTGTTTGTACCTCAGCTTGTTCTTTTCTATGCCATCTCTAAATATATCAGATTTTGTTTCTTTTCTTTTTTTTTTCTCTACCATAGCTTCAACATACTGATAGAACATGATAGTAAAACAGCACATTTTTTAACACATTCCTCTGAAGGCTAAGAGTAACCAAATCTGAGATTGTGTCCTTACTGCATATATCTATCATTATGTCAACATGTCAGACAGGAAAAATGTTTGGAAAAGCAAGAGTAAGCACCATGGATTATCTAATGAAGCTTTCCCAAATAGCACTGTTTTCATAATCTGTATACTTTCAATTATTATTACCATTTAGCAATCAGCCTGCAGTCATCATTAAACCCAGTACTTTTAGGCCTTGCTGCAGCCTCCAGCCAGGCACCTATGTAAGTAACAGATAGAGGTGCTCAGCAGCTCTGCAGCACAGGCCAGTAATTTATTTACTTGACTATGGATTGAAAATGCTACGATTTAGACTTAAAGCTTAAAACTGTAAAGAAACATCAACCAAAAACTCAAATAAAAAACCAAGGGGAGGGACAACAGGAATGTGCCCCTTGGCTAATTCCTTGAAACAGGTGGTCCTTACTGACTTACACTGTGGTGCCAGAAAAGAAGCCAAAATCTTAGGACATTCTTGTACTGATGTCAATAGGTGATGGATCAGTTCTCAAGTCTCTTTCAGACATGAGCTTTCCACGTTCCTGTAGTACTAGTCAAACTGAGTTTGACAAGTGGGTCAGGGTCTGTGTGTAAGAGCTAAAGCTTGATGAGCTTGAAATCCCTGTTTGAACATTAATAGCACTACTTATAGAGTTCTATCTCCTACAAGTGGTTCTCTTAAAAGACTTCTGTGCATTTGCCCTCACTGAAATGTAACTTGAGGTCATGGTTCATTAGTCATTAGTGCCAGATATGAGCAGTACTGAATTACAAAGAACTACAAACTACATCTTGATCAAGTGCAGACAATGCATCTGTAAAACTATCCAGTGTGTTCAATGTACAGAACATACCAAACTTCATGGTTTTGCACCAACTGTTGGAGAACAGAAAATACCTGATCTGATGTTAAGTGATGACAATGACACTTTGTTAACTTATTAAATTTTTTGAACTGAAGAACAAAGAGAATGACTTTATACCAAGTCAATGTACTGTGCTTCATCTGTCTGCAGCATTTTGATTCAGAATTAGGATCAAGACGATGGAGGTTGGGTACTGTTGAAACATGGCCTGGATCAGAAGCAGATTCCTACTTTGACACAAAACTGCTAAGTCAAGTGCTCACTGGTGTTCTGAAAACCTGAGATGACCATCAGACATACGGACACAGCACAATGCATCAGTGATTAGCGGTCATGCTGAAAATACACTCAATACTTCTAACCAAAGGGCTATTCATAATGTGACTCAAGCAGCATCTTCAGTCACGGCAGACAACTCTTTACAGTCTGAGATAAAATAATTACTTAATTCAAATGGCTCACTGGGAATTCCCATGCTGGTTATCTTACAAGTTTTGTTAGACAAATCTTGCTAATAAGGAGAAGGAACATTTTTTGAATGACCATTTAAGAAACGGCTTTTTTTTTGCCCCCTCAGCAATAGAGGAAACAAACACACTGAATGCTTGACACAATTACAGATCTTAAGATTTAATTTTGAGTCTACACAGTTAGCATCACCTCTAAAAAGATAAAACTTAAGAAATGCCTAAAAGAGAGAAGCTGGAACTTTGAAATGTTTGCTCCCAGAGAGAATAGTAAAAACAAAGCTAAATATACTTTAAAGGCTTCTTTGAGGTTTTCAAATGAAACTAAAATGAGAATCTTAACAGTGACACAATGTGCACTAAATATATATTTCAATACTTTAAAACAGTGTAACTGGGATAACTTTAACCATAATGTTTTCTGTTATGGATACTGCTTGCTTACACCTTCCATTTCTCTCACTTTAAAACAAATAATAATCTGTTGTTTTTACTTTCAGGATCTTACTGATGCTGGCAATAAAGCAATGAGAGTATTTTGGTGTGTTTAAAAATTTATTTTCCTGTACAGATTTTCTGCTTTTCCTAAAAATATAAATTATTCTCTATGTCTGAGACAATGCTGTCCATTTTACCAGTATTTATTGCAATTTATATCCAAAGCAACAGTTCCTAGGTCAAGTATTTTAAAGCTTTGCCAAACCTTTTTTCTTTAGTTGTGAAAACACAGCTTTGTAAATACAGAGACCACACTTCTGAACAAGGCAAAGCAGTTGTGCAAGCTTTTTCCTAGTCTACAGGACTACTGTCAGTTAACTGTGTGAGTCCATCTGAGCTATGGAAGGACAGAGACAACAGGCTTTTCTTCCCATAACATAACTTTCAACCTATTTAACTTGATTTAAATATTTATTTTACACATCCAGTGGAACAACATCTGGATGCCTGTAACTCATTTGCTAAGACAGTCCTTCCTAACTGAATGCTTTTATGTTCACAAATATCTGCAAAACACACTTTTTTCATGTGTGTTAATATACAAAAGTGTAGTTTCTTGTTGCACTTTTGAAAGGGAGGAGATCTTCCTTCCTCAGATTAAGATTAAAGCAAGGTTACCAAAAAAATCTTCATTTTCTTAAAAAATATACCACCTTTGGGATATGAGGATGTCTGAGGATTTCAAGTGATACCAATAATATTTACTGTCTTTCTGTACAGCTGTACACATAAAAGTGAGGGATGACTGAGCAAAGGACTGTGGCAGTTACAGCAGAAAACTCAGAATTCGAGAAGAAAGCTTCTATGGAATAGAAAAGGTTAAAAGAGTTTTAGAATGCATTACTTCCCTGTTCAAAAGCACCAAGACAGCATCTATAAATAACTTTAAACAGAAATTAAAACACGTTTCATGCTAAGATACCAAAAATTGTGATTTATTTTCTCAAAGACTTTATACTCACAATCTCATCTCCTGGCAACCAATATCCTTCTTGCTCAATACCAGCTTTTGACCCTTTACATCCCACAGTCAGGGTTTCAACAATAAGACCATCCTTGACTGCTAAACTCAGCTGACGTGTAGTTTCTTTTGGATGCATACCATGGACTCGAGACATATACCTGGAAACAAAGCACAAAAGTCTTTAAGTGTTAGTATTAAATTATAAAATACATCACTAAAAAGATACTATTTTTCAAATCATGTGAAATAATACACAATCTGAGCTTTAGGTTGGTTTTAAACCCTCAAAATGTATCCAATTTTCCCTCTTTCCTTCCTCTTGAGGTTATCATGGACACACTGAGATGGGCAGCACAGCAATCTTCTACCAAAAAATTATCATACCCCAAAAGCGTACACACTCTCTGCTAAATTTCCACACCCATTTCTGTCCCTAAAGAGAGTTCTTCAAATTCATTGAAACTTGCAGTTCTATAATGCTTCCTATAGTATACATACTACAGAATGACTCTGGAGAGGTACCAATGAATCTACCTGATGCTTGTGAGCACAATATATTTACAAAAACCATGAAATTTACACAACATATATGAAAACTCAACAGCTAGAGTTAGAGTTTTGACTGTTTTTTCTCCTTTTCTTGAGATAACCACAAGATCATACTATGATGAACTGCACTGGTGAGAACAAAACATGTACAGCCTAAACAGTGCATATACATGACATTCTGTTGTGTGATGTTGACCTTTACCCAATATTATTTACCTCTAGACCAACACTAAATCTTAACTTGGAGTAAACAACATAAAATGACGTCCCTCAAATAGAGGTGATCCACTTGTTCTAAGCTCAACACACTTCAGCTTTTTTTGGTTGTTGTTTGTTTGGGGTTTTTTCTTCTTTTAGCAGAATTCCAAGAACATGCAGAAATGAAGAGAACTGTAATGACCATTTGCTAACCTTACTGAGTTTTCAGCAAATTTCAATTTTAGCTCTGTACTAACAACATCTCCATCAGAGCAACAGCATTCACGTATTTTGCAATTTCTTCAAGCCTTTAATAAGACTCAGAAAACAGAGCATAGGAAATATCATTCTTCCCATTTTACTGATAAAATAAATCAAGCGCTGAGCAAGGAACTGATTTCTCTACAGTTATACAGTAGGCTCCTACAGGTGTGAGGACAAGAGTCAAGTGTTAGCCCAGTGTCAATCATCAGTTCATCCTGCTAAAGAAACAATGTACTTTGCATTGCACCATCCACAGTTACAAACACAGTCCAACATAACTCTTGAATGTAATCTACACACGTTGTGAATATTTCTCACTCATCTCTGAAGACAGCAGATATATATTACATACCAAAAAGCCTTAAAACAACTGTAATCAGCTAAGAGGTTTAATCTGCCTATTTCAACTGTGGCAGGGTGTGCACCAGCAAAAAGGAGCACAAGGCTCAGAAGCTCCCATTTCTCAAATCCAATCTGTGTTCTCAACCAGAGTGAAAGTGCTGCCACCCACTACACAATCTCCTCATTTTCTTCAGCTGTAAATCAGGTGTAATAAATCCCCAGTGGCTTTCTGAAAAATACTTTAGTCAATGTTCAAACTGTGCAGTTTGGAGATCCACAAGGACAATGTTTTCCATTTTTAAAATAAAATGCTATCAGCTTTCAGAGGAAACCACACACGTGGAAAGACAATTTTTTTTTACTTCAAAGAGCAGAACTGCTGTTAAAAGTGCTCCCTCTTTCCAAATTTTCACTTATATTAAAACCTGTGAAGTATATGGGGCTAAATATTCACAACTACTATAAAACAAGACTGTCAGGGTGTGAATTAAATCCTATCTTGTTTCTTTTCAGCCAGAAGGACAGCAGCTAAACTAAGAAGCGATTAAGGCACAGGATCTGAACCAGAAAAGATAATTAAAGTTCTTTAATAATGAAACATGAAAAACTATCACAACATGTGAAAGATGCTGGAAACACAAAGTAAGTTAAACTCCAGTGTTGAGTCTGAAGGCATGATGTTTGGAGTCCTAACTATGACATCAGACTCATTACTGGATTGGGGAAAAACAACAAAATGTCTTTGTGCAGAAGTGACACTACTAATCCAGGGAGCACGAGTCTTTTCCTGGCACTGCATGCACTGAAACATCTGGCACTAGGAACTTAAAAAACAAGAAAGAGAGAGAAATCAATCCCTGATTGCTCTTTTCAACAAAAGCTGATTAGCCTTACCTTCAAGACAGGGACTTGAAGCAATACTGGTTTGCCATACTCTTGCCCAGATCTCCCCATCAACAGATTGGGAAGTGCAATACAATCCCTATTACTGCTATTGTGTAGCCAGCCACAGGAAGTAAAGCAAATATACTTTCAGATGGGTAAGAATAAGTCATGGAGACAAAGTAAAATCCCCTAAATCAGCAAACCAGCCCTAATCAGATAGTGAGCTGAAACAACCATTTCAAAATACAACTTAACTGCACTAATCCCTACTATCTAAAATGAAGTCTGTCTGATGATAAAAGAGAGGAAGTTTGGCCTGTTAATCTGCATATTTAAATTCTAAATCTCACCAAATGAGGCTGCCTTTCTGCAGGATTCAGCACCAACTGAACTGCTGCTCAATTATTACAGTATTTATAATATTTTCTCAGTCTATGAACTGGTACCATAAACCTTGACATTAGCATAGAAGAACCTAGAAAATCTAGCAAAATTAGGGGTTTTGTAATCAACTTCTAAGAACCCACTAAAGCATGTTTTCAGTCATTGCAACACCACCTGGAAAGCAAAGGATAAGAATCTTTAGCAGGCAGTTTGCTCATTATCACCCTTAACTAAACCTCAGCATTGTCACACCACCAAATATGTATGTAAATGTGCTGACCTTCACAAACAAGATTTATTAGCTATGTGCACATGTACATTTACCTGATTCTCTTGGTAAATCAATGAGCACACCTGTCTTGACAGCAAGAGGAAAAATTTACTGGAGAACAATAGAGCATAATCAGTAATACATTTGTAGACCATATATATGCATAAATGCTCATCTATATTTAGTACACAGAATACCAATCAAAAAATATGAAACAATTTTAAACCTATTTAGGCCTGCAGATGAACAGTCTTTTCAAATTTAGCTGCAATAAAACATCATCATATTCTTCTGTTTATATACCTCATTGTTATTTCCCATCCTAAACCCTTGACTACCTCTCAGACACCACAGGGATAGCCAAAGGGTCAGCACAGCTGAAGATTCAAGCAGTTCTCACAGGCCTCACAAGATCCAGGAACCATACAGCCACATGCTGCACATCCCACCTGAACCAAGTTGCAATCACAGAGCAGGAATGATACACAGGGAAACCTGGTACACGCCCTTCCACAGTCTCTCTCCTTCACAGCAACAAACTGCAGAAGTTCCTGTAACTCAAGCCACTACGAAGTGACAACTGGATCTTCCCACTTGCCTTTGCTAAACCCTAATCCACTTCTAAACCACTTGCTTGCCTGATATCCAGGAGACATTACAGAAGCATCAAAGTTTGCCAGCATACAAGCAATTCACACCTAAAATGCAAAAATAATTTCTCAAACTAGCCAGTGTTCAGCATGTCTTTAGTCCAAAACCTACATCTAATAATACATGTGCTTCATAACATACCTGAAAACTCAAGAAAAAGGTTTGTTTTGATCTAAGGGCGTGTGGAGGAAGCAGACTCTAAAGCTGCCATCACCATGGGAGCAAAACAGACACAAACGTAGCTGGCACTCACAGGGGATCAGATGGTGAACTTCTCGTCTACAGCTGTCACACAGCTCACAACTCTTCCTTGTTGCTGTGCAAGACACCACACGAAGCCAAACCCTGCTCCAAATGGCTTAATAGATACATAAATAGCTAACTGTGCCCCAATAATTCTCCTGAAGGCAACTGTGGTCTGCTGAGAGACAAATGGTTTACACAGGCACAGTTGTGCTGTGGCCAGAAAAACAGAGCTGGCTAAGGAAGGTTACCTAGGGTGGAAAGTTGACACAGGTATTTTTAAAAAGTAAATCTCAGTTTTTCTGGACTCCTAAGGAATTGCATTTTCAGCCACCTTAACTCATGAAAAGGAAAATACTGAAGAAAAACACTACAGCAAGCATCTCTGTAAAAGACTAAAATAAAATACTTTTTTAGAAAAGGAAATAGCTGCTTTCCATACAACACAAAAATGTGACAAGTGTAGGTAGATGCCAATTTTAGTAGCACACACTGTAATCTTGGTCTGATCAATTATCTCTGTCTACGCTGGATGTCTCCGCCCTCCACGACACAAAGGGAAGTAGCAGGCTGCTGGCAGCAACAGACTATCTGCTAAGCAACTCATCCAGGGAGAAACAGAGATTGTAAGATTCCTTGTAGGCACAGCCCATCTCAAAATTGAGATCAGATAAAATACAGCAGATCCCATTAAACTCAACTGAAAGACTGCCATTAATTCTAAACGTTTCCTGCAGGTACATAAAAACGTCCTAGATTCAGTGATAGACCGTAAGGAATAATACATAAAATGGAAGGAAAGTAGCCAAAAATGATTCTGAACTGTATACTGTGTTCCTACCTCTGGTGAGAAATGATGCCTTTTGCTTTAGAGTCAGGCAATGATAGCAGTTTTATAGAAGGCTCATGCACTTCTTTTAAGACTTTTTTTTTTAATTTGCAAAGAACAGATTACTTGGTCATACTGAAAGTAAAAATAGAAGAGTTGGCTGTGATTTATTTATTTTAACAAATACAGCTACACAACATAAGAAGTTCAAATACCCAGGCTCAAATCCCAGGAATCCACTAGCTACCCTAGTGGAGAGCCAGGTGTAGATTTGTGCTCACATCTGTATCTCAAGGTCTCAACTCCGAAGTGTAAGCTGCCTGCTACCACCAGATGTAGCACTGTGGTACAAATCAGCTTTTACAAAACAGAGGCTGAACATTATGTGCTGATCACAACACAGACAAAGTACAACTGTTTGCAGTGAGGATGTAACAGCACACTTTTGTTTTCTAAGATACTTTTTGATATGTTCACAGTATCTGAAGTTCCTAGCTTAGACTAAATTCACCAAGACAAAGTCAACCAAAGCCTAACATTCTTCCTCTGTACCTATACGTCACAAAAAGAGATTAACGTATGTGAAAAGGCTGCATTTGATTTCCACCACACTCCACATACCAACAGCACACTGCATAAGACCACACAGGCATTGTCAGAGCTGTTACCTGTGCAATAATACACTGACTATATGATCTACATATTTGTGCAGTCCAACATTCCAAGTGGGTAACACAGATAAAGTTAATTATAGAGAAATGATGAGTTTTCTTTTCCTGTTACATCAGGATCTGCAACATTCATTCTGAAGACATATCTAGGTAGGAAATGTTTTTTAAATCTGTTTTATCTCTCCTTCATAGTCTAGAAATAAAACTTTTGCATGAATATGGAATCTAATTTTCTACAGTGTTTTTATAAAACAAAAAGAAACACATGAAAATAACTTTTCCCAAAAAGAACACTAACTTGGTAGTGAAACAATGAGATCCAGAAGTTCAATGAAAGTCAGATCTGCCTGATGTTTCTGCCACTGCTGCTAAACCAAAGCTAAGGCGCAAACTTGTTCACACATGCTTTAGATATCCCAGGTACCATGCAGTTTCCTATGTTAATCACCTGGGTCATTTCTGTCAAAAATACTGTAATTTTAACTCAGGTAATTCCTTCTTTCAGTAATTTAAATTCTCATACAAATTCACTATACCCTTAAGATTGTGTAACCCACCAACATGACCATGAAAAGCAAGTAATTAAGGTACCAAGCTGTTCAACTCTTGTGTACAAAAGTCTCCCTTTCAGAACGACCACCACCTTCTTAAGGAGGAACTTACCTAAAAAAGGGCTCTACTTCCATTTTTCCAGCCTAAAAAGTTGTCTGTGATAGTGTTAGTAATGTACACACATGTGCACTGAGCACTACTGGCAAAGAGGAGCACTAATTGTTCAGAGCCATTGTGTGCAGATGTACATTTGCTTGTGTATATGCAGAGCCACTCTTCAGCCAGTACCTTCTGTGGATGTACTGAAGAGGCAAACAAGTAATACATGACTCAGAATGTAACATCCTAGCTAGTACTTTGCAAATGAAATATTTACTCAGCTCATATTAAGCATCTCATTTCAAAACATGCATTAAAAAATACCCACTCAAGTGCTTTCATGATTCAGGTTTTCTATATAATTTGACTTCCATTATTAGCTGAGCTAAAAGTAACAAAACCTTTTTTCTTTTTGTTTTGGTCACATTAGTTTTATCCTGGCCAAGTTTCAACATCATCACACTGTCACACAAATGTTCACCTAATTACCAGCAAGGGAACAGCACAACGGCTGGAAAAGCCATTAGGGCAGGGCTGCTGCTTTTGGTGGTGATATTGTTTATTATGAATGGGAATATGAAACTGCAGCCTAAAATAGATGGCATGAGTAGTGCTTTGGAGACCATTCGCTCTCCACGGATTACAGAGAAAGCCTTGATGAGCAGTTCAGGCCAGGCAGGAACCTGTTAAATGGACATGTCCCACTTAATTTTTACCTTTTACTTCTAATAGAAAGCCACATTTATATACAGTGAAGAAACAAAACCTAAGGTAAAAGTTTCACTTTGAACTATTATAAACATGACATGATTCAAGAAAAAAATCAGTGCTGATTGCAACATAAAAAATAAATGGGGTTTGCTTTTTTTTTTTGGATAACCTGTTATGTGTTTTCTGGGTAAACTTACACAGCTTCAACATAAACATTAACAGAATTATGAAGTACATGAGAGTATTCATTAAAATTAAAAATAAGGATAGTGATTTGCAAGCCACTTACACTTCCTTTCCACCTTCCTTCTCAATATTTATACTGGAGTTCACAGTTTACATGTATTAACTAAGAAAATAAAATTAAATACTGAACATTACAGTTTTTATAGTAACACACAGTAAGGGGACTGTGCTGGTTTTGGCTGGGATAGAGTTAATTTTCTCCACAGTAGCCACTGTGGATCTATGTTTTGGATTTGTGCTGGGAATAGTGCTGATAACACAGAGGTATTTTAATTACTGCTAAGCAGTGCTTACACAGAGTCAAGGCATTCTTTGCTCTGCATTCTACCTCATCAGTGAGGAGGAGGGAGACACAGCCAGGACAGCCGACTCCAGGTGACAAAAGGGATATTCCATATGATATGATGTCATGCTCAGCATATAAAGCTGGGGAAAAAGCAGGAGGGTTGGATGTTCAAAGAGATGGCATTTGCCTTCCCAAATAACCATTACATGTGAGGGAGCCCTGCGTTCCTGGAGATGGCTGAACACCTGCCTGCTGATGGGAAGTAGTGAACTAATTCCTTGTTTTGCTTGAGCGTGGCTTTTGCCTAACTTATTAACCTGTCTTTATCTTAACCCATGAGTCTTCTCAAGTTTATTCCTCCAATTCTCTTGCCCCATTCCACCGGGAGGGAAGGAGAGAGTGAGCAGCTGTGTGGGGCTTAGTTGTCAGCTGGGGTTAATCCATGACAGAGAGTTTAAATGAGTTTGCACTCATTAGCAAACATCAAACAAGGAGTATGGCTGTTGTTAATAACTATGTGTTTGTGCTGCTAGTGTGAATCATTTTATTCACCAGTCATACTCATGCTCAGCCCAGAGATGACTTAACCTACCGAATCAATAAAGAACACTGACTTTGAGATAAAAAAACCTCCCTTACTAACAATACAATGTTAAGAGCATTCTTAGAGAAGAATTATTAGATAAAGAAAATTGATCAAGCAAAATTCATTAGAATATCTGAGCACCTATTTATTTTTTGTAGAACAAACTGTAGGAGCTAGATGTGTACACATTAATATTTCTCATCAAAGCAAGTACACAAAACATTTAGCCCCAGTCCAAGGCTCTAGTTCTTTAGCCTTTATGCCAAACCTCTACAGTCATTAACAGGTGCACAGTCAGCTACAGCATCCTTCTCTTTCCATGTATTCAGTATATGGCAGGAAAAAAAAGTGACAAATCTGGAAGAATCTGTCAGTTCCACAGTGAAGAGTCTTCCACACTAGACACTGAATTACTCTTATGATAGCCAGCACTGAAAAGAAGACCTAGCCTTTTCAGGTAGCAATGTTCTTTATAATGGGACAGTGGCTCAGTACCAAGCTGAAGGAACAATTATCCCTCACATTCACAAACAGCACTGCTAAATATATCTGCACTTCTTTTTATGTATTTCTTTAACCAGCTTAATTACAGTGATTAAATAGAACTGTTATACACACTGAAGAAATTATCTACATCCATGAAAGAGCTTGATGGGAAAAAGAGTAATTATTACTATGCATTATAAACTCAAGATGACACTTAAACCAAATCTATTGCCAAATCTATTGATTCAGAAATCTTAATTTTACTACTACTGATAGCAAATGCAGCTATGGTTCTTTTTAGACTTTTTCCAAGAAAAAATTACAATTTTTTTCTGTTGTCCCTACTTCTACCCTCCTTAGTCAAAACTATCTAAAAGCAGCAACTAATACCAGCAATATTAAAGTGACATACTATCCAAAACAGAAAATCATTATCAACTCACAAACAAAATCAAGATTAAACATTGTATAAATAAAAAGACAAAAGCTCTGTGACAAATGTAGCTATGCAGCACAGGTGAATTTAATGAATATATGCCATTGTGAACATTCCCTCTGCATTCAAAGACAATCCATCATTACTTCTTAAGGATCTTACACAATCCAAGCGTCTAGCTTAGTTCCTCACATCTCTTCTACATTTTTGTGAACCTGGATATCAAAAATCCTTATTAACTTTCTGAGTATTACCTCACTGGTCTGTCTCAGGACAAACTGACAAGCAAAATTATAGATCAGTTATGATGATGAGCTGGTGAGATTCCATGTACTTTCCTGCATATATGTAGTTTTCAGCATTCTTTTTATTACTTGATAGCATATATCTGAACTTTTGAAAGTGTCCAAAAATTTCCTTATTGCATTACTTAATGTCACCGTGATGTCACCACTATAAAACATTAATGTACCAAACAAACCTTTTTGTGTCTGTATTTCTATGGAAGATATTGCTATGCTTGTAAGTGATAGTTACACACATAAACGCAGTTTTTACATATGACTAAAAAAGTATTATATGAAGATTTTTGTTATTAGGGAGTCAAACAATCTGTTTTAGTTTGCTTTTTTTTTTATTTAATTATTTTAAACCAAATCAAAAAAAAAACTGAAAAAAACCCCACCTTTGGCTTTGAGCTAAAAGAAGCAACCAAAGTTTACCACGGAAAAAAGAGAAGAAAAGCAAAAGAAATGGAAAAGGAAATTGACTTTGCAGAGTCAGAAAGAAAGCCATGCCTTGTCCTTGACTGTAACAGAGAACACATAAAAAGATTACTTAAAACTAAGTTTTCTTCCCTGTCGTCATCTGGTGATGTGTTTCTGTGTTTGTTTTCTATAATGTATGTATCTATACCTATGCCAACCCAATACAAAGAGAATTCAGTTTTCTCAGAGGTGAAGACTCAATAGACAGATTGCCACTAGAAGCAGCGATGTGGCTTGCTGAGGAACAGTATCATGCTTCTTAGCGTAGGACTTTATTCTCCACACTTTTGCTTACCCTGACATAATTACAAATTGCTACTACACTGCATGGTATGGAAAAAAACCTTCATCCTAGTGTTCTTCCTCATCCTTTCCCAACTGGTAAAATGTGAGCTTTCTTGAGCACCTCCTTCAATTATTGGCCTGTTCCACTGCAGTACAACTGAACAGGGTTTGATTAACATGTACTAGATTCTGAAGAGTCGGTTGTAACAACATTGTTTGCTTCACATGATCATATGGCTCAAAAAGGAGCCAGTAACACCAGTTAAAAAAGAACCCAAGCAACCACTGCATTCTTCTGCGCAAGAAGAGGATGATTTACTTCAAATACCATTTTCAGGTAACTCTACCTTCTAGTAACAAGAAGACAGATATTTTAGGGGAACGGCTTGACAAAGGATAAGAAACTAACAGAGCACAAAAATTTTTCTGCTTTCTTAGCTTTCATTTCAGTCAGAGAAGTATCAGGTGCTATAATACTTCTGCTCATGTAAAGTAAAACAACAGGATTACCAGTTACAAATCCAGAGTCATCTGCTCTCCTAATCATTCTTATGGCTTAATGTTTTTATTTATGTATAGCTATTCAGTTGCAACATGCAAAATACTCAAAGATTTAAATTTCATTAAAGGTACTATAAATAGCATCATACTTTTCTAGTAAGTTTCTGAGCTTCCAATAAAATACTGTTAAGAATCTTGGTCTTTTTTTTTTTATTGTGACTGCATCATATATTTTTGTTTATAGACTTGTCTGATTATTCCTTACCCATTCAAATTGCTCATTTTCTAATTTATACTCTCTTGTGATTATTCTCTACCTGTTCAAACTGCTCATTCTCATCTCTGCTTTTATCAGCATTTCTAGAAGTTGTTTTCTGTTAAAGTAGACGGCCTAAGAACACCAAAAGAACCAAGGCAACAAAAACAGATTTATGCATGGGAAAGGCCCTCAACTATACTTAGAGACTGACTGGAGAAATTTCACACAGTAATATTTGGAGAAGAAATCCCCTTCCTAGGACTAAATGTCAAACTGAGAGGGTCACATACTCAATCTACAACTGCTAGTGACTTGACCTCAACTGTGGGAGCAGAAAATCTTATCATTTTACAGTAATCTTTCATACTGAGTAATTCTTTCCTGGCATGCTATCCCATTAATGTTGATTGATGTCCGTCCACACAAAGCTAACAAGGGATTGACAGAGTCTACCTATACAGGCTTGGAATCTGCTAATTTCTCTCAGATGTTCCGACTTAGCTACACTGACATTAAATTAGAACATAACAAAAAGGTGACCACAGAACAAATATGGGAAAAATGGTTATGACCATACAGGGACCTAATACTGGACAATCCCATCTGAAAACCAGTTAAAAAAGATGAGAGTCTTCGTATCTATTTATGAATATTTATTTATTTTCTTGTCTCACCAATGCTGTAATCAGCTTTCTGATTGATGAAACAATTTCATATTTGAAAATAACACAAATTCTCCAGTTATAGCATATCAGTTTTATCCTAGCTAATGGTCTTTTCATCAGCTTCATCCCCTCACAGGTTGGGACACCTCTACCTTGTGGCCTATGGTCACTTCATTCCCAAACTTACTCAATCTGAGGCTCCATTCTGGAGAAAGCCAGCTTGTCACTCCTGGGAAAAAGTCAAAGGTTGGCCAAAAGGTTAGTTTGCTCCTAACAGAGAACATGGATGTAAACTATGCCAAGACTGGCTCCCTCTGCCAAAGGCACACAATGCTGTTCCATCATGCTATGTGTCCTCAGATGCCTTCACACCATGCCCAATGGCAAACTATCATGCCTCTAGCTTCAAGTTTTGAGAATACCATTGATGTGGGCTGTATTATTTTTGGCACTTAGAACTGAAGAACCACACACACATAGAAGAAAAACAAAGTATACGTCTGGGCCAAAGAAACACTCCACGAGCCAAAGGCAATGTGGTGTGGTCACAGTGTATCTGCTCCAGATGGTGCCAGGGAATTCCCTGTCACAGTACACAAAGACAGTATAGACCCAGCTTTTAGGAGAGAGAAGGACAGAAGCCAATTGACTAAACAAATCATGAAACACATCAAAGGGAGAGAGAAAAAAAATATGAGGAAGGAAGTATGGAAGAAAAGAATTATATTTTGGTTCTTCACATTAGTCTTAATGAAACAGTTTAGAAACCAGAATAATTCCCTGTTTACAATGACAAAATCTTGAAAGCAGCTGATAAAAGTTCTATAACATCATATTTGCCAACTGTGTAATTTAATAACATTAACTTAATAGATAATGAACTCTGAACTAATCATAAAGATCATTAAATGTTAATAAATTGCTAGAGGAAACCCAATTCCTTGTGAGAAAAAGGGTAAATATTTAATTAATAGTTAATTAAATCTTAGGAGCCCAATTACCTGTTAGTGAGTTATAAAGAAAACAATATGAAATAAACTGGAAGACTGGAGTAGCCTAAGAAAGAGAACTTTAAAAACATGTCCTTACAGAAATACTTAACAATCAATGGGACTGAATGTCAATAATTTATCCTACTCATTTAAATATGCGTGCCTTTTTTCCAGTATATTTTAAGACATTTTATTCCATAGAATTAATTTTTAAAGTTACCCTAAATCCAAAACAGATGGAAGATAATAAGGAAAAAAAAAGTCAAAGCATAATTATAATTAACACACTTTTAGAGATGAACAATTTGTCAGGTTGTGGCCTTGACAGGGAATTCACTAGATATGGGAACTCATTTCTCTGCTAGTGCTTACAGCATAACTAATACCAATAATATTCATCTAAATAATTGACATATCAGGGTGAAATTATCCCAACATCAAGTCTGGACAAAAAATAATTCATATTCCTTGATAAATACCTATTAGAAATACAACTTTGTTATTGAGGAATTTGGTAGTTTGGAAATTAAGGAATTTAGTAGTAAGAGGGAAATAACCATGATGAGTTATTGCCTAGGAGTAAAGCCAACAAATAGATTGGCCTAAAAGTAGCAAACCATCTGATGAAGAAAGCAGCAAAAGAGATTCTGCTATGAAAGTTTTTGGACTAATAGGTCACAAAATATACAGGACAGCTTGACTCTAGAAACAAATAAATAGTCAAACTATGGGAAAAATAAAATAAAAAAATCAAATCAAGAATCATCTTTTCAATTTGTGAAGTTCTCTGGAGGTACATATTTGTCATCCACTATATGACACAGTAGGATGACTGGCATTTACCTTAAACATGTATTTATAAAAAAAAAGATTATCTTGCTGGTTTTCTGTATCCTTACTCAGAAATAAGACATCCTTCCATAAATTTCATTGTCATTATTACTTGCAAATACTTGTGATATGCAAAGACATTCTTTCAGTCAGTCCCAAGTAGTTACACTTCTACAAAACATTACTAATCCAAGTATAGGAACCTTCAACTTAGCTTATGTATATAGGCTCATAACGTTCACTTTTGACCACTATTTGGTTTTGATCTTTCTTATTACTCATATATTTACCTTTGTTCCCATACACTGACTGATCTTTGAGCCTGGGAGAATACATCGGCTGCTCAGTTTCCATCAGAAGAGATATTCTGATGCTTTGCTCATTTCAGAACTTAATTTTTAATATTTTGTAATATGTATACACAATTTACTAAGTTATTTGTGTCTCTTCATCAATGAGGAGTACTGTAAAGCAACTCAAAGCTCTTTATCCTTTCCTTGTCAAAAGTTATCTCCTTAGAGGTGTTATATAATAGAAACTAAATCACTGTTCATGACTCGTCACTGATGTGCATGTGAAGCATTTACAACATCCAAACACTTCTCACTGCTAACATCTTGCACATCTTTTTCAAAGTACTAAGGCCACTTGCACCTCTGTTTAGTCACTTATTTTTCTTCTGATTACAGATGAGTCACACAATCTGGATGTAGACTGTTTTAAAAAAAAAAAAATCAAATTACCCTTCACTTACCAAGAGCAGTACTTCTTTTTCTAGGATATAATGACTTGTTTGCTCAACCTTGTTTGTAACAAGAAGATGTCTTACCCAACTCTACCCAGCTAAACGTTACTCGCACTACCTTGAAAAGGCATCTGTCCTAACAGTGGGATGAATCTCCAGCTAGACATGCCTGCCTCCCTTTATTACATATAAAAAGAGCATAAACAGCTAACAAACTCAGCTAATCCATGGCCTGCAGCAAGTAATTTGAAATGTTAAAACGGAAAGTTCATAGCATTAGTTTATCTGCTTGTCTCCTTGGAGACATGATGCAAACATATATGCTTTAAAGCACTCTAAAACTCAAGAGCAACCTCAAAAATTAAATTCCCTAAAATATAATCTTCTCAAGCCCGCTCGGAACTCTATCTCTAGGAAGGTGCTATTCAGTTTAATGATGCATTTTTCTTCACTGTAAGACCCAGGTAGACACTAATTAATTTAGGACATTATCTTTTTTCTTTCTCCTGTTTATTGTTTGCTATGTTTGGAGAACCTGAACTATTACCTTTCTTCCACTTATGAACCTAGTTTTACCTGTCACTTCCACTAAGGGCTTCCAAATTCTGCCACTGGACCGTATCAGAATGATTTTCATTTCGTTTGTCACCTGCATTGTTTGTAACTCTCCCCTTTAGTTGTCTCTGGCCTCATTATCAGTTCATGCTGGTTTGACAACTGAAGAGCTGCCAACTGGTTACTTTTGCTCTTTTAAATTATTCACATTGATTACTTTGACAAATGTGATGTACATGTTGGCCTGGAAATGCAAACAAAGCAGAGAGACATAAAACCTCCCTCAGCTTTTATTACAGTTGTTACTCCGAGTTATCTTGGAAGACATTTTAATACTGCAGACTTTCTTACACACTGCAAGCTCCACAGAACAAAGAATATATATTTCTCTGTGTATATAGTACCTAATACATTTTGAAGAATATTTTAATATTAACAGTAATATCATGTCTTCTTTAATAGCATCCTACGCTCATCTCAGCAAATACGGCTTCGTATTTGTTTGTGTAACCTAACACTTCAGATTTATCTTTGACTTCTGGGAAAAAAGTTCTCCACTGGTTTATCACACTTTCCTAAAGAATTAGATTATTTACAGCTTTTATTGCCTTTTTCTTCCAGCTATTATATCTACTTCTTATATTTTGACCAAGCTACCAAGTGAGTACAACTCTGACATACTAAACTCATTTGAAATACTATAAATACTGCATACTTCCTAAAGATACTTCTACAAAACAATTACAGAGTGAGTAAAATCTCAATTCAATGAATTAAACCTCACTTCAGGATCTTCAGGTGCTCAGTTCTCTACGTTTTTCTTTTATAATTAAATAATTAGTAACACAGAAGTGCATGTAATTGTTTCACAGTCTTTTACAATGTTTACTGTCTCTGTTTCCCAGGGCTTCTAATAGCATCAACCTCCTCTGGATCAAGGTTTCATTCGAATGGCTCACTTACTTTGTAATACGGTCAATGTTGGCAATCTGCTTCTGGTTCCGGATGATTTCTATAGCTGCCCAAAGATGCTGGATCGCCTTCGTATCTGCCTGGCGTCTCTTCGTTAAGCGTGCCATGACCTGTTCACTTGGTCAGCTGCAGCCAAGAAATTAAGAAAAATACACCAAAAAGTTAATAATGAATTATGAAATGGATTACATGATCATATTGCAATAAATATTACTACACGGAAAATTCTGTTAACCTATAGCAATTCAATACAGCAGAATGTTTTCTTGTGCATAAAGACCAGTAAAAAGCAAAAAAACCCAAACAGTTTAAAAGAACTTCTTTCACACCACATAACCTATATAGAAGACAAAAGGTAAGTAGTAAAAATTACCAAATCAATAGCGAACAATTTATCAAACTGGTAACAAAAACTCCCTTAGTTCACATCTTGGTTCCCTAAGACTTCAAAAAAAGCAGAAGCTATTCTAGCCTGACGCTTCCACAGCCTCCTGCACCACCCAAAACTCTTTAAAAAGTGCAACTGGTGCTTAATCATATCACACTGTGTAAGAATGAATTCTAACACAGAGAAAAAGATGGACCCATATATATACAACATAGTTCTCAGAGCATTACTTTTATATTTTGATCATTTACAACTATGGAAAAGAAAATCCATTCTATGAGCAGAAAGTACAAGTATATTTTCATGGACTATAAATTTGAAAAAAAATATTTTGGAGCAATTCCACTTTCTGTAACATACTAAAACCCAACAGGACCAAAGTGCTTCTGATGGCATTTACCCATCTAATCAACCCTGAACGGGAACATAATGAGCATCTGGCTTTGTTTACAAATTTTCCAAAAGCTCGAGGCAGTGAATACAGACAAGCCATAAATTGCCTACAGCCCTACTACAGGCACAGAATCCCTTTTTAAAAGCTTAACGATGCATTTTGATCACTAAATAATTTTCTTCTAGTGCCACTACTTTCTCAATGAAAAAAATGACTGATTTATGACTGCAACCAAGGTCTATAATTTATTTTAGAGCTCTGTCCTCAAAATGAACTCTGTGGTATGCACGCAGATATTTGTAGCTAGCAGAATATTAACTTCAGTAACACAAAATAATACAAAAAATGCAAAAACATTACACCACCTGTGCAATGTTAAAGATGATAATTTAAGTATTAAAAGCGTCCCTCCTCTCAAATTCAGAAAAATTCAACAGATTTGAGTATTTTATCAGTTGCAACAATGTAATTTTCAAGTCCGTGGAACCTATAGGTACTTGTCAAAGAGAGCTGTTGAGTTTCAGATCTGGTATTAGCTCAGCAGTGCTCAATTGCTCTACAGGTAATAAAATGAAGTTCAACGTTCTATTTTTAAGGAGAAGAAATGATTTAACAGCATTATACTTAACGTTATATAGCCCCCCCCCCCCCAAAAAAAAAAAAAAAAAAAAAAAACAACAAAAAACCAAGCCAAACCAAACCGAACAAAAAAAGAACAAAAAAGATGATGTGAAGCAATCCATGCGTGTCCAGGTGCATGAGGCACCTCTGGCTGCTAGAGATAGCAGGGGAGAGCAGAACAGAGGGACGCTTACATAGTGTGGTGACACATCGACCCCATGTTTCTGCTATAGAAATCTTTTCCTGCTGGGATTTAAAGCAAGGGCAACTGGATCTCCCAGTAAGGAAAGGGCAAGAATACATTTTTGAGGAAAGGATAAAGGGGAATATGACAGACATACAGCTGAGAGTGACAGTCAGTAGAGAGTATCACCTAAGAATGATTCAGAGAAAGAAAGCCTCTGTTGGGAATAGTGAGAAAAGACACTGCATCCCTGTGAGCTCCTTTGCATTTATTTGACAAAACATGAGGCCACTGTAAGTAAAAAGCCCCACCCCTTCTAATTATGAAGAGAAACATATTATATTATTTGTAGAATTTAATTATTAAGGAATAAAAGACCAGTAAAATACAAAAAAAAGTTAAGACACTAACATGAAAAAGGACAATCTTTACAGACATACTATCATAGCATAAATCTCCTTTCCTAACACAGAACTGACTAAAAGTTATATAATTCTATTTTAGCTCTCTACAAACTATTTGCTTTAAAAGCTGTCAGCCAATATGGCAGTCAACAGGCCAGACACAGAGCCTCTTGTACGGCATCATGTCCACATGCAAGGATCAAGGAGGAAACGCTCATTCTTCTCAACCCCGATATCCACGTGAAAAAAAAGACTACTTCTCAGTTTATTTTGTAATAAATGAAGCAGGTCTTGTTATCTTAAAAATAACTGCTATTTTTGGCAGCCTGGCACATAGCTGCCTGTGTGAGAGATGCACTTAGTGTGGCTGGCAGAGGCAGAAGGAGATGGTTTTGTTCCCCAGGGAACCTTTCTACTGCCTCAGCATGGTCCCATGTCCCTCCTGTGCAGCTGAAGGAAAGGCTGACCCCTGGGGCTAAGGAATTCCCTTTTGTGCCTCCAGGATGGGAGAAAGCCCACACCTGGAACAGGGAAAGGGAGAGTGAAGGAAGGATCTCTGTAATTATGAGTTCCCAAACCCCTGTGGTTGCAGAGCTGCAGGGGCCCTTTTCCTTTGCTTTTGGAACAAATTTCCCAACCACTCCCCTGCCCCATCATTAGTGCACTTCGTTGGTTTGGATCATGCAAATACTATGCCCTGTTTCATGGCTAACTCCACCTAACAGAACAGGCATGCACCTCCCAGGCCCCAACTGCTACAAGAAGGTCATTCCATGGGACCAGACTGGACCTTGTCTGAAGTAATCATCCCAAAACAGAGCTAGTGTGGATGCCTCCCTGAACTGCTCCCTCCTGACAGGTATCCCACTTCTCACCACTGACCCAGCACAGCCATGGCTACTACCTTGTTTGTCTGGAAATAAAAGCAGAAAGAATTCTGACACATGGGACACAACAATCACACCTGTTCTATTCACCTTTTTCTTTTTTTGTAAGATACAGTAATTTTAGCAGTGTTCTGCCTTAAAATAATATGTTTCATTTTTATAGCTTTGATTTAAGGAGATTTTTGTTAAACTCAAGGCTTCACACTCCACTATTGAAAGAGCAGATTTTATACACCACTCTTCCAAAAATGTAAACATTTTTCTTTTCTCCAAAAAGCCCAGACCACTTTAGCATTATTTTCATCTTCTAATTATGTGGTATGGAAGAAATATAGAGCCTTTTTACATTAAAAAAAAAAAAAAAAAGATTAAATGAGTGTGGCATATTTCTTGTTGCTCACTGCAGTCACTCTTCTTCCTTGGTAAAACTAACCACAACAGTCTACTCCCTGCATTCTTGAAAAAAATATAAGCAGTTTTCTATACTACTATAAAATCTTTAATATAACTCATATCAGACTTAATAGTTCATAAAATGCTTTGGAAAACTACTCCCAAGCAACAGAAAATTCTTCCAGTGCTTCAACATGCACAACTTATTCATGCAAATAATAGTTTAAAGTTAATGGGAGACATATTAGGTTCTTAAATCCATATTTATCACTACTGATTATTTGCTTATGTGTAGATGCACACATACACAAACACGCAGGAGAACAAGCATAAACATCTAGCGTGAGTATGTGTAAGAATCTATGGCTTACAGGTTAAATACCAAAAGAAGCTGATTCACCCATTCAGTGTTTTAAAGATGTTAGAACTCCAGAGGCTCTTTAAAACCACAACACTGAAATGTACATTTACATATAAATGTTTGAAGATGTTTCTCAACCCTCCTTTTTCATTACAGCATTCATTTCAATATCCTGGAAAGAAAAGCTAAAAGCTGAAGTAAACTTGAATTTCCCACTAGTGATTTGCTGACCATCATGCTATGCTATCCCCTGTCCATACAAAATTACTTGCTTCATGCCATTTCTGTCATGTTCTGCTAGCAAGTTTGTGGTAGGACGCAGCTTCTTGGAAAAGGTTGATAAACAAAACCAAAAGACAGCTATAAAAATGTATACGAGCAAGATGTGTCATAGGTTTTGCAGACATCCACAGGACCTGCAGAATACAAGGATTCTCCTAACAAAGAAGTTGTGTGGCTGACATGCCAGCTCACACACTTCCATCACATGCTCACTCACACAGGGCCCAAAGCAAAAAATTATTTTCAACTCTCTAAATGTTCCTTAGTGCAACTGAATAAGGTTTTAGTGTATTTTATATTTTAAATCCCTCTTGAATATCCTATGTACAACATTCTGAAAAGTATACCATTTTATTGTACACAATACCTTAAGAGCTAAGCGTTACATTTGTTACAGATAGGCTCAACAAACTGTGCTTTATCTTGTTATGACACACAGCTTGGCTTATCTTTTCAAGGCCCATAGTGAAGCATGCATTGCCATGTAGTGGCAATGTTACAGCAGTGGCAAACCAGACGCTGTCAAAATAGCAAGGCTACTACTAGTCATTAGAACACACACCTGGCCAAAGCGAATGCTGTACAGCTGTCTGTCGCAACAGTAGCGGATATGGAAATCTGCACTGCAAGTCAAAACAAACAAAAATCACCTTGCCACATGTCTAAGGATTTAGCCCAAGGAACCTCCTGACCTCCTGCTTGCACTCAGCTTAGCAGATACCATCAGGTAGTAAGTTTAGCTAGAAACTCCCTGTATGGACAGGAACAACTGCAAGGTAGTCAAACTCTGCCATGCTTTAGCTGTTACACAACATTGTCCAAGCGAAGTATGATGTTTCTGAGAGTTTAACTAATGAATTTGACTTTGCACTGAAACAGACGGTGCTGCAGTTGGGTGCTGCTGCTCTGATGGGAGCTGCTAATTAAGAGCTGACAAGTAGTAGCTTGTTAAATCTTCTGTTTGTACTTCATTGTAAGTGAGGCTACCTGCCGTGCTTGTCCCTTTCAGTGCAAAGTCAAACAGGTTAAACTTCATCCCTGCTATTAGCCACCATTTGGCTGAGATTTGGTATGCAGTTAATTGCAGTGGAAAGAGTTTAAGAAGTTGATCCTTGCCACCACTCAGCTGCTAGTTTCTGCCTATCAACCATGCATCCCTGGGGCTTGCTATCATTTCTTCCACACTACACGGTAAAAACATTTCAGGATCAACCTAGACTCAGCCCTAGTTTCTGTGGCTTTCATGCTGTGAGACTGGCTGAGTTTGGGCGGCTTGGAAACTTGGACACAGACTGAGCTTCACATTTATATGCACATTATAATATTGGCTCTAGTGCTTCCTAAAGTACAGCTTTTTATAGTAAGCATAAAACTGTATTTATCAGCAGTACAAACAGTTCCAAATGTTTAGTGCTTTGTTCTTGTATTAAATAGGAGTTTCCTATTAAAATCTAGATGATAAATTTGCAAGTTGATGTAGAGTTTGGGTCCCTGGACTTTATACAGGTCTTTGTCATACTCTGAAATTTTGAAAGATTATAGTTTACAATTTCAACTGCTGATAAAATCTATCTTTCATCACCAGTTTGGTGGAAGGGTAAACTCTTTTAGTCTTCCCCTTCTAGAACAACTGAAAGCAAAAGTGTTAATTACTCTATTTTTACATAAGGAAGGTGCATGTTAAAATGTTTTGACTGAGCAGAAGTGAAGGTCATGCATAGAGGAGAAAAAAAAAAAAAAAAGAGAAAGTTTAATTTCAGCTCTGCCTTCCAGATCTTGAGATTGAGAAATAGCTGCTAGGGTGAGGATAATGCATTTGGCAAGAGTAATCCCAATTTTGCTTACCATTCACTTGTTATCCCGAGTATGCAGTATCACAAGCATCAACTAGGATTAGCTAGGCACCTGGTAGCAGGACACCCTCTTTTGGAAGAGTGCAAGTTATAAGAAATAAAGATTTTGCATACAAGGTCATTTTCAAATATTTTAAGAATAAGCTAGTATTTTGGTATCATTAGATATTTATTCTGGATTTAGTCCCAATCCACTAAAATCAACAAATGCCTTTCTGCTGACTTTCCAGGGTTTGGGAGTAAACTTTCAACTGCTGACTGCTCTTCCACATCCTCACAATGAAAAACTCTGGGAGGTGTTCAGTGACGTTAGTGAACCTGAAAGTTGTAGCAAAGGCTTATGGCTAATACAGGCAAAATTTCTTCATTAATTAAAATAAACTCAAAGAATTAGACTATAAATTAACAGAAGTTACTGAATTCTTCAATGTGTCTTTCTGCATTAACAGATTCATTTATGCTGTAATGCTATCATTTGGAAGTTATTAAATTACAGAATACTTTTGGATGTTGAATGTGTTTCAAAACCACTTTTATGTTAAGGTGAACACAGCCTTTTCCAAAGAGATATTTCTTAGGATAATTATCCTAAATATTTCACACATGGAAGTGAAATAATCATGCTATTATGTGTAACCCCACCTTTTGCATTTCCTGATTGCTAGGTTTGTAAGTTTGACATCATGCAAACAAGTGAGGTTTTGCATAGCTCCATAAAGTGCAGTACAGACAGAAAACAGGACTACGTGAATACAAAACTGTAGAGTTCTGCTTCTTTCTCTCTGCAATTTAATTTTTTTTCCAACTTCAGTACACAGAATACAAGAAAGCTCTTGCTATTACCAGGTGCCATTTCAAGATGGTAGTGAGCCACCACAGAAATCAGAGCCAAGTACAGTACAGAATTAAAGGCCTCGAGAATACTTCTACTACACGTATGTGTAAGCTCTATTTTAATCCCTGATATTGCATTTACTTCATTCGTATTGTATTTTACTCAAAATGATTAAGTGAGTGTCCTTCACTGAGGCTAAGGTATATGATACTTAAATTTCAAACTTAGAAGTCCTGCATCATCAATATACAAATAGCAGAACTATCCTTCTTTTTATTTTGAAACCTAACATGGACTTTCTTGCTTAATTAAGTCACCCTGGTAGAGAGAACTTGACACAAATGTTGAGGTGTCATCCCCAAAGAGAATTTCTAAGAAAGTGTAAGTGGACCATAAAACCTGAGATGCAGCACCAGTAACAGCTGCTGAGAAAGACAATAATAGCCATACACCCCTAACAAAGTCTGTCAAAATGGGGTTTTTGCTACCTAATACAAATACATATACCGAGATAAAATGTAACCCTATGTTCTGCTGCCCCTCCAGCCAGCCCCAATCTGGAATTTCAGACAATAGCAAATGCTGTCCTAAAAATCGGAAGGAAACTATCCTTTGTTCCCTTCTGGAAGAAATCACTGAACAAACCTTTGCTACATAAAGATAAGTTTGAAGAACACCGCAGCTGTTAGAGAATATAGTCAAAAGGGCTGTGTAAGAGCCAAAGCCGTTACTAGCAATGTAGCTACACTAACTTTCAGTTGACTAGTTCTTGTTGGTAGTGGTCATCATGTTTTATTCCAGATAATGTGCTTAGGCAAGCTGAAGCACATCATATATTTTCTGTTAAAGATCTGTCTCAATACAGTTTCTCATTTGCACAGGTTCCACATTAATCACTTAAAATAAGCAGGATTTTCCTTAATCCTAGTAACAAAATTAACAGTTACATAGGAACATCAAGAATAACACAAGTTTTTATTTACATGAGAAGAGAATTGTTCAAAGCTGCACTGGGAGGGTTTAGAGTGGACATGAGAAAACATTTCTCTACCAAGAGGGAGGTCAAACACTGGAACAGGCTTCCTAAAGACATGGTTGATGCCCCAAGCCTGCCAGTGTTTAAGAGACATTTGGACAATGCCCTTGAAAGCATGCTTTAATTTTTGATCAGCCCTGAACTGGTCAGGCAGTTGGATGATTGTTGCAGGTCCCTTCCAATTGAAATATTCTATTATATTCTATTCTTCCACTGAAAATGCATACACTGTTAATGTACTTAGCAAATTTCTGAATGAATGCAATTGCAATTAAAAAACAATTTAGTGTGGTTTGGCTAGGACTTAGTTAATGAAATTAAGCTACACTAAATAAATAGCTTCCAGAATGGAGCTTGCACTAGCATGAATTGTTTTTAAAAATATGGGGTTTTGTAAATTGATGCAAGTTTCTCATGAAGATAAGCTTTGGCTGCCATAGTAACAAAGTCCCTTATTTCCAGGATGATGACACACTTTAAGTTCTTCTCCAGATGACTACTCATCATTGTTCAAAGACATTTTCCATACAAAAGACAGTCCAACACAGCTAACTTCACTAGATAATAGATAGCTCATACATGGCATAGAAGATCAACCTACACACTTCTTGTCCCCTATCATGACTGAAAAATTATGAGTTCTCATCAAATTCCTTTACTTAGGGAGCTATCAAAAATAATACTAGCACCCTAATTGCTATCAGTGATGCTCTGGCTTCTCTGTATGAACAGAGAGATGCATGGACACACAAGCAAGTTAAGCACGCATGCTCTGATGTAAGAGGCTTGAACTAATTCCTTTTACCTTCCATTTGCCACAGACTAAGAGTATGAAAAGGGTCAGTTACAGAAGACTAAGCAACACGTGAAGACAGCATCATGTTCGGAACCCATGCTGCACACTAATACAGGCTTTCTGTGGTTTAAATAAACCCACTACCAAATTCTGTATTTTCCAAAGCAGCCTAAAACTAAACCATGGAAAGATGCTTGAGAAGAATCCACGGAAGGAGTTAATGTCTAATGAGTAGTCTGAGCTATTTCCCCATATAGACAAGCCCTTAGTAAATAGATGCTTCCTGTCCACTCGCTTGGCTGTAGCGAGCAGAGATGATTAATGCAGTTATGCATCCTGACAGGCTCCAATGCTCACTTGGTCATAAAAGAGGAAAAATCATGGCCAAAGAAGGCTGATATTGAGGGCTAGAATTTTGTTTTGGGTAATAAATAGATGTCACTTTGATTCTGCAATCGTAATGAAAGTGAGAGGTGGAAGATGTCTTAGAAATTGCTAAGAAATGTAAATGAGAAGAGTAGCTCTTTCTCTGAAAGAGAGCTTTTGATCATCATCTTCCTTTCTGTTCTGAAAGCTAAGGAGCTTGGTTATTCTGTAAGCATCAACTGAACTAATGCAATACATTTCTCTGTAACTATGTAAGGTATAATAAATAAAGCATGATGACATTAATAAATAAATGATATTTCATGGTATATTAGCAGGGAGTGTAATTCTGCATAAATTCAGTTTCACACTAACCAATGAGAAAGAAATACATTTTCCAGGTCAAAGAATTAGGAATGCATACAAAAGAACTAAATCATGAAAAAAAGGTACATTCATTGCAGACTGCGTAAGCTACATGGTAAAATAAGGAGTTGATGTTGACTATTTGCAGTGTAATGCAAGATCACAAATCTTCCTTCTCCCTTCTTTATCTGAACTCCAGGCAACTGACAGTATTTTTAAAATCCAAATTGTGATTCTGCTGCTGCTAGCAACAGGACTTAAACCTCAGATGTTTGTAAAAACTATTCCTCTACCAGGCTGCATTTTTATTGACAAAAGGCAGCTGAATCAATTTCTGTTGCTCTTTAACAAAAGGAAGACTGCCTGAACTTGTTTCTTTCAAAGCCATTCTCTTTGGCCTCTCCCTCATTATAAATAAAAGCACAACTACACAACTTCTAAAACA
The DNA here is from genome assembly GCA_013399015.1 of Galbula dea. NCBI lineage: Eukaryota > Metazoa > Chordata > Aves > Piciformes > Galbulidae > Galbula > Galbula dea. The sequence continues at coordinate 5,496,586 of VWZX01000708.1, forward strand.
GCTCAGATATTGAATTATTTGAAAGCCTATGTGCTATGCAGGCATGACCACCTTTCTCCAGAAGTCAGGCCACAAGCAATGCTATCCCAGAAGAGACTTTCTCTTGTCAACAGTTATCTCAGGAAAAGCTGATACTCTGCAAAAGAAAACAAGTCCAGTTCTGAACCAATCAAGATTTTGAAACTGAAGCTCCTTCAGACCAAAATGCCTGTGCTCACCCTTGAAAATTACACTAAGAACTTACAGAGTTAAAATACATTGATCTGTAATACAGGTAAGATGAGCCAAAGATAAACACTGCCAAAGCTTACAGGCTTTTACAGCATTCATCAAAAGAAACTTTAAGGCAAGGAGAGGATCAAATTGTAAAATCTGAGCTTTAGATCCTGAAATCCTCTGAAATTCGAGGCGAATGTCAGAAATAATGGACCTGAAAGTTTCTTGCAATGCTCCCGTAGCTGTGGGACAGTTCATCAAAACAAGAACAACACAGAGAATAATATATTGTACAACTGGAAGCCTTTCCCTAAGTCCCACTTTGCTTGGTTTTCTTCTCTCTGTTTTTCAGAGAGTGTATTTCCTAGGTTGGGCACAGACATCTGGCTTAAAAGTATGCTCTGAAGTATATTTGGAGTCTATCCTCTCTTCTTGATAGCCAGTACCCACACTTACTAATTATACACATACCAATAAAGCATTCCTCTCATACTGCCCCAATCCAAGTCTATCATTCATCACTTTCTAGTGAAGCCTTAATCTCTACCCATTTCAAGGCCCATTTTGATTTTTTTTTCCCATTGACATTTCTTTTTTTTTTATACCTCAAAAGCAGATAATTAATTTTATTTGCACTTCCTTACTTCAGATTGCCCACAGCTCTCCGCACAAAGCATTCATGTCTGGACAAGGATGAAGCTTGCCTAGAGGACAATTCACAGGCATGTGACAACAGCAGTTTTCATAAAAAGCAATGCACAGTGATAAACAACTGCATTCATAACTGAATAAATCCTTAAGTTGAAAACAGCTGAGAATAATTATGACCCTTTTCATCTTTGCTGCAGAAGTTGATAAATGGAAAGTGGGAAAATGTTAAAAAGTAAGTTTCAAATGCACAAACTTTATAAAAAGAAACTTTAAAAGCAAAAAAAAAAAAAATTCAAAGAAATAATGATCTTCCAAATAAACCAGTTAGGTGATGAAAATATATTGCCATTACTTCAGATGACAACAGTTTCTCAGAAAACGTGGACAGAGCCGACATGAAGAAAACTTTGCCCAATCATTGCCGGTTTGCATTTCCTTCCTGCAAGGTGTTTAAAACAGACAGAAGTGAGGACAAGAGCAAGAAACCACCTAATTCTCTAGCCAGCTGTTGGTGTGGCTGATGGCATGGCAAAGGTTGGTCAATGGGCTTTTCTGGCATAGTATTTTTTCTCAATATCATATATACTCTCTCGGATTGCAGTCTCAAATTTGTTGAGCTGTTTCTTTCAAAGATCTTGGTGGGAGCTCTACTGTGATCTCTTGATAAATTTCCCATTACTTATTACTTTCAGATGCTTCCAACTCTTATTTCCCATCTTCTCCAACGTGAAGCCGACTTACAACATGTCTTTATATTTTAATGTAGAGAACTCTTCATTAGGGTCCTACATGGGAAGTGCAATTCATGAAAGTGCAGGACATAACTGAATAGTATGCAGTCCCTGTGCCTACCAACAGAAGTTAAACACCTGGAAAATTAACTAATCCTACCATCAACCAAAACAAATTTCAGAAATTTCCGATCCACAAAACATTGTGACTTCTGCCAAAATCTTTTCTGCCTGACCCAAAGATAGTGACCTGCAAGAGTATCACAACATTATGGTGTTACAAAAAAGGGCAAGCCTGCTGACTTGAAGCTTGGATTTACAATATAATATTATGCAGGAAATAGAGGAAATAAAGTGCTCAAGTTCTGGCAGTCTTTCCAATCAATATCTTATTTTGTCATGTGGTGTTCTTTCAACGTCAGCAGCAGACCTGCAGTCCACTGTGATGCTGAAGCACCTGCCTGGAATGACTCCAGTTGTGATGTCTGATGCTGAATAAGGCATTCACCAAGCATCAGAAATCACCTGAAGCATAGTCTAACACTTCATCATCCTCTTAAGCTGATCCCTGTCGTACAGAACCAAACCCAAAGTGGAAACGGAGAGATGAATTTGTTCCTGACAGAGCTTTTGAAGCTGGATTACCAGATTGTTTAATTTCAACTACTCCTTAGGAAAGTGGTTATTTTCTTGCAGAGGTGCAACTTTTTTTCTCACATAAATCAAATCCATTAATTAAGAAAATAAAGCCTAAATATGGAAAGAATTCCTATTATTTCCTGAAGGAAATAAGATTTCCTTACAGGCCTATATACACGTTTGGTTTTGATACACTTGCATGCTAACATTCATTCTAAAATGGTTTAGTATGTTCAGTCTCCATTTCTATTTCACTTGTTCATGCCTACTTCATAAAGGTTTTATTTAATTTTTCATTTTGCTTTCTTGACTGTGACATGACACAAAGCAAGACTATGAGAGCTTCTTTTAGAGGAAGAAGGTTTCTTTGTTTCAGCGATCCCAAGGCACCAATGGGTGCCTAAAGTGACCAACACCTTGTTGTACCCTATACCATGAAATCTGAGATGTTTTTTCACTATTTTCACCTCCATTAACAGAAATAGAATGTGTCTGTCCAAGTGATGACATATGCCAAAGCATAAATGTAGAGAATGCTAAATTTGTCATTTTAAAGAGAAGACAAACCATAGTATTGTTTCTAGCCATTTTACATCTATTGTTCCAGCGCTCAGAGATTCTGGCTTTTACCCCTTCTTTCTGTTGAAGGCAGTCTGCTGCTTCATTTTTAGATGTGAGATTTCTTAACAAAACCAATTGTGGGTTTACAATCTTCACTGAGCTCCAACAACAGAAAAAACACTCCTTTTGGGGAAACTTTTCAGGCAGTGTTTGTCTGAGGCTGCTGCCACCACTGCGGTCACTTGTAGTTCAAAGCACTAGTTCAAACTGAGCGCAAGAAATTTAACTCCCCAGTCTAGCAGCATGCTGGTTAAACTAGTTACTTTCCTGTCATGTTCATCAGGGTTTGTGCACTTTCTATAGTCTTCAAGCATAACTTCTTGGGTGTGCTAAAGAAGACACTGACATTCATGTCAATCTCTGGATTACAGTTTCTGAGTTTATGACAGATGGGAAACCAACAGAGGAGTTAAAATCCTGTGAATCCACACACAGCTTATAGCCAGTAGCCATCTGGCTAGGGATCTACATAATACCGTGAGAGGATGACAAAAAAAAACCCTCAACCAAACAAAAAGGCAGTTACATTTGCACTTCCATTTCTCTTCCCCTTCTTTAAGCCTCCTGGTTTGAATATACTTAATCCCATTACAAATAGTCTTTCAACTATTTCATCCAGGTTAAAAAACTACAGTATTTTCCTAGTAGCACTTTCCACACAGAAAAAAATTCAGTGTTAAGCAAAAAAAAGTCCAACACATGATGTTTGTCTTGGTAGTTAACAGCAAATCAGGCAGCATTTAACAAAAGCGTAACGATTTGAGGAGAGAACAGAGAATGGAAAGCACCAAGAAACCCCATTCAGCAGCACTGCCAGTTGCTCTATAAAAACAATTCAAGGCAGAAGTTGTAACATGGGGCCCCTAAAGTATAATTACTTGCAAAAAAAATGCGGCCAACAAAAGTTACCTAACCTGTTCAGAGAAGAAATCAGGCATTTACCCCCAAAACGTGCTGGGAAGGCTGAAAATCTGGTTATCAAAGGAAAAAGTATAAGCTTCATTAAATGTCTCTTTTACACAGCAGTGTCTCCTGCTAGCTGCAGCAGGAGACAAGGAAACACACAAACCTTTAATGACAAAGCCTATTTTTTGCCTCAGTCTGCTGAAATGTTCAGCTAGGCATTTTCAACCCACAACTGTGTGTTTGTTGGCTTTAAGTTTACAGTAGACCTCTGATGTATAGCAAGAGTAATGCCCCTAGACCAAGGATTCTTTCCTCTGCATGCTGTGTTGCAAAAAAGAGCATATTAAGCAACCCGAGAACAGGAAATAACACTGACAAACAAACTGATATTCTTTCCATAGCACAGTTGCTCAGAGGAGGACATTTGAAACTTCGTCTCCCCAAATCAAGAAATGTTTATTCTACTTTTGGCAAGGCTGCTGAATGCTTGTGTACTCTTAGTCCAACTCTTTTATGGTCCTTTCAGTGAAGTATAGTCACACTAGACTAGACATGAACTCTGACCTGAACATTTCTTTTAACAAAGCTCTTCCCTTTGGAAAAATGTGGGTTTATTGGTACCAAGATGGTCTGTGGAAATACACCAGTTCTAACTGCTACATATGTGGGAATGTATCTTAGATCCCTTCCCCTCATCTGGAGTGTCCAGCACCATCGGTGAACACGGCAGAAGCTCCAGCAACACGTCCAGTGTCCTACAGCGAGTCTGTTATTTTGTCAATGTAACCCTGAACGTGAGAGAGAGACTGGAAAAACTGGATTAAACACAGACATCTATTTCTGAGCTAATCACTCTACCCTCCCTTTACACTTGACATGATCTACTCAGTGCAACAATTCATCTTGTTGTGAAGCAGACATTGCAAATAGGTCAGATGAATTAAGCCCTAAAATTAACCATTTCTCTCCACAGAAGATAAAGTGAGATTAGGATGACTAGTTCATGTGGCTGGACTTAAGTCACAGGCACTTCACTCAGGCTGTCTTTTTTAATCAGCACCTACACTTACCTAGTTCAAAGTCCTGCTTGAAATCTAATTTCTTACACCTCAGTTAAAGGCTCCAGCCACTACAGTTTACTTTTTTTTTCCTGCTACCTTCCCTTTTTTAGATGAAAAATTTCATCTATGTGTTACCAGTTTTCATATGCGTCTTTGAATAACTGAAGGTATCTCACTTAACCCATCTGTTTAAAGTAAAAAATACACTTGTGTTTTTCATCAAGAAAGGCTTAACTGCATTTTTTCCCCTCAAAAATAAACAGAGAAATTTCAATTATAACCCTAGAAATAGAATTGCAATTCTAGTTAAATGGCTGAGTAATGACAATGTCTGATGTATATTAAAATTTTCAATGTGAATAATGTATATTTTGGAATTATTTGTTTCTGGATAGATTGAGTTTTTAATTAAGAAAAAGCTGCAGTGTAAGACATTTTTTCATTTTTCTTACAAGAAAAGTAATTTTTACAAATGTGGCTATCTAGCCAGTCAAAATGAAACTGCAGAAGCATAACCATAGAATTTTCTTCATTGTTTTACAACAATACCTTGATTAAGTAGAAACTGATGTAAGAAAGAAAATTAATACCCCCACTTATTTCAGGAGGCTAATTTTCACTGACTCCTAGGTCACAAGGCTGTTCATTTCAGACCAGCAGTACCTTCATTTAAAGTAAAGTACAAATTTTTCATCCCTTTTTATAACTTCCTGGCCTTTGTCCTCTATCCTATCACTACTGGAACCTTCATCTAACCCTCCTGACTTTCTCAGCAAGCAGCTAACCAAATTTATTTGATTAGTATGAGTTTGATTTCTACATGCATTGCTTGCAGCTACCTCCAAACACTTAAGAAGTGCAATAAAAAGAAGCAGGAAAATTTTCAATACTGATGTCTCTGCCTTCAACAATTCAAAACAAATTCCTCCCTTTATTCACAAGAGTTCCTTCAGATGGACTTCATGGAAAGTTAAAAAATGGAATGCAAAATAAATAAGGAAAATGTTGAAGCCCAGGTACAACCTCCCTTCCCAGAGAAGCTGTTGTAGAACTACATCCCATGGGCCAGCCAGCAGGCCACTGAGGAGTGAGCCTGCTCACAGACAATGTCCCGGTCCTTTCATGGGCTCCTCTTTAGAAACGGTGCTGGAAAAGCACTTCAAAATGTTTAGGATTCATCTGTCACTGTAATTCCAACCTTCAGCCTCAGAAGCCACCTTTATCTCTTTCTGTGATTTATTAAGGGCTAACAGAAAGTTCCTTAACCTGTTAAAGCATGTCATTCTTTCCTAATTTGCTAAATAAAAAGAAACAGTATCTAAATTCCTTCCTACAGGTCTTACTTACAAAAGGAAGAACTCACATGTTATTCAACTCTGTATATACTCCTCATATTGCATTTGAAATAAAAGATTTTAACTTCAGCAGCTGCTATTCAGTGCAAACTTCAGAAATAAAAAAATAAAGCAAATCAGATACAAAATACACTTTCATTTTTATTTCAAAAGAAATTGCCTGCTTCCATGCATTTGGTTCTTATCTTACTACTGCTTATAAACATGTTTGGGGTTTTTTTATGCATGAACCATAACCACTGATTTACAAAAGAGCTGGACTAAATCCCAAAGTAATATGTAGAAACCATTCAAGTTCACTTCTATTTGATGGTGGATCTGACAATTTTGTGCTTTTGCAGCTAGCAATACCACCACAATCTTTTGTTTCAGACCCTCCTGGAGTCATTCAACATAGCAGCACAGAAAAGCAGGGCAATGTTCTGTGTTTGATACAATATGATGATATACAGAAGGCTGCATCCTACCCCTAACGATCGCTAGTAGCAATGCTTCAAATAAAAATTAGACACTACTAATACCCACAATGAACTTTACTAATTGCAGAAAGCTTTGCAGGTGACAGAGAGGAACGAGGTCTTTCCAGATGCTCACAAGTAATGAGCTTATGTCTTAAATCATGAGATTTGATTACCCATCTCTAAGCATGCTTTACTGTCACTGTTATTAGCCTTTCTATCATCAAGCCCCTTCTGAAAATTGAACTACTATATTTAACCACATGACCTCCACAGTGAAGTCTACAGGCTAAATGCACAGTCCGAAAGCACTATTGATAACTTATAAAATTACAAGTGACTTAAATATCTGATTTCTTGATCTTATTTTATGAAGCTGGAAAAGAAGGAGAAAACAATACAACCTTATCATTTCTCCTTTTATTTCATATATAACCCTAAACTATTTTTTTACTACTTCATTTCTAAACCAAAGAGACTACATCCCTGCCATCTCCCCGAGAGGATCTGCTACTCCTCTCTATGCCATGTTTAGTAGTCCCACACTTTACAGGACTTTGAAAAATATAAAATTTAAATTTTATAGGCTGAAACCATTAACTCTTTATCTCTCCTTCAGTTTTTGGTCTTCCTCTTATGGTTGCCAACTACTGCAAGATGACTTCCTCATACAACACTTTAATCCAAACCCCTCCAGTAGGACCACAGAGGACTGAAAAGGAGTTCTGAAATTTTTCTGCTTCAGCTATTCTCTTTAAGAGTTATGGATTTTTCTTTGCTCTTTGAAGACATCTGTACGAAATTACCCACACAACAGTAACCCTAACAAAACTAAGATTTATTAAAACAAAGAGAAAATGGAATTAAAACATAATAAATTGTTTGCTTAACATAGCTGAATTTACAGTGCTCGTAAGTTTTATTAGATAAGGCATAAACCAGATAAGCTTGACTTCAGATAAAAAAGAAAATATGAAACCTGTAGTTTATCCTTTGAAATTAAATATCCTTTCTGACCATACCAGCCTGTCAATGCTGCTTGCTGCTTGGAGACCAACAATTCCCTCTTTTGTTTCCTACAGATATGCTTAATAAACCCTGGTTCAGGTTTCCGAAAGAAAAAAAAAAAAAAAAAAAAAAGGGGATTTTTTANGCTTTGGTAAACAGTTTCAGTCTCTATCTCTGAAGACTTACACCACTGAGGAAACAAAAACCTTAATTATGATTTATGACTGCATTTTCAAGGTTTATGACCCAGCTCAAATATTGCCTTTTGCTAACCATCTTGTCTGGCTCCATCTACGTTTTGGCTAGACCCATGGGCAAATCTCACCTAAAGTCATTCTTTTTCTCTTCCACTTGTCACAAGCGATGAGTTATAGAGAAGGGCTAAAGCTCACTCTTAGAATCATCTATGTCCAAAACCAAAGTCCAATGGATCTTTGAAAAAAAAAAAAAAAAAAAAAAAAATCAGCCCTGGCTGAAGTCTCAAATGACAGACTGTGCTTTCTTTCTGCCTGTACAGGGTTTAGGACTCACATATACATAGTTTTTGCTTGAGTACGCTGTGTCATTTAGCTGGTGATATTTCCCTGATATAAGAAGAGTATGACTGCTGGACTGCTGTAATAAAAACTCATCTGTAATAGAAACTTTTGTCACTTTGGAATTACAATGAAAATGGCAAGCTTGTTCCTTCTCATATGCAACTGAAGACACAAGTATGCTAGCAAAAATGGCTTAGATAAGCAGAATCTCTTTCCATTAAGCAAATAAAGACAAGCTGAAAATAGTCCCACTGTACCAGAAGAATGAGGAGAACAGTGGTGAACAGATCTCACCTGCACCCTGTGTTATTAACCAAGTATAGCTCTTCTCAACCTAGAGCATGGTCTAAGCCACTCTCAACCTTTTATCCTTCAGCCTCTCCAATAAATATGAAAAGAGGGGAAAAAAAAAACAACTAACCCAGAGAAGAAAACCTGAGGGCATGAAAGTATTGGAGATATTATTACAGAGCTACTTAACAATAACTATACAGACCTGCCTGATGCAACACAGTCCAGCACTAAACCTGGACTACTGTAGGCAGGGAAGAAAAAGAATTCACCATGACTTGAAAGCAGATTCCTATAGGAAAAGGTTAGCTTATGACTCTCAGGCTGGAACCACGTCACATACAATTTTTCGTTATAACAGGATGCATGGAAGAAACCCTTCAGCAGCAAGAATTCAGGTTCCCTAAAGCCAAAAGCAGATAAACTGTGATCTGAGATCTGTTCAATAGAACATTATATCCATTTAATTCTTTTTTTTTAATTATGAAATAATCTATAGGACAGTCTTTCCAAGCTCCTGATCAAGTTAATTTTGTTCATTACAGAGGCACATAGTTACTCAAACAATCAATTAAAATAACCTTACAGAACTGCATTTAAATTGTACCATCACTCTGACAAAATCCAAAGCAAAACATAAAATAAAGGTCAAACTACAGAACACTATAGAGTAAGTTAATACCCATGAAAAATGAGCACAAGAAAAACAAAACTGTTCCTCAGTGAAAAATGGTAGCAGAGGATGTGAGAAGGGATGTTATTCCTCTCCTTTATTGCTGCTCATCTAACAGAAGAAAAGCCAGAGAAAAGGAACTTCAACATTTGTAATGGGAAAAGACAGACAACTCTGCCTTACCACCTAACAAGGGTAAGAAAGAGTTAGAAAAGAAGGTGCACAGCCAAACCAGAACCTCCCTGCTTGTGCATCTCTCTCTCAAGCCCTAGGACACAAAAGCTCTGCTATAGGTGATGTTATTTTTTTATTTTCTTCAACAGTTTCTTACAAGTAAATCATCCTGTAACTGACTTAAGGCAAAGATTCCTTCTTAAAAACAACCAGAAAAAAATCTTAATGCTTTGGTAATCTCTCTCTTAATCCTCTCTATACATATCATTGGAAAGACTTCAAAAACCAATGAATCCCAAGATAATTATACTCAACTGTTCTCCACAGAGGAATAAAAATGCATTGGAACTCAGATAATACACAACGCATTCCTTAGGGAAATGAATTACTTAAATATACTTTCAAAATGCTTTCAGATGCATATATTGATAATATCAATAAAAGTTAATGAATCTCACCTAAAAACTTCTAGTAGATTCCTTTCAAAAGAAAGTTTTCCTTAATTTTATAGACTTTCTGCACACACTTGAGATGAGTCCAAGAATCTACAATGCATTTAATTACTTCCAATGTAGAACAGTTCAGGTAGCATGCCTGTATTTGTGTGAAGGGAATGGCCCTCCTTGTTTTCACAGGAAAAGTATGTACTATATTAGCCATAAGTTAATTTGATACTTTGAGTATTAACCATGAAAAAAATCAACCTTGATACAGAACTGGAATTATTCAGAAATATATTAATTTTAGATCCTGACCTTTTGGCTACCACTGCAGCAGAATACAATTAACACTCTTCTGAGGACCCCACAATGTATATTCAAAGAGGTTTTCTATGACTAAATGACACAAGAAACAATACAAGGGGACTCTTTGAAGTACTGCACAGTAACAAAACATTGAAAAATAGTATCTGCCATGTTTGCATACAAATATTCAGCATAAGCAATGCCGAGATAAACACACCACCAGGACTGACTTTCTTTACCAGTGATGAATTTGGATAAACATTATTGGCCTTACATTAAGAAACAGAATGGCAGGTGTCTGTTAGCAAGGTAATGTTTTAGAATCATTAAAACACTAGTGCCAGAAAGGTAGGTGGAGTTCTGATGGTTACACACTGCTTGAGGTGGATGCTAGCACAGTGGGAATTAGGGCCACATTTCAAGGGTTTGTAGGCATGTACCAATGCTGCTAAAGAAGTTGTTTCTTTTTTAAAGCACAACTCATTCCAATTTTAGTAACTGAATTACACTATTGCCAAATGCCCAACACAAACTGACCAACAATTGTGAATGTGCACCTCGGTTCTGTACAAGCATTTACAGATCGATGTAGGTTAACCAACAGATGTACAACTCAAAACAAGTATTTGTAAAGTCTCTGTCTTAGTATTTGTAATCCTGACTTAAAATAGGATCTTTTTTTCATTTGGGTTTGACTACAGCATGGTTTACCTAGGATTTGGAGAACCCTCCATGGCAAGGAGCTGTTCCCCACCAACACTGGAGCAGCTGAGGGACAGACCAGGCTAGGGAGTGATTAGTTGCCCTGCTGGAGTGCTGCCACTTACATGAGCAATTAAGAATTTATTCTAACGTGGTTAAACCCTCAAATCCTAGATAGCTGCACACTCCCTAAGGTCAGAAACCTGGTGTCTGTGTGCCTTGCTCATCCACTAAATGCAAAAGCTTAAGATCATACAAGGCAAGAGAAAGTAACTCTCCATTATAATAATTCCAGTGAAAATATATCCATCACTGTGATACTGCCTATTGGTTTCACCTGGAGTTTCATTTTTCCTCATCCCTAAGTAAGAATTAAAATTACAGTGGGCTTTGTTTCATTTTTGCTGAGTAAAGACAGTAGAACTCTTATAAAAACAGGTAATTGTAAAAATTTCAATTTTTACAAAAGAATCTGGAGAAAGGAAATTATGTACTACATTTCTTTAATACATTGTGCCTCCAGTGGCCTTCAGCTCTGATAAAAATTACCACTGCTCATTTTTATAATTACTAACAGAAATCTCTGGATTAGTTAAAGAGCTTATCAACTCTTCAGTACTTCATTCGTAACGTTTTAAATCAAAAGGTGACAAAGCTCGTAGCAGCACTGCAAGAAAGCAGCAGAAATAGCAACAGTCATTTTGAATTACACTAAGACAGAAGCTGGCATGTCCAAACCAGTTTGAGAGGGAAGGAGAAGGTTGTGAGATCACCATCACCACAAAAGAACATAAAGACAAATGCAAAAAAAAAAAGCTCGCAGATGACCCTTCAAGAAAAGACGCTAAGACCAGATAACTAAGTAACATTTTGTCTAGTGTAATTCCTAGGACCCCAAAGAAGATGCCTTTATTGTTAGACCTTCCAAAGAACTTCAAGACCCTATCCACAATCTAAAGCAGGGGTAGTTGAGTCTTTGAAAGGTTAAAGGGCTTGCTCAAGATCTGTAAATAGCAAAGACAAATCTCCAATCTCCATCTCTCCTCCTGTTCTTTCCTTATGCCACAGTCATGAATCAGATATAATCCTGCACCAGACCTTTATGACAGGGATTACAGAAGTTATTTTCAAAGACTGCATGTGGGAGAAGTACATAAATCAAAAGTTCTAGCATGAATTCTGAATAATTCAATTTTAAGAAAAGGAGAGTTTCAGTTCAATTCTCAGCTCCAATTACAATTTCTCTCCTTAAAAACAAGAAAATAATTTCAAAATAATCAAGGCGAATAAACACTCTTTTCAGTACAGCAGCAAATCAGGTAGAAGGGTATCTGAAAGAGACATGTTTGAAGTTTCACATCTCATCAATGCCTACAGCTCACCAGTCCCAATGCTGAAAACAGTCAATAGTTTTTATGAAGAGGCACGTTCTGGAAGAGATGCAGGACTATGTGGCTGGATAAACAGGCAGATAAAATGGTAGGGAATTAAAAAATGTCAAACATCCATTTACCACAGGTATCAGCCCAGGAGCTAATGTTTATGCAGATAAGAAAAAGATCAAAAAGCAAGCTATGCAAGTAGATCGGTTCTATTATTTATTATAAGGTTTTGCCTTTGTAAATATGAATCAAACACAAATGTACAGTAATGCCAAGGTAGTAAATTATATTTGATATCTATATATTAACATATTCCAGCAAATCAGACTAAGGAACAAATCTAGTCATAATTCCATCAAGAATCTGTACAGAAGCATACTATTAAATTTCTACGGTATGTGAAGAACAAAACAAGTTTAAGCAATCTAGTTCTTCAAAACACATCAAAAGCAAAATAACTGCAAATTTCTAAAGCAATGTTATTAATTTATCATTGTTACAGCTTGAGAATCTAGCCACATCACACAAATTGCTTCTCCCTCTCACACTGTCTTTGAATCACTTAATCTAGGGGAAAAATAAATAATCCAAAGTGTATTACAAAGAGACTGAGCTTTTACAGCAGAGGAGGTAGCAGGCAATGAAACAAGAAATACATAATGGCATGAAGAATTATATGTATTTTGCATTGGACTGACCATTTATATGACAAACACACAAGGGTACAAAAAAAGAGACTCAATTTTTTTTCTCTTGAAGGAAAATATCTGTTTGGCATAGAGTAACTATTTGGAAGACATGGATTTTTTTACTAATTCCAAAAGAGCCTGAAGTAGAAAGCAATAGCTCAAATGTAACTCATATTACAAATGCTTTCCTGAAAATTTTGGGATGTTACAAGGTGCAGATATACTTTAATTACAAATAGGGTAAAGATATTCAGAATCCTACACAGTAGGCACATTATTACTACAAAAATTTGTAGACAAAACTCATCTTTGCCTTTCCTGGATCTCCTGAGTAGTGGCCTTCATAATTTTTTTTCCTGTTGTTATTTTAAAAACTGTCAGATTTCTCTTCTGCTCCATCAGATGTTTTTCTGGAAATCTTTAATTTCAAAAAGAACAAAGGAAACATCAGGGCACTTAATTTCCTTAAGGGAATCCAGCACACCGATAGAATTTTTGTACCCTTAATTCTGTGGTGCCTCCAAAATTCATAACATGCTCACTGCTGTTCTACTTAGCCACAGTATCCAAGGACTTCTCTGTTGACTTCAGTGACTTTAGTCATTTTCCCACACCTATAGCCTCTTCCAGCTAATTTGCTACAAATTTTCTCCCTAACATCCTCCCCATTCCATGTTATATTTTGTTTCCTGCAATTGTGGGAAAGGGATAAGGGGCATTTAATCTGTGCTCTGCCTGATTTTCTTAATGGTCCTTACTTCCCTTTATTTCTGATTTGCTAGCATCTCAAAAAGCCCAAAGATTTTCTAAAAAGTGATTAACAAATAAGTTACAAATATTTTTTAAATCACCCCAAAACTGCTTTGAAAGTTTAGTGAATATGAAAATGCTGATTGCTAGGAATAAAAAATAAGCTGACATGGTTTTGACTGGCTACAGCTAACAGCTAGAAGCAAGCAAGCAACAGAAGTACCTATTGGAAGGCAAATTTAAAAACATAATGCTTATTTTTATTTGGAGTGGTTTAGCTGCTGTTTCAAATAAGCTTCAGGAGGAAATGTGAAAAATATTTTGTCTTTGTTCATTAAAAAATCCAACTTTTTAACAATTTACAATCTTAAGAAAGTTTTCTTCTATTTTTTTCTTGTTGTTTTTCTTTAGAAAAGGAAAAGCTTGTGTAAAATCTGTGCAACTATTTTTTGAGAAAGAATTGAAAAAAGACTGCCTGACCTGATAAGCACTCTGGATGAAGTCTAAGAAACAGAAAAGCTGAGCTGCAGGAAGACTGCACTGACTATTTTGGTACTAAGTCTCCTGTCCCATGTTCCACATCTACCTGTTTTAAGCAGAAATGACAATGCATGGCTGGTTACTGACAGTTAGCTTCAACAGTATAGCAAATCAATTTGCTTAAGAAAGTCTGTCCTGCACGTATGCAAAAAAAATCAATTCCTGGCAGTGCTATAGACTTGCTGTGACAACAGGCAAATTTCTCAACCCCAGTTAAAAAAAAAGTATCATATCTGTATTCTTTAGGAGTTCATAAACTGTCTTATTTTTGAAAAATGGAAAAAACCTCCACATCTACATTCTGATTAGAGTACTCTCTAGTCATGCTTGAAAGATTGGTATTCAGATTCAATGAAGGAACACTAAAGAAGCCATTCCTGTTTGATTGCACTCGAGGAAGAAGTCCAAGAGAGTGTTTCAAAGTGTAGGGCTCATGTTCTGTAGCACAAGTACCCTCTGTGCTGAGGTCTGAAACCTGACAATTTCTGGAAGAACAATATTCAGCTCTCTAAAAAGCTGTGAGGATAGTTCCAGATTTTATCGCCATGACTGTCTCAGCTTGCTGATGACAACAGAACTTTGGATGCCATGGGAAAAAGTGAAGAATGGGCTATGAGCAAATGTGAACTGAAATACATTTCAGTCTTCCCAGAGAAGAGACATTCACTCTGAACAAAGAAATAGCAGTAGAGTACTGGTAAGAGAATTGCTAGCAAGATTTGTCGTCTCTTGGTGAAGATTTTAAGGAAGTTTTCTCTTGAGGAAGATGCTCTTACTTCTTATTACATTCTTTCCCAAGTTTTTAGCAGCTTCTCAATTACAAAATAACATCCATTTAGTTACTAAGTACAAAATTTGCTACCTTTAATATAGTACTTTCTTTAATCTGAAAACCACAGCAGCAAGTGTTTTTCATTATTTCTATGGCTTAAGCACAATTTAATTTCCCACTACTATGGGGGTACACCATCAACTTGAAGCTCCAGCCAGTTTTACAGAGCCATTAATTCAGTGTATTAAATCTACTTGCCTTTTACTTTTGCACTTGCCTTTATGTTTATAAAAACCACCTTCTCTCCATCCATTGCTCCCACAAAAATAACATCCACTATTTCTTCCTTCTAATCTTCTATTCCTCTAGTGCTAAAAGTATTGACATATTATCTTCATCTGCTGCTGGTCTTAGCAGCAGACCTGTGCTCAGAATACAATGGGAGTGTTTGCCTTAGCAACTATTCCCCTCTTAATTTATACTTCAACTGCCTTTTAATATAGCAAAGTGCTGATAGTGCTGTTTTACATGGAGGAAATCATGCCATAGAGAAGTAGATTCAAAACCTGTTACAAGCACAAAAGTGAGGCAGCATGACTAAATCACTTCAGAAACCTGATGAGTTATCTCACCTGCTCCATACAGAGCTACAGAAGCCAGTGGTGGCCAGTGCACACAGCTCCTGAACCAAGTGCAAGTGTGTTTCCCATGACCCTGTCAGTCACGTACCTGGCAGCAGGGCTGTGCTGATGCAATGGTTGCTGAATAAATTCAAATTACTAGATTTGGAAGAAACAAGTCAATAAATGTTGCTGCAGCAAACATCACCCTAGCACTCAATGCTTAAACAAGCCCCAGCCTGCATTTTGGGAGCCCTCAGCTCCCCAAGCACGCAGTATGGGGGGTTTGGCTCTTACTCACATAGTAATTTTAGAGAGCAATTCATAGGGTAAGCTTAGCCATACTTGCCTTACACCATAAACACTGAAAAGCAGCCATGAAATTACATGTCTCATATATACATCATGATAGGTTCTTCTGTCTGTGATTAGAAACTACAGCCTAGCTTCCAACCTGCACTTAACACAGACTGGCTGTATGCAGTCACCTTCACACCAACACTGGCCTGTGGCTTAAGTGGCTTTTTACTCTCTTTCACAATCATCTCCTTCTAGATACATTTATTGAGATCATAAGAACCATAGGGACTCAAAGACACATTTACTGAATTCCTTGAGTATGACATGAAGCCACTCAAATACATGGGATACTGGCTAGAGATGGGGAGAGTAACGTAAGTAACAAGAGTACTTTCAGCCTCTCTGTTAGAACACTAGAGAAATGGCAACATCTAATTCAAAGCAAATCTAAATCCTAAATTATTAATATAAGCAGACTGTAAATAAGAGTAATAAAGATTAGATATTTTTACTGACTCAGCAAACAGACCTTCAGATTTCAACCAGGTGCCTTCCCATGCAACATACCCACAAACATCAGCTCCTTCTCTAAATCAAGCTCTGATTAGAGGGACTGAGTATGCTGTGAGAATCTTATACTTTGAAGACAGTATGAAGTATCCTGGGTGTGCCCTGGGGAGCCTTTCTGTAGCTCCCAAGAGAAGGAATCCTAAGGAGAAATGTGTCCTAAGCCTGTGGGCTCTCAAGGAAGGTGTTGGCTGACTGAATCCTCAGAGGGAATGGTCTCTAGCCTTTGGGATCAGGAACAAACCTCAGCTGAGCAAGTTACAGGAATTAATTTAAGGGAGACAGACCACATGTCTGTTCTCCTACCTAAAATGTTTACTGTAATCCACTCTAAGTGTTGGGGTAGAGAAAAGCAAACAAGCTGGGCCAAGAGCTCCCACAGTACCTACAGTACATACATCCAACATGGCCCAGCATCCCTCCTCAACAGTCAATTTTGAGACTGCAAGGAGAGAAGGTTGCTTAGTACTCAGTGATAAGTAGCAGCTGGATAAGGTTACTAGTGTTCTTTCCACAAGCTGTTTTGAATGAGGATCTTGTAAGCCTTGAACATTTTTATGCTCACAGCACTTTGTAAGATTTATTTTTCATTTTTTTAATTTTACAGCTGGGGTACAAATACACATAAAGGTATGTTTGTAAGGCCCAGTGGAGGTACACAACTTCAGCATCACAGTTAGCAAGGTGTGTGATTTCAGAAGTCTGACAGTGGTTTTTAGAATCTGCCCCCGGTGAAATCAAAATAATTACATCCAACAACTGAAATTACCCAGGTTATTCTGCTGTGAACAGTCCTGGGCCTCCCCAGTTAGCTTACAGTACAATGCCTTCTTTTGGTAACTTTATGTAAAATAGAAATAGCTCCCATCATAGATTTCTACTATAGACAAAAATAACATGAGCACATTAAGCTGCTTTCGCTTGTCACCCCTGATGAACTTCATATGGCAACCAGACCAAAAGCCCCTGCTGAGCCCCCAAAGCTGAATGTGAAACGGAAATATCACAAAAACCACTGCCAGCATCCCAGAACATGACTCACACTGCTTAAGTACCAAATCATTACAGCTAGAAGATTCTGGTCTGGGTATTTTGTATGTATAGATCAAGCACTCTGATACTACATCTGCTGAAGAAAGTAGACTGAGCACCAGGTCTCCTAACTTGGTAGAGTCTCCTCCTGTGCTGGTTAACTCCAGGCAAGTCACTGTGTATCTCTGTACAACCATTTCCAAACGCAAAACTAATTACACTAATCCCCTTTGTGCAGCACTTAAATGTCTATGGATGAAAAGAACTATTTATGTTATTAGAGCAAAGAGCTACAATACTGTGTGGAAAGCCAGGGACAAGTCTCTTCTGACAGTCTATCCCTCCTGACAGGTATGACCTCCAAGTTCAGAAATTACTACAAAATGCTATTTATAATTGATAGAGCTTCCTGACCAGAGTAAAATGGGGAATTGTTAAGTGAAAACCACTGAAGTAACACAGGGAATGCTGTTCACCATCCTAAGGGCCAGATTTTCAAAGATGTCTGAAGACAGAGATGAGGTCCACACGTGGTGGATTTTCAGAACTAGTATTTTTCAAAGTGCCACTAAAATCAATGGCTGCTAAGTAATGTAACCTTTGCAGATAGTCCTTTCAACTTTATTCACTCTTATCATTGAAAATCTGACCCCAAAAAAACAAAGTAAAAAGACATTGCTTAATGTTACTTATATGACTATTGTGGAAAATATTTTTAGACAGAAATGTGACTTTTAACTTGTAGTCTAGAAATCCACACATGCTAATGAAAACTAGTGCTGTCTGCCCTATGATAATTTTTTCCTATTAAAAGCTTGTTCTTTTTTTAAGCTGATAAGCACATCACCAGTCTAAGCACATCCATTGAACAAAGTTTAAATTTATAGATAAAATAGAGAGGTTGCTTACCAGTAACCAGAATTCTCTAAGACATGAATTCTTCATGTATATTCAAACTAATGAGCTAATATATATCCTTTCATTTAGGGCTAGTCTTATATCTTTGCAATGAATAATTAATACAGGGTACAGACAGACTGTGCCACTTCCAGTTTCCTCACAACCACAGAAATAAAACTCAGGCAACTTCCAAAAATTGAAAAGTAGTCATCAAAAATAAAATATAAATGTGAACTACACACACACACACTTTATATATATATATAAAAAAAGCTTACTGGTAAACCACCGCTTTTTCTCTTTCTGAGTGACAGTACACAAACATAGTTTATCACAGAGCCTCAGCTACACCTGGTCACTAAGTACCCTGAGGTCCCAGTCCTTTTTACAAACCACTCTAGCACTTCTTTATCCATATATACGTTTGGGTAATGTTAAGGCACACAGTGAAGGTAGGGATGGAGCTCCAGATAGCATCTTCTTCAATACCTCAACTATTTCTTAACAATGTTGTGTGCTCTGGAGAAGTACTCTGTAGTAACAGCAGAAGATTCATCTTAGCAGCCTGGTATCAAATTTTGACAGTCTCCAACTGACTTCAACAGTCTGCGTGGAAATGGCTGAACTGCTAAACCCTTCAGAAAACACACATGAATAGCCTGAAGCATCTGAATGTGTGAATACAGAAGTAGAAAACCCTCAGCATAGAAGTGTAAGAACCAAATTCTGCTTCAGAGACAGAACACCAGAAATAAATTTCGAGGTTAAATAAAACCCACTGATTAAAAAGTATAATTCTGCAATGATTTGAGGCAGAAAATGAAGAAGGTCATTTGTAAGAACATATGCATCTCCTGCAAAAGCCTCCGAGGAAGTGGCCTTGATGAAAGCAGAAGTAGTAAACACCAAGCCCAAGACCTTAATGAGGCTAAGTGAGAGTTCAAACTCTTTTAGCCTTAAGCAGATATTCCATAACAGCTTTAATAAATTATACAGAAGGGAAAAAAAGCGTAAGAAGCCACATGAATCCCATTCCCAAAACACAAAGCATATGGATGCTAGATGGCTTTTGTCATTGAAGTATTCCTCCCTCTTTCCATGAAAAAGCCCACAAACTACAAAAGAGCCAACTACCCAGACACTACTAAGTGGGTAAGATCCCTGTCTACCCCACTGTGCTGAAAGATGGTTTTTCAACCCTTTCACTTACACACAGCAGGATGGCTTTGTGATGGCATTTCAGTGGGCTTGATCCAGGAGAAACAGGTAAAATTACTTAAGCTGGGTTACACAGGAGCTAAAGGTGGTCAGAATGATTTGTGTAGTTCTGCTAGATAAGAGCTTAAAGGCTTGGTACTACTATGTGTCTGCAACCTAGAGAAAAATACCTGTGTTGAAATTCTTTTCAAAAACAATGCCAAGACATCCCAAAAATGTTACAGACCAAAAAAAAATAGGAAGAACCCCAACTTTCAAAAGCAGATGTATTGTCCTAAATGTCTCTCTTGCCTAAGTACATAGTACATTATGTACTACTTTTATTAGCAAATGAAGTCATGTAAAAACAACTACTAACAATAAGAAACATCAATGTTTATATGCAAATTCCAAGATACTTTCAAAACCACTTTTTCCATTTCTAGAAAAATAAAACAAAAAACCCCAAGCCCTCCTTTTGTGAACAATCTATTTGAACTGAGTATGATTTCACCCACAAGTACTATTCAAAACCATTTTTTTTTAAGGCATTTTCAAAATTAAAACTGTTTATAAAGTTTTTTCTATGTACTTCTAGTATCTGTGTCTAATGGGGTATGGATGAACTGTCTCCAAGCAGACTTAAGTGTTTCGGAAGAACACTGGGTCAGTTCTTGTAAATATTAGACTGCTATGGTTATGCAATATGGTCTAATATGGGATTATTTTCAACTCCTCTGAAAATCCTTTCCAGGTTAATATTAATTCTTAATATTGATCAGTTTAAAGAGTAAACTTGCAGCTTTAAGAAGTTCATATTTCTACAGAACTCTCCACAACAGGATGTGGCTTGGGTTTTTTTCTACCTACTTGTTACTCTACAGTAACACACAGCAAGTTCTTCCTACTGTAATTTAAGCAGGATCCTAAGAGACCAAGTGGTAAATGACACAATGTGTCTTTGTATATAGAAGAGGAATGCTTCTACACATGAAGACGATTGCCATGTGCAGATCTGTTATTGCCTAAGTCCTATTGGCATACAAACACACCAACACATACATTGACTCCCCCTCCATCACTGTTAGACATGTAAAAGCCATGCCAAGTAACCTTGTGAATATATATTTAGTTTCAGATACAATACAAACAGTTATTATTTCTACTACCAGTGAATTACATCCATTCCTGATGCACACCACAGGTTTAAGGATGCATACTAATCAGCAGCTTAACCCATTTTGTACCAGCTTTTGCAGGAGTGTTTTCTACAAAGCATTCTTGAACTACATCTCATCCTGTTCCTTTCCTCATCCCTTCTAGATCCATTTAGTTTTCTCACATCTCCCCATTTCCATCACCCTTTTGCTGTCTGCTTTTACACTTGCATTTCATCAATAGCACTTTCTCTTCTATTTCATAAACTCTGAAAACCTAACTCTTCTATGAATATTATTACTGAATGTTCCACTATAGGGGTTTATTTCTGTGCAGTATCATGCCACACTATACTTATTCATGCACAAATACTAAATATGTATTTGGAGCAGGGATTCTTGTAACTTTTTTATCTTACGCTGTCATTTTGTAAACTGCCAAGTACATAGGCATTACTAGGTAAATAAACAACAGTAACAAAATCCAGATAAAATGTTACACAAATGTAGGTAGTCAGAATGCAATTACCCAAACCGGGACTTGGTCAGGACAAGAGGGCAAGCACCCTTCCTCTTTTGCAAAGTGCCAACAGATCATAAGAATAGCTTGGATAAGACAAAATCAGAACTACATAAATATATACTTTAAATAAAATTTCCAAACACAGTACACTATCATCTATCACTTTTCAATTATCTAATGTACCTGCCAAGGGTGCTACAGCCTCCTTAGCAAACACCTTCTCAGGGCTACCTCCCACTGCACCTTGCAGTAGCTTGAGACACAGAAAGTGAAGGTCATCGTTTAAATTTAAAGACAAAGTGATTGTAAAGCAGCACATTCTGCCTGAGATGTGGGGCTCCTCTGACAACAGCTAACCAGCAACCCTCCATCAACTGCCAAGGGCAGTTAAGTTAATTTCATTAATTCAGTGGAACTCAGAAGAAATGCCCCAAAACAGGGCTATAATTTTAAACTGTCAAAGAGTTCTTTTGTTTCTTAAGTTTAAGAATGAATGTACACAAGAAAAGACCTGATACCCACTAATACTGTATTTCATTTTTTTGTCTGACAATCACCTGGCTAGCACACCCATCAGAAAGGGCTGAACTCAGACAGTTGTTAACTCTCACATGCAGGAGGCCTTCAGCAGCCTTCCCTTGACGACTCTTGAACTACAATTCAGACATGCAAAACCTATTTCAAGAGGCATCTTCAGCTCCTGAAAAGAAACTGCAAGTATGTTGCATTAACAGACTTTTTGCTTTTGTTATCACTCAGTTCTCATTTTCCTTTGCCATGCAGCTGGGGTTTAGCACCATTTTTTTTTTTAACTTTGCTGAGTTGCCTTCTGTGACTGAAGTTCCTATTTACTGGTAAAGAAATACAACAGTGTGGACACAGCACATTGGACTGATTTGCAGGCTATTCAATGTTCTTCTAAAAGAAAGAGAGCAACAGTATCAGATCCCTATCTAACCTGCCTTGCTTCGCTGAGGTCTTACTCAGCAATGGCATTCATAAGACCTTTAGTCAAATTCCTTCTCTACAGTCAGACTCCTCATATATATACACATCACTGTGTGTTACTTAAAGGCATCCTAGAGTGCCCAGATGAAAGTGTACTGGGAAGCTGTAACAAAACTGCCATAGACTAATAGAGATTTAAAACAGGCTGAGTGTGGAACCATTGGATAATTTGCTTATTAAGGAAACACTGCAAATAAGATGAAGAACTGACCCCCTCCTCTGTTTAGAGTCTCTCTGCTGAAGGTATAGTAACACTTGAGAAATACTTAACATGATCATAACC
Organism: Galbula dea; assembly: GCA_013399015.1. Lineage (NCBI taxonomy): Eukaryota > Metazoa > Chordata > Aves > Piciformes > Galbulidae > Galbula > Galbula dea. Next base: position 5,519,077 of record VWZX01000708.1, read on the forward strand.
ACTCTTTTGACAAAGCTTTCAATGTCCATCAGGAAAGAACAAGGAAATGAGCCAAAGGATCCAGACAGACAGAATTGGCATCTCTGGATTCTCAGCTTTCATTTAACAATAGGGAAATACAGCTCCCATCTTCATATGAGACATACTTTCCTACTCCACCTGCATTCAAACAGACTAAAACAGTACCTCAGAAGAACATTAACTTGCCTTTTCAGCTCTGTAAGGAAAAAACTGAAAAGTGCATCAGCAATCCTTTTAGAAACTGTTGCTGTCAAGTGCATCACTGCCAAAGAATTTACCATCTCTTTTTATACAAGACACCTGCCTACTGCATACCAAGAAGAGGTTTTTCATTGTGAGCAGCTCCCTCTCAAAAAATACAGAACATTTAAGATCATCATGACAATCTTTTTCTCTGCTTCTCACTGCCACACATTAGCTGTTACCAAATTTGTTTCCCTTCTACTATTGCCCAACAGCAGCACTTAGAGTCTAGGAAACTAGTTTCCTGCTGCTGTTAAATATCTAAAATGTAGAAATTTTTTTGCACTTTTTAAAATGGTTATACTTAACATTAAAGAATAAGCCTTTTTTAGAGTATTTTTTAATTTCAGGAAGTTATTTGGAGTAACAATTTTAAAATGTGGCTTTCATTTTCATGCTCACAAGCTACGTGTGTTATGAAAATATTTAGTATCAAGCTGCTGCCTAATTAGATGACTTAATGTTGCAAAACTCTGTACTTAAAAGCAAAACTACCAAAGATTAAAATCAGACTTTTTCCCGCCTTTGTTTGCTATGACATGCATTTTTTTTTTCTATTTATTTTATATATAGAAAAAAGAAGAGTGGAATGACAAGAGCACAAACTCACACTGTTTTCCTTTATACTGTTTATAAGGTAACTAGGATGTTTATAGCTTGTTTGCTTTTTTCTTTTTTTTCCAAAAGTAACTCTTTTAACAGTGTCCAACAGGTAGATGACCTAGCTGCAGTGCCATTAAATAATCCAACTACTAGATCAATGAATGCAGCATGAATTAAAATGGCTGCAAGCTTCTCCAAGCATAAGATTAGAGTGAAAAAAAGGTTTCTCTATTTTATATTTTGAAGAAAATGTAACTATTTAAAAAAAAATCCATGTTTCTCCGACTGAAATAATACTCTATTATTCTAATATATAGTGACTAAAACATGTATTATTATTGTCAAAGATCTGACTACATTTTGCCAGTCTCATACTGAATAATAACCTCATTCAAGGAAAAAGCAGTCTCTGCTGAAGGCACATAATGGTGCTAGGATCTGGTCCAAAGTGAACTGTTATCTCACATGTGAAGATACTGAATGTTAATTTAAAATAATGTTCTCTGAACCCCAGGGTTGGGTTTGGGGTTTTTTTTATACAATCAATCAGGCCTGAAAATGTGTGCGTGCACTTGTGCTCTCACACACTCTCCCTGTCACTCAGCCACAAACACTTCATTATATATTCTCATTCCCAGACATTCAAGAGAAAATTTTCTGCAGGTGTAAACCAATATAGCTCCACTGAAGCCAACAGTGCTGCACCAAATTATGTAGGAAAGAGACTGGTCCTCTCTCACAGATACTGTGACATGTGTACCTCCACTTTCACTTAAAACACATTTCACACCAACTGTCCCTTTCTTTCTTCCTTTCACACGTGCATTTCCCAGCTCTTACTTGCACTCAACAGACAACTACTATGGTCTTTCACTGACATGCCCCTCAAGGTCTCTTACCTCCCATCAAATACTGCACAGACAGGCAGGTATACACATGGCTCTTTCCTGCAACCCAGGAAGCAGCTCTCAGTAAATGCTAGAAGAGAAAGAGCACTGCAGTGGGAGACTGCAAGGCATTCAGAGAGGACAGAACACACCTATCTAAAAAGGAGTATGTTTTAGCATTATTAGCTAAAATGTTCAGTTATTACAGTAAAGAGAATTTAAAACATTCTAAAGTTGAATAAACAAAAATTTTATATGTGTAAAAGCAGAAACCATGATCTTAAGTTTGGGAACTACTATGGAAAAAAAATATTCTATAGCTTTGAAGGGCGAGCATCAGAAAAATGGGGTCAGGCTCTTCTCAGTGAAGCCCAGTGACAAGACCAGAGGCAATGGCTGTAAGCTGAAGCATAGGAGGTTCCATGTGAATACAAGAAAAATTTTTTTCCCAGTTCAGGTGCTGGAGCACTGGCACAGACTGCCCAGAGAGGCTGGGGAGTCTCCTTCGATGGAGGCATTCAAAACCCGTCTGGACACGCTTCTGTGTGACCTGGTCATGGGAATCCTGCTGTGGCAGGGGGGTTGGACCAGATGATCTTTTGAGGTCCCTTCCAGCTCCTAACATTCTGTGATTCTACATCAGAAAGTTGGCTGATTTTTGGCACCTTTTTAGGAGACATCCGAGTTGGCAATGGCTGGAGACAGGACTTTGGACTACACAACATGCTGGTTTGATCAAGAAAGGCAGTTCTCATGTAAGAAGAGCCAAGTGGAAATCTGGATATCATTCCTTCCCACTGGCCCAAAAAATGCAGTAACTGCTTATCCACTAACCTGGCAGAGTAAACCACATTCTGCTTCTAGTCTGCTTGGTGCACCTGTACTCAAAGAATCTGTGCCATCAATTAGCTTTAGCTGGTATTTATCAATACTTCCCACGCCACCATAAGGGACAAAAATCATTCCATTTTATTGAAAGCTGCATGTCTTCAAAAAATAGTCCTTCAAGTTAGGCTTATGCTTGGATGACTTGTAAATGGGTTATTTTTATAAAACTTTTTCAAAACAACTGAGAAAAAGAATGTCAGCATGGATTAGAAAACTTAATTAAACTGGCACCTGGAGACACTTGACTGATAATCCATATTTCCTAAAAGGTACAAGTTGAATAATGAAAGAAGATCTCATGCCTGGAAACAGAGAGAAGTTAGGAGAGTATGCTTCCAATTAGGAGGTTTTATAAAGAAGCCTTCTGGGAGCCAACAGAGCGGAAAGTGCACAGGAAAAGGAAAAATCTCCTTCTTACAACAAATATTTGCTCTAAGTCTCTTCACTTCAAGTCAATATAAGAAGATGACGACTACAACAAAGCTACAAAACTGAAAGATACAATGGCAGATTGAGAGTGTCCATGTTTCTTGCTTTCCTACACTGTCAGCCTGAAATGCTTCCAGGTATGCATCAGCACTGCTTCCAGGTATGCATCAGCACTTTCCTTCAAAAAGATATGCCAGTGAAATAAAACAATCTTTGCTTCAACAACCAAGATTTTAACACAGCAGCTTTTACAAAACTTGACATCAAACTCAAGTCAGACTGGTAAGAGGTCAGACATCGTAAGTTACAAATGAGCAGAGTGTACTTCTAGTCTCACTCTTCCTAGTGTTTTTAGCAAGACCAAGAAAAGTTTCCAGAAAGCTATTTTAATAGGTGAAAAAAAACCCTTAAAAATGTTAGTGTCAATGTCAAATTATTCACTGTGCCATATTATCTTCAAATGTCAGCCTGCACATGATGACTGACACTGAAACACCTAGCTTCCTGAAAAAAGGTTCATGCAGTCAGTTCTAAGGGACATCCTGAAGTATCAGCTATAGTTACATGAAACTAAAAATGGTGCCAGTCTGGTTCCTGAGAAAATAACTAGTTACAATTCTTTGCTTTTAATTAATATAGAAAGGGAAAAGGTTTTTGATATTTCTGAACTGCATAACAAAGAAAGAACAAGGTGAGGAGAACATTACTTTTTCTAAACTCTGTTGCATGGAGCAAAAAGGGTTGCCTAAATTTTGCAGGTAACTGCTAACAAACTGGATGAGTCAAGGTAATTTTCAGATTTCACAGGCTTATGTTCTGTGATTAAAAAAAAAGTTATTAAACTTGCTCTCACACACATGATTTCCATAATTTTGAAACTACCTTAAAATCCTCATTAAATTAATTGTATGTTAAAATTCCCAACTTATTTCCTAGCTTTCCTAAGGTAAAAATAAAAACCAAAATAACCTTGCTTCTCATACTGGGGTCAGTTTTTCCAGGAAGAATCTTTGCATTTCTTCTTTTACCAGCTTCTTCTAACTAAGGCTTTCTGTAACATGCAGGATTCAAGATACACAGAAAATATTGAGACACTAAGAGAAAACTACTACCCATGCTTCCTCTGTTCTTTTCATAGATACTGTAAATTCCTTCAGATGAATGTACATGAAGGAAAAGTGCCTTACCTTTAATTGCAACAATCATCAAAGTAAAATTTAGCACGTGCAAAAATAACAACAGTCATACTGCTGATATTCAAAAGACAAGAAAAATGCCTATGTAACACTGCACACTCGACTGAAAGAATCAAAAATAAAACATTATACAACATTATATAGGCAAAACAAATTGCACCTGTGTTCTTCCCTGAATACTGGAGTTGTATGTAAATTTTTAATTTTAAAGAATAGTTTATGAAAATAAACCTGATTCATCAGTATGCTCCAAGGCCTATGCCTTTTTATGCCTGTGGGAAACAAGTGCTTATATCATCAAGGTCTCCATCATTATATTAATATTAATCTATGGGTAGCAATGACTTTTCTGCAGTGAACATCAATTTTCATCAGTGAACAATCAGCGGCCCATGATTATATTTTATGAAATAGTAATTCTTTTGTTTTGATTTTGTACACATTCGAACCTGGCTCTTAAATAATTGCTTGGGGAGAGAGGATTATGCATAAAGCTTGTCTCTGAAGTCAACTGACAGCTCAGAAAATGCTGACCACAAAATTGACGACCAACCAAAAGGAAAACCGGAGAACCAAAACCCCCTCCATTCTGAGGTAAAATTGCCACCTTAATTCGTGTGTGTGAACGCACACACTGCAACGTTATGCCAGGCACAGACTATCTCCTCTTCGGAAGTTTTCTTTCAGTAGCAAGAACACGAAAAAAATAGTAATAAGGCACAAACAGACAATGTAGACTTGGCTGTTATTTGGATGCTGAGAAGCATCTGTAATTGCTAACAGGTATCTGAAGTGCAAGATCCTCTCTTACTGAATGCATAAATGTTCTCTAAGACTTAATAGAAAATGATGATAGCGTGCTAAGAAAGATTAAGCTCTCTTGTCTCTCAGATCTTGTCAAAGATTTGTTGAGCAATAAACATATCTGACATCCTTTTAATTTATTTTTCAATGTATATTATTTCTAGCTGCTTTGGGATTCAGCTTATCATTTTCTCTCAACTCCATTTTGTTTCACTTCATCGCTTTTCCAAAAGGTTTCAATAAAACCTAAGGTTGAAAGATAAGAATCGCTCTGCTAAAATTAGTGAACTAAGTACCATATCCCATGAGCCACTGCAGGCAACTCCCATCCACCTACCTTGAAAAGACCAGATAATAATGCCATGCTGCAAGTGCATGAGATTGAAGTAAATACTCACTTTCCAAAATGCTGCTTTTGAGGACTACACCTACTACCAGACTCCTACAGTCTGTAACCAAAACCCTACTTGTTAAGTTGTATTAAAATCACTGAATATAAGGCAAACTGGTTTCATCTTTATTTTTAACATACTAACAAAGGAGAAGAAAATGAAGCATGAGAAACAAGAAATAGACATGTTTTAACTCTGTAAAAAAACCCAAACACCTAGATCTTAGATCAGCAGTAACCTATTACAGACAAAAATGAATTAACACAGCGAGACCAGTTCTCTGCATGCAAAAAAATGCACTTTCAAAAAAAGGGTAAATGGGATGCTACAGGTATTTCTGTATGTATGCCTGACTTCATTTTCCTAACCAGTAAGTGGATTTTAGCACTTCAGATTTCATAGTCTTTGGTGCTACAACTTTTTGTTAAGAATTAGTTTTCTATCATACTACGTTTGAGACTTCTGTGAAGACTCATAATCATTGATTCAAAAAATTTAATTCAGCAGTTATTTAACTAGAATTTAACACTGACTATAGTATAAATGTATGTAAAAAGATATTCCAACTGTTGGTACACCAGCAACAGTATTTTATTTATATTTTAAAATATTTTTGTAATTTTGAAATTACAAATATTATGGCCCTGGTATTTTAACTAAGAATATACTTAAATTACATGTCTCTATACTTTTATAGCAGAAACTTCTGCACTGTAGTGAAACAGAAAATGAGAGATTGGAAGAAAATCAAAATCAGCCTTTTGGTACACAAAACTCTGATTAATTACGCTTTGGATTTATCTGTGTTGTACAGCTATAGGATCAGGCTCTGATGGGATATTACCAAAGCTGGACGACCTAAAATTAGACACCATGAGCTTTAACTTGGGTTCATGGACATGTCACAGTATATCACCACTCTGCCTGCTGTTGCCTGTCCACAAGACTAAAAGATCCTGTTCATCTCAGGAAGAAAACAAAAGAGAGACATAAAAAATATGAATGAAATCTCACTAAACCATAAGGAAAAAAAAAAATCAGCCTCTAACACAGTTTATGATTCAAGTTAGTTCACCCTTTAATAAGTTGTGTATTTAAACGAATTGATTGCAATAGTCTTACATCAAAAAGCATTTGAAACTAACTAGCTGGAAATAGCTTATGTACTCCTTTTGAAACAAAAATAATGGTAGCAATCTAATATACAGTTATTTGCCTATTTTTAACCCTTAAAAATCTTTAATATTCACAGCATAGTTAAAAGTAAATAAATAATAAGAGTTCGAGATTGCTCAATTAAGTTGATGGCAGATATTGGTTTAAATAGATGATAAAACTATGTTTAAAGACTAGAATTGAAAATTTGGAAAAAAATTGGCTGAACCAAGTCCTGGTGTCACAGCGAGATGCATGTAAAGAGACTTGTGAAATCAGAGAGCTCTGTGTGCCACAGAAGTTCACCCATTCAGGCTAGAGGCCACAGTGTGTATTACACTGCACACAGTGACAGCTGCCCATCATCTACTTCCAGTTACCTCACCACACCCAGGAATGAAGGGGTTTTTGAGAAATGTTATTTTCCACCATTTAAACACACACTGGAGCTTTATTTTAAGAAGAAGTTTTCCACACTTGTTTTGCATTTTGTATAGATGACAAGATACTCTTTCTCCTACTGGATTTGTATCTTTATATTGCACTGAAAATCACTGAAAACTTTTTTTAGGAATGTTAGAGTTAACTTCTTAAGAAATTCCTGCAAAATGGAATCATTACTTCATCTTATGAACTACCTATTTTGCAGAGTATATTCTCTTGAATGGCAGATTAAACCTTGGGACAATAGCCCAATTATGAGCTAAATTTACATTCAAGTGATCAAAAATCATCCAGAACTTGACAAGAACAATCTCTGTTCACAACATTTAGCACAAGCAACATAGACAGACTAAAACATATGAGCTATATAACAGATGACATACATTGCACTGTCCACCTACCAAGGGGACCATGCTCCAAGTACTATACAAGTGCTATGGAAGTGTTCATCATATCCTGATACTAAAAAAATCCAAAAAAAACCTACATAAAAAAAACATATAACAATCTGACATTAGCTTCTGAAATATCAATGCAAGAAGGATGCTAAAAGAAAACTGACTTCAATTAACAAAATCAGTGGTCAGGATTTGAAAGAAACATATGCATTCACTGGATAGACATGGGAAAAAGAATGGCACCAACAATTCTGACCCAACTCTAAAAAAACCCCAAACCAACAAACAAACCAACAACAAGCCACCACAAAACCAACCAAACAAAAAACCCACAACGCTCCACCAAAAAAAAAAAAACAACAACCACCAAAACCTTTACCTCATTCAGGACAGTAAATTCTTCTATACATCTGGCCAATAATTTTAAACAAGTCAGCATTTTATGAACCAAGTTCATCACTGGTGTAAGCCACACATAGTTTGTATAGACTCATTTTGTTTATGCTTTGACTTACGATTTGTAGCAACCTTAGGTTATGGGTGAAAGACTTGCTTTACTGACACACCACTCTGGAGCTACCTAAAGAGCCAAGTAAGAAGAAAATCAGAAGTCTACTGAAGGTATCTCCATCATCACCCTGTCCCTCTTTCAGAACTTTTATCCTCGACAGATTCATTACCTGAAGTCCTTAGACACTTGCAGAGCTAAATCCTCTGAAAGACTGTGGAAGGCAGTAATTATGAAAACTAGTTACAGGTATGTCCAAAATTTGTGAACTTTACTTGAAGTTGGGTACTCAATTTTAGAGCAAGTCTCCTAATTCCAACATTTCCAAAATTTGCGAAATAAGACAATTTTCTAACAAACTAGACAATGCAGACTTTTATTGGTAAGTTTAGATGCCTAAAATTAAGAATACATTCAAACACTGTCTTTCATCTATTTCCTTTTAAAGTATTTCATGCCAATTCTAAGATTGGAGATGTAACAGTTCAGTAGCCCCAAGCTACAGTTTACTGGTAGAAATGCACAAGGTCTAGATGTAGCCTAAGTCACTTCAAGGTGAGTTTGAGGCCAAATTCACTGTCCATCCACATTATTTTCTCTTCCAGGAGCACAACATCACTAACAGCACCCAGCAGGTTCTATTTACCTGCAAGGTCAAAATGCCAAGCACACTTCACAGACTTTCATCTTCTCATTTGCTCTTGAGATGATGTCAGGCTGAAAAGATGATCCAGGCTCCTCCCTGCCAAAGCCTCAAGTCTTTCCTAAACAGTCCCATCTACTCTCTGCTACAAGGGCAGGCAGAACCCCCAGGCAATCTGAACACTAGCTGCATACAGATAGCCTACTACCTACAAAGAGCATGGACACACAGCAGCAGGTTATAGCAAATGACCTAGCAGTCACATATTGTACACACAGAAATTACAGTCATGAAATTCTTGTTAGCTCTGTAGCATTTGGTTTTTCCTGAAAAGTTAAGTAGTATTGCCCTGGCTCACAACACAGAAGGACTAAGACAAACTACTAAGAATTTTAGTTAATGGTCAAGAAACTCTTTTTTTTTTACATTTGTATTTTAAAATAATAGCTCTACGTGCTTGTTCAGATAAAAAACAAACCAACCCACCCACCAACGACCAAAACCCAACAAAACACCAGTTTAACTGGTATGGAGGGCACTGCCCTTGTAAATTAGGGCTATAAAGCCCCCAAAGTCTTAAGACCCCCACTCAACATCTACACACTCACAATTGCCCTTACATACCTGACTTCATCACTAGGTCATTTCCAACACACTATCCAGTTCATGAGATAGAGTGAGTCTTTTTTTTTTTTTTTTTTTTTTTTTCCTTAGG